>JAMZEH010000005.1:2892500-3450000 GCA_024699665.1 Ostrea denselamellosa | reverse complement strand
AATTTACAGCAATTGTTGCAAAAGCACCCATATTTATAATGAACATGAAGACATACATATGTATTGCATGTGTCCTCTTGTTCTAATATACTGAATAGGGGTTTGTTGTCTTACTAAGTACAGCTACACTGGTTGTGATGACCAAGTCCACGTACAGGAACTGCATGTCTGCTAGGTTAGCATCAAACTGAAACACAGTGTCATTTTACACATGCCATCAGAAGTTATAATAGTGGTGATGTTTATGGTTTTAACAATGTCTCATACAATTTCTTCAAATTTTTTTTTTTAAATAAATCATTCAACTGCAAGGTTTATACAGTAAAACACAGTTACAACGAACTTTCACGGCCAGCAAAAATACATTTCATTATAATCAAACTACACTATATCCAATAAATTTTTTATTATTTTCCTCTTATAGGGGAATATTTTAAAACTTGTAACACACAATTTGATTGGTTCATTTGACTTTATCAACATTCTTTATATCATATCAACAAAGTTGCCATTTAGTCCCACTATATGACATCCTAGGAATGATGTCACAATATTTTTAACTGTTCAGCTTCCATTTCATTGCTACAGCAATATTGGTCCACATCATATAAAATTAATATTTTCTTTAGAATTATTCATCAACTTGAAATAATATCAAACGTGAATTACTAAATTAAGAAATGAAATGTGAGAAATGAAGGTAATTTATTCTCATTTTATACGATATAAAGTAATTTGGGGCAGTTAACACATTATAAACAGCAAAGCTGACTGTTACTTTATATCACATGAAATGAGGAAAATTACTTGCATCACTTAAATAAATCTGACTTTGCAATAAGTGTGATTTGTTACAAACGTGTTCATTATAATCGTGTTTTACTGAATGCACTGTTTATTAATCATTCACTTTGAAGTCTGTTTATCTCTCAGTCTTGAGGTTTTTACTTTGACCTTGAGATTAATACTCACTGTGTACAGTATAAGAACAGAAACAAACTGTATGAAGCTGTAGAGAGCCATGTACTTAAAGCAACCAAAAGACGTCACCAGAGCTGCCCTTCCTTCTCTGACATCAAAAGAAAAATGTCATTTACTTCTAAACTAGCTTTTCCTAAACACGGTGCTAAATCAGAATCAGTTACTGGTGATGACGATGCAGTTGACAGTAGAGTCAAGTTGAAATACGTTACCTCATGGCCTGTAAGACACACTCTATGTTAGGAATGTGTGAGGTAAATGGAGCTGCCACTGAGGCCTCAGCTTCTGAGAGAGAAATTCCGGCATGTGCCGCCTTCAGGGCCTACATATCATCAAGGTCACAGTATTAATAATCACGCCTGTGTCAACCACATATAAACATAAGAGAGTCTTCCAGAATTCAAATGTTATTCAAATGATCTGCTCAAGTCAACCATCAGTTAAACCATTGTTAATGTAGAAATTAAAATGTGGTGTTACATTGTACATTAAATATGTGAAATAAACATTTCCATGTTAACAATATATTTAATTACTTATTTCTTTGTAGAATATATTGGCATAAAAACTATGAAGTCTTATTGAAATTTTTCGAGTCATTAATTATTCAGTTTTACAAGCCTAAGTAAAAATTTTATAACTACATGCATATGTTTACACATCTTTTTAAAAACATTTTACAACATATCCACTATCAGGTTTCTTAAAATTTTACTAGGCTAACCCTATCCATTTTTTTTTTTTTTTATTTTTTTTTTTTTATATATTTTGGGCATTAAGTTGGAGGCAGCTTTTGTGAAGAACAGGTAGAGTCATCCCACCAATTCATGCATGTGAAGTGACTCAATCATTAAATACCTCCCACATTTGAAATGACTCAATCATTAAATACCTCCCACATGTGAAATGCCTCTATCATTAAATACCTCCCACATGTGAAATGACTCAATCATTAAATACCTCCCACATGTGATATTACTCAATTATCAAATAATAATAACAATAATAACCTTTATGTATACAGGATTACATAATTAGTTATTAAAATTAGTTTACATTGTGGTTCTGTCACCTCCCACATGTTGTAAAATTACTTATTCATATAATCATTATGAAATTACTTAATAGATGATTACCCCACATGTGAAATTACTTGATCATTAATTACCTCACAATCATTGGCACCATCTCCACACATGCCAACGTTATACCTGATAAACAAAATCACAAAAATCAAATTTTAACAGCATATGCTGAAAATACCTGACAGTGTATACAATTCCACTGTAAAACAGGGAGATCCTGATTACAACCCATTCACACTTACAGCAAAGTGATATTTCCTGTAGTTTTAAAACATATAAACTCATTAGATATAACAAATTTTGTTTATAATGAATTAGAATTGTTCGTTCCCCATACTTTGCTATAAGCGTGTTTTAACTTTGCTATAAGTGTGTTTAACTGCATAAAGTTTAGGTATTTTCTAAATACACTAGAGTCTGTGGTTTAATTGTATAATGCTAATAAAACAGAAATGCACAAGAAGTTGGCATTAGTATGACAGCCCGACAATTTATAAATGGGTACCAGCTATACCTGGTGGTTAACCTCACATTAAACAGAACTGAACACCACATTTATTAACATCATTAAATTTCATTGCTACATACATGTTCAAGTAAAAATCCATATTTTAAAATTATACTTCAAAATATTTTGTTCAAGTTCAGTGAACTAGCATCCTCTCTTACCCAATATTCTGCAGATCCTCTATAAGTTGAAGCTTCTGATCTGGTGACATTCTAGCAAATATTGTCCCCTTCACAACTACCTTCAATATCATATTTAAAGAAAAATTCAAATTCGCCGGTTACATTCAAAATGTCACGTACATATAGTAAAATTGTTTGTTTGACATACACTGTAATTAAAATTTTGTGATATATCCCTTACCCTCAGCATGTCCTCATGAAAGTAATTAGTACGCTCTGTAATTAGAATTTTGTGATGTATCCCTTACCCTTGGAATGTACTCAGGAAAGTGAGTAGTAAGCACACCAAAGGCATGTCCACTGACAGCAAAGTGAAAGTTCGGCATTTTGTGAGGATTATCCAAATCCAGATGAACATCCTAGAAAACCAAAATTATCAATCATTCCTTATAAAAATATCAGGCATTCCTCACAAAAATATCAGTCAATCCTCACAAAAATGTCAATCATTCCTCACAAAAATATCAGTCATTCCTCACAAAAATATCAGTCATTCCTCAAAAAAATATCAGTCATTCACTACAAAATTACGATACATTCCTTTCGAAAATATCAATCATTTCTCATACTGATCATAAAATGTGTGTACGAGTTAAAATACACAACATACTAAATTATAATTATGGGTAATTTTCAATCACATTTAATATCATGAAATGGAACTACGGAAAAATTTACTAAATTCTATAATGCAACTTAAAAATGTTTCCAGTGATATAGATTTATAACATTGTGAACCCTGACCTCAGTGTAATCTGAGTCAGTATATTGATCAGTGTCTTCATCCGGAGTTTCTGCTGTGACCCATTTTATACTGGCTGGATTGCGTGCATCCGGAGGAGAGGCCTCGACAATGATCACTCGATCCTTGGGAGGAACCATCCCACAATTCCTTGCAACACTAATAGCTGTCTGAATCATGTCACCTACAAATATATTAAAAGCACGATATTGCCATAATTTGTACAAAAAATCTTACACTTGTGCAATCTGTTTCAATGGAAATTCCGACTCTTACTTTCATTCTCAGTTTTATATTTTCATTTCTTTTTTTTTTCACACTGTTTATTCTCCCAGTGCATATTGGATTAGACAGGTTTCAATGTATTTATATTTTATAGTAAACATAGGTTGTCATGTCTAGTTGAGAGATTAATGCTTTTATTGAGAAATTACACTGAAAGAGTTCTGACCACACCAAAGATTACATCCAAGAAAAACCAACAAAGCTGACCCCTGGCTCAATTCAGCAAAATCTGAGTCGACTGTGAGTTTAGTCTGGATCAGTTTCAGAGCAGATCACATTTTCACTTTTTGAATCAATTCAGTTCATACATGTGTGAAGACACAGAATCCATTTCATTTGCTATTAGCTCCACACACTTTGTATTCCATACATTAAACAACATTTCTTTCCATAACAAAATTTCCTTCCCAGTTCACAGACAATGGTTAATGGAATAAAGTGATAACTATAAAGTATTGCATAGTAAATTGCAGTATTTTAACATTAGTTATATTCCTGAATTTTCTTGTAAGGTACACCCCGTGGGGATCCGGGTTGTTGGAATAGATACTCGGTACCCCTTGCTTGTCGTAAGAGGCTTACTAAATGGGGCGGTCCTTCGGATGAGACAGAAAAATCTGAGGCCCCGTGTCACAGCAGGTGTGGCACGTAAAAGATCCCTCCCTGCTCAAAGACCATAAGCGCCGAGCATAGGCCTAAATTTGCAGCCCTTCACCGGCAATGGTGACGTCTCCGTGTGAGTGAAAGAGTCTCGAGCAGGATGTTAAACAATATTTAATCAATCAATCTTGTAAGGTACAGATTACACAAAACTACACATTAGTTTTGCTTGATGTGATTTGCAATGACTTTATACTTTGTTGTTAGTTACAAATAAAGAATTCTCACAGAAATTTATACACTATCTATTTTAGAGATATAATTCATCCTATTCAAATTGCTGTTATCTAAAGTATAATAATTGCAAAGAGAATAATTATAATGTTTACTGGTGATAATTGCACATAAATTGAAAAAGATGTGTAAGATATTACTTAAAAAATTCTTGAAATGTTCAAAAAGAAGAGGCTTTGAATCACTCGAGAGACTACATTGTACCATGTGCATGTTTTCTGAAGGTGTATTAATGTCAAAAAGAGACAAAGTGAACCCTGTGTGTGACCCTACTCAGAGAAATGGAAAGATACTGGACAATTGTAACTGAACTAGAGAGATGGAAAGATGCTGGATAAGCTGCCCTGTATGTGATGCCAACCAAAGAAATGGACAAATTTTCAAATTCTATTTTCCAATTCTTAATGTTTACAATGCTTAACAATGGTATTCCTAATGGTAGGCAAAAAATTTGAATCTCACGTTGTTGAGTAAGATTTTGAAAAATTTCAGCTCAAATCGTGTCTATGCTCCTTTAAGAATTGTAAACATCTTACCTGTCACCATGACTGTTCTAATTTTAGCTTCCTTCAGCTTGCGGATTACAGGTGTTGTCTTTTGCTTTAGTTTGTTTTGTAGAACAATCATCCCCAAGAAATTCATGTCAAATTCCACTTTATCCCTGAAACAAAAAACAAAATACTGTCAGTAGGTACAATGTCAGGCAAAGACAATTTATCTCCCAGTGGAAGATCTAACAATTTTATTTCCCAGTGGTGAATCTAACAATTTTATCTCCCAGTTGTGGATCTGACAAATTTATTTCCTAGTGGTGGATCAAACAATTTTATCTCCCAGTGGTGGATCTGACAATTTTATTTCCCAGTGGTGGATCTGACAATCTTATTTCCTAGTGGTGGATCTTACAATTTTATCTCCCAGCAGAGGATCTGACGATTTTATTTCCCAGTGGTCGATGCATCACATAAAATGATGATGCCCTGGAAATGAGTTTTTGGCATGTAAAGATAATTCATTGAGAAAAAAAAAAAAAGCAATTAACTTCCCATTCTATACATAACTATTATATCTGGTTATAATTGCATAAAATGAAAATCTTGCCAATTGATTGATCCACCATATACACCTGTAATTAACATCTTGTATCCACCAAATACACCTGTAATTAATATTTTGTATCCACCAAATACACCTGTAATTAAACATCTTGTGCCCACCAAATACACCTATAATTAAACATCTTGTGCCCACCAAATACACCTGTAATTAAACACCTTGTACCCACCAAATACACCTGTAATTAACATCTTGTACCCACCAAATACACCTGTAATCAAACATCTTGTACCCACCAAATACACCTGTAATTAACATCTTGTAAACACTAAATACACCTGTAATTAACATCTTGTACCCACCAAATACACCTGTAAATAACATCTTGTACCCACCAAATACACCTGTAATCAACATCTTGTATCCACCAAATACACCTGTAATTAAACATCTTGTATCCACCAAATACACCTGTAATTAAACATCTTGTATCCACCAAATACACCTGTAATTAAACATCTTGTATCCATCAAATATGTGTCTTGTGTCCATCCATCCAAAGATCAAGTCTCTAACGATATTCAAGACAGAAAGATGGACAGATAAATGGTCAGCTGAATATACAGAAAAATGGACAGATACCTGGCCAGCACAACAGACAGAAAGATGGACACATACCTGACCAGTTCATCAGATGGACAGACATGTCTTTATCAGCTGTATAAAAAAATCTTGAAATCTATCTATCCAACACATACAGACATACACACAAACATTATATTAACCCCAGTTTCAGTTCCAGTAAGTAATAGAAATTATATTCTCAGCAATGTTATTATAACAATGGCGTATTTTGATGCTATTCCTAGAATTCTTACCTGGAGATTCTCTGAGCCTGATGCCAGGTTAGCTTGGGGTCCAATTTCTTGTAGGCCACAGCAATGACCCTGTAACCCTGAATGGTGTACCGATGAAGAACGTCTTGAAACTCATGAGGAACTGTCAAGTTCAAAGGCAAATATATGACTAGTGTATAGAGGAAAAATATCAACTATATTAAGAAAAGATTCGGGCAATACTTGGGTTAGAAGTACATCAAGGGGCTTGCCTGTTTCCTGTAGACAGAGGGAGGCAATCTTCTCTGGGGCTCCCTTACAGTACAGCTCCATTCCGTCCTCGCTCAGGGTCCGTGTAATAACACTCATCCTCTGAACGGATGAAGAGAATGTGAACTGTCTAATGATGCCAACTTCAAACGGGTTCTGAAACACAAACAAAACAAATGTATTCAAGGTACTATGAATCTGTAAATGTGCAAAGGAAATAAAACCTGCAAACATTTATTCGGGCAATAAGTAGTTTTCACATGGATCAAGCATTTCAATTATCAAGGGATGCCATGTATTTCAAGTGTCTGGATCCAAAACCTCAAGACTGACTCTTTATGCTACTCACCTCTGGAGGTGTACTTGATTTTATGCTACTCACCTCTGGAGAACTGAAGGTATACTTGATTTTATACTACTCACCTCTGGAGAACTGAAGGTATACTTGATTTTATACTACTCACCTCTGGATAACTGAAGGTATACTTGATTTTATACTACTCACCTCTGGAGAACTGAAGGTATACTTGATTTTATACTACTCACCTCTGGAGAACTGAAGGTGTCCTTGGTGCAGGGTCTGACGACAGTAGGCATGATAGTGTCAAATTTACTGGTGTCCCTGCCGGGTTCATCCAAAACCTGCCAAAAATTAAACACCCTGTAAAAATCCACTAATTCAATAAAAAATTATTTCAAAATTTGAAAAACTAGATTGGTATGTTTATTTCAAACTGAAAAGCAGGTCTTCCATCACCAGATTACCTTGGTGTAAATTTTATTTGACATTGTGCTTTGTTTTAGTTTTCTGATGAAGACTGTCTCCATAAAAAATGATTACCCTATGGTTCACTGTTTTGTCACTATACCCATTTAGTGGAGTTAAACATGATCAGTTATTGCTATACACATTTAGTGGAGTTAAACATGATCAGTTATTGCTATACACATTTAGTGGAATTAAACATGATCAGTTATTGCTATACACATTTAGTGGAGTTAAACATGATCAGTTATTACTATACCCATTTAGTGGAATTAAACATGATCATTTATTGCTATACACATTTAGTGGAGTTAAACATGATCAGTTATTACTATACCCATTTAGTGGAGTTAAACATGATCAGTTATTGCCTTTCACATTTAGTGGAGTTAAACATGATCAGTTATTACTATACTCATTTAGTGGAGTTAAACATGATCAGTTATTACTATACCCATTTAGTGGAGTTAAACATGATAAGATCCAGCGGGTCCCCAGAAAGTTCCCCATCAATCATGGTCAGGGAGTGACAGGTAGCCATACAGGTGATAAAAGGCCCCACTTCTAACTTGCTGGGATCCTCAACAGCACCACAAAACCTAACCAAAAAAATTATTTTATTTCCTAATGCAATGCAGTCATAATATTTTTCATTTCTTGATAAAATATGAGGGTGAGTCAATAAGTAACCAACTTAACTTATTTCCGGTTGAGATCCACCTCGTCTTTTTTGATGTAATTGCCTTCTAGTGTGATACACTTAGACTAAAGATGTTCAAGTGCCATCAGCTCAGAATTGAGTAAGTCGGGGTCCTTTTCACTGACCCACCCCTCAACTGTTGTCATGACTTCTTTGTCAGACCGGAAATGATGTCCACAAATATCCTTTTTCAAGTTTGGGAATAGGAAGAAGTTGCTAGGAGCTAGATTAAGTGAACATGCAGAATGTGGTATTTATTCATTACTGTTTTGCTCTACAGCATCCATTGCAACTTTGCAAAAGTGAAATCTCATGTTGTCCTGTTGCATCAAAACACCTTTAGAGAGTTTACTTTGGCGTTTTTCAGTTGGTCTAGCAAGTTTTCATAGTACGCTCCATTTATTGTACTTCTTTTTGGTATAAAGTCCAACAAAACAATGCCTTTTGCGTCCCAAAATACTGTGGCCATCACCCTGTCAACAGATGGTTGCATCTTGGATTTCTTTGGCCTCAGAGACCCCGGCCCTACCCACTGACAACTCTGAGCTTTATTCTCTGGCTCATAATAATGAACCCAAGTCTCATCTGCAGTCACCAGACGCAAAATAAAATCACCTTTTGATCTAAAACGCTTTAACAAGGTGCTGCATACCATTGCTCTGGTTGCCATTTGCTTATCACTAAGGGATTTGGGGACCCAACAGGCTGTTAGCTTACGCATACCTAAACTATAATATAAGATTGTTGAAACACTACCATATGAAAAGCCTAATGCCTGTGCTATTTCTTCCAACTGAATTAAATGTATACCAGATCCTGAACTTTGATACACATTTCTTCATCAGTGGCATCTAGTGGGTGTCCAGACCTTGCTTCATCTTCGAAAGACATTCTATTTTGTTTGAATTCCCCTACCCACAATTAACCTGAGCATAGACGACTAATAATCATCAGTTAATTCACCGGGTATCTCCTTGCTTGTTTTACCCTTTAAATACAATGTCTTTGCATCACTAGCCATGTTTGACAATCAATATCTTATCAAAGAATAACTTGATACGCGTGCAATTTTGTACCCAGGTATAAAACATGTACTGAAACAAGACATGAAAATTATGACCGTCTCAGTCAACTGGAAATAAGTTAGGCTGGTTACTTATTGACTCGCCCTCGTACAATTATGATACTTTTAAGAATATATTGTATGAACTTGTAAATCTCCTACCCTTGGTTTTTAATAGGCAGCACTCCCCACATATCCAGCCCATCCTCCGTCAGAGTGCCAGTCTGCAACAAGTAAAAATAATCTGATCGGAAAACTTTCTACACAGAGAATTATTTCATAAACAATTGTACTTGTATGTTAATGAAATCTTTTAAATACTGATGACTCGACCCATTGAACATACAATGTGCCCTTCACATGTTTATCTTCAAATACTAACTTATCCATCCATACATACTCTGTTTAATGAAATTAAAAAATCTCTTTAAAGCCTTCAAACAAAATGCATATGAAACTAATAAAATTAATGATTTTAACACTAGCTGGAAGAAATGGTCCTTTATGCTTAATCTCTCTTTCTCTCTCTCTCTCTCTCATATGTTATCTGATTACATATGAGATGCCTACATGTATCATGATGTATGGTTCAAGGTAAATGATGGCATCAATGATTTAAATATGTTTGTCATAGATACAGCTTTTTAAAAAAAAAAAAAAGCCAAAACAAGGAGAAAATCTTTTGAATACTGGTAACTAAGCATGTTGGATATACAGTGCACCCTCTATAGATCGCCACCCTTGGCTTAAGAATCTTGTGACATAATGAGCATGGCATTATATCGAGTTTAGTAATGACATCCTTCCTTTTCAAGAGGAAACTGCATCGATATGTCAATAATTGTGCAGAATTAATGACACAGAAAATGAGTTTCTCAAACATGATTACAGTATAATTTGACACTAAACATTTTTTTAAACACCATGGATTTTCGGATTTTCCAATAATAAATGGATGTACTTTTTCCGTTTCATCAGCATTGTAACATAGAACCATTCATAATTCAATAATAACTTTTCTTCACTCTCTTTATTGCATCAGCAGTAGTTAAAGACCTGTTCGATAACAGTGCATGTACAAAGTCATAAAAAAAATAATTATCAAAACCTTACTTTATACATGGAAAGAGCCTCAGAAATTTGCACAAATGGTTTGCAATTAACTTTAGGGGCACACTTACCTTATCAAAGCAGAAGACGTCCAGCCGTCCACAGAAATTGATCCGCGGAGGACTAATGCAGTATATGCCATTCTTCTTCAGTCGACTCTGGGCAAACACAGTGCCCACTGTCATGGCGGCAGGTAAAGCTGGAGGAACAATGATGGTGATGATATCCAGGACTCTCACCAAAATCCTCATCGGATAAACCTAAATAAACATCACATGACAGAGATATATGCCAAAGATTTCAACTTCCTCATCAGATAAACCTAAAAAATATCACATAACAGAAATACATGCAAAACATTTCAACTTCCTCATCGGATAAACCTAAAAAATATCACATAACAGAAATACATGCAAAACATTTCAACTTCCTCATCGGATAAACCTAAAAAATATCACATAACAGAAATACATGCCAAGGATTTCAACTTCCTCATTGGATAAACCTAAAAGATATCACATTACAGAAATACATGTCAAAGATTTTAACCTTCTTAAATTACTAGTGCATGCTCTTCTCTTCAAAACAAGCCCTACATAGTAATTAATTTGCTCACATATAGATAAAGCTTATACTACATTGTACCTAGGTACAAATAACTACACAATTTCACTAAATCCTAATGATATCTGTGATCTATATATCACAAGTGTGATTCTACATATCTATCTGTACATAAATAAGTACACTTCATGAAATCTATGATATGTAAATCAGTGAGTTTATAGTTGTACACTTAATGATATCTATATTTAACTGTACATCATAGGATTTATAGATATCTATAATATGTAGATTAGTGAGTCTTAATTGTACACTTAATGATATCTATGATATGTACATCAGTGACTCTATAGTTGTACACTTAATGATATCTATAATATGTACATCAGTGAGTCTGTAGTTGTACACTTAATGATATCTATAATATGTACATCAGTGACTCTATAGTTGTACACTTAATGATATCTATAATATGTGCATCAGTGAGTCTGTAGTTGTACACTTAATGATATCTATAATATGTACATCAGTGAGTCTGTAGTTGTACACTTAATGACATCTATGATTTATGCATCAGTTAAGTCTAGTTGTAAACTTAATGATATCTATAATATGTACATCAGTGAGTCTGTAGTTGTACACTTAATGATATCTATAATATGTACATCAGTGCTATAGTTGTACACTTAATGATATCTATAATATGTACATCAGTGAGTCTGTAATTGTACACATAATGATATCTATAATATGTACATCAGTGCTATAGTTGTACACTTAATGATATCTATAATATGTACATCAGTGAGTCTGTAATTGTACACTTAATGATATCTATAATCTGTACATCAGTGCTATAGTTGTACACTTAATGATACCTATAATCTGTACATCAGTGAGTCTGTAGTTGTACACTTAATGATATCTAGTCATTTGTTTTTAACCAGAACACCTGTTTCTCCCTCTAATTAGACTTACCCCTTGTCTGACGTAGACTACAATGCTATAGGTCATTCCTAAAGCAGCCATACAGCCCAGGAAGAGAATAAACTTCATGGCATCTCGGTAGAATTTAAAATCCAAAGGTTTGGGAAACAAGATCGCACGTACTAGTTCTCCCTTGGCAGTTCTGAAGCCTGAAAATTATCCAGATATTTCTTTTATATCCCAGTTCTTCAAAACTTACACTGACACCAATCACTCCCTATATGTCCATTATTTTGCTTGATTGTTCAATTATTTTTCTTTAGAGACAAATAATAAATCACAGAAGTAAATCCTATGCTTTACACTGACGTGATTGCCACAAGTCAAAAACAATTCTAACCTGTGCGAACTACAACTGCCTTGACCTTTGAGTTGCCATAGAACCTGGTCTGCAGGATGCGAGTGCCTGAGAAGAGTGTGTGCCTCTTGTGAACATCAGGGGAGTAGACCTCCTCATCTTCCTGGGGGGTCAGGGGAGTCTTGGTTACTGGTACACTCTCACCTGAAAACATTTCATTTAATCACCTGATATGCTGTTTTAAAATATACTGGTATACATAATAAACTGTAAACATTTCATTTATTATCACAGATTGTCATGACAAATCGATTTCATTAGTATTCATATTCATGGAAAGCTACATGCACCTTTTACCTTTTATTCTTTCTTACAACATCTCTGACAGAATATATATATATATATATATATAAAAAGAGAGGGAGAGAGAAAGTCAATAAAATTTAAATTTCTTTGGAGGTAGACCTAATATTGCTGCTATCTGTCTATTTCACCGTCACTTCACATTTTCATTATCTTTATAACATTATTTACAGCTGTTCAATCAATAATTTGAAGTTACCTCCCACTCAACATGGTATTATAGACAATACTGGAGAGCACTTCAGTGATAATGCTTATGATCATTTCTGAGATTACCTGCCAACTGGATATTAACGGTTAGCTAGAATCTAATTTCAAGTATAAATCACACTCCACCAAGAATTCACCTGTCCACTAAAATTACCTGTCAGCATACTCTCGTTAACAATACAGGTGCCTGTAATGAGGACAGCATCACAAGTCATTATGCATCCATGCTGGGGGATGTTGATGACATCTCCAGGGACGAGGTTCCCTGTGGGTACTTCTTCGTAGGTTTCCTCCCCGCGACAAACTCCGATAGTCTGAGCTTGTGTGGTCACCATGTCATGTAGAACTACACTTTGCTGTAGAATGAAATGAACAAAATGCAATATTGAAGACATAGCATGATAAAAAAAAAGTTTATGTGGTTCTTCTCAACACTTTAAGATGTTAATTTTTAACAGAATATGATAATCAATTACTTAGAAATGAGAAAAATTACCAAGTAAGACCAACATTCAAAATTCATATAGTCTTAAAAGGAAATTTTCCTTATATCAAAACTAAGAAGTTAACATTTTTCACTGTGCAAAGTACAGTCAAACCTCGTTACCTCAAACTCAATGGTGCAGAGAAAAAAATTCAAGATATCTGAAGGTTCAAAATATTGCAATTAAAATAATTATAAAGAAAATGTAGCTGGGACTTCCAACTCACTTTGACATATCCATGGTATTCGAGATATTGATGTTTGACATGCAGAAGATCAACTGTATTTACATTTCTGAGGCATGTAAAAGTAAACTAAGTACCTACCCTTTTGGTTTCATACAATGAAATTCCAACTGACACAAGAGATATAAACAGAATACAGGCTGCATAATAATAATACTCATCACACAACCACAGAGTGATGCTAGCAATCTGAAACACGTAGAATGGGTTCATGACCTGAAAAATAGTCAACAACAAACACCATTACATGCAATACACGTAAAACAAAATAGAAGACACAGTAGTGCTACTAAATTGCAAAATCATAAAATCTTTTGAATTAATCCACTTTCTCTTTAATATTTTTGTGAATAATTGAAACCTTCAAATTTGCCACTTCACAATCTGGTATCAGTAATTTTGTAATATTGGGTCTATTGGTATCAGTAATTTTGTAATACTAAGTCTGTTGATATCAGTAATTTCGTAATACTGAGTCTATTAATGGACTGTTTGTTTTACATCCCGTTGAAAATTTTTCACTCACAATGAGACATCACCAGTTGTAGGTGAAGTACCACAAGTTTGACCTACATGCTTAGTGCATAAGGCCATAGCAGTGAGGGCTCTTTAACATGCCAACTCCTACCGTGACAAAGGACTTCTGTTTTTAAGGTCACATCTGAAAGACCCGTGATTCTCATTTTAAATACTGAGCATTTGGCAAAGAGCAATCACTACCTATGTCAATGTCTTAGGTTTGACGTAACCATGGCACGAGCAGGGCTTAAACTCATGACCTCCCGGTTACAAATTGAATGCTCTACCACTGTGTTACCACTACAGGTGAGTCTATTGGTATCAGTAATTCTGTACTATTGAGTCTGTTCATTTCAGTAATTTTGTAATATTTAGTCTATAAGTTTTAAATTTGTAATTCTGTAATATTGAGTCTGTTGGTTTAGTAATTCTGTAATATTGAGTCTATTGTAGACAGTAATTCTGTAATATTGAGTCTGTTGATTTCAGTAATTTTGTAATATTGAGCCCATTGGAGTCAGTAATTTTGTAATATTGAGTCTATTGTAGACAGTAATTCTGTAGTACTGAGTCTGTTCATTTTCAGTAAATTTTAATATTGAGCCCATTGGTGTCAATAATTTTGAATAATTGTGCCGGTTGGTCTTACTAATTTTGTAATATCAAGTCCATTGGTGTCAGCAATTCTCTATTATTAAGCCTGAAGCTACTATGTAACTTCATCATATTCCAATTTTCATTTTTATTAACAAATTTGACTTTCCACTCATTACGGTAAAACATAGAGCAGCTTAACTTCCACAAAATTACATAATAACAAAATCGTATCTTTTGAAAAATCAATGAAAAAAGCCCAAAACATCTGATGAATCCAGAACTATAAGAGATTTTGCTTTTATATTTTGGGAGGTTGGATTTTTATTGTATTTGTTTTTTGGATAGAATTTCACATATACAGTACTGCCTCGACATATTGCCAACTTTTGTTCAAGACAAATTTGGGTAATAAAACAGGGGTGGCAATATATCGAATTCACCATTACTAATAGTTTACTGGGCAACCAAAAGAAATTCAGTTGCATAATTTATTTTGGCAACATTCTGTATAAACATATAGACAATTTTGAGTTTTATTTTGCAATTATTTGCAATGAACCTGACCACCTCAATATCTTATCCAGCCTGTAAAAATTCATCACAGTGCTGTCCAAGTACAGGTGTAATTACCTATGTGTATTGGGTAATTGGCATTATTAACAAGGGTAACCCCATAAAATTTGACTTTTGTTTGTGAAAATCAGTGGCATATGGCACTATACAGGGTTGGCATTATAAAAAGGGGTGTTAATATGGGGAGAAATCTGTTCTATAGGATATGCAGGCAATAAGAGGGGGTGGCCTTATAATGTGGGGGGGGGGGGGGGGGGGGGCGCAAAATATATTGAGGGAGCATTGTATGTTGAAAAATTAACTATAAAACTAAAAACACTTGGATAAATGGGTGAGAGAAAATTCTGAAATGAATAAGTTTACCTCTTCAATAAAGAGTCTCCAGTAGGACTTCACTTCCACCTCAATAGTATTTTCACCATAAACAACTTGTCTACAAAGAGAGAAGCACAGCTGTAAATGTGGAAATATTTGTGTTATCCACTACACAAAGAATAAAGGACAGTAAGGAAGTGATTTTGCCTGAAATAACTCCAATCTTCCTTACATAATGACATTTTCACTTTTATGTTGTGTTTTCAAGAAATCAGAAAATGACAAATTATTGGGGGTCAACTTTTCATAAACATGGAGTAGATATGAGTTATTAATTCCTATAGCTCTTTATAGTATAACCCTGAAGTGTGTGCTTATTTTCCTTACAAATGCATTGCAAAGCACATTGTTTTAAACTGATCCATGTTCACATTCTTCCTGCATTCAGAGATATTTTGTCCCGTCTCGTTTTTGCCCACACACATCGGAAAATTATTTTCCCTGATTAAAATTTGACAGAAGTTATTCTTTGTTACTTAGAAGTCATTAATGAACTAATTTTAAATTTTGAGAGCAGGATTAATTTAAACCCAATCTCCATTACATACAGGTGTATACTGTAAACTTAATACTGATCATAATGGATTTTAAATATTGTTCGAATTAGTTTTAAATTTGATAATTCCTGACACAGTAAATTTAAGACCAAAATAGGTAAAAATAAAATGAAGTGAAAATATCCCTGTATCCAGATGTGAAAATCTACCACATTTAATGTAAATTACCTGTACACACAGAGAGTAGAAAGTTTTCCTGTCTAAAACTGGAAAATGCATTGTAGTCATTCAATACATTGTAAATATGACATATTAAAACCTTACTCACTTTTGTCTTTGTTCTTTAGCTGTCAGGCCATGAAAGCTCTCCTGAATCATTACACATTTGGTTCCTTCCGAGAGATCCCTGAATTTCAAACAAAAACTCTGCCATGTTAATTAACCTCTAATTAATAATCATTTTGATCACCACTGCAGTATATCAACACAGAAATAAAGAAGTCCTTACTTGAGTTTTGAGAACAAATAGTTTCCTCTGTCCCAGATATATCGAACATGCTGATGGTCAAAGTAGCGGAATTTGAGTTCCTCCTGAAATATAAATCACTGTTCAAAATGTTTTTCATTTCAAATAATTTCATAATTGTTTTTTTTTAAAAGGAAAGGCTAGACTTTAACATGGTTTGGTAAAATCTTAGAATAAGGAATCCTTAATACAAATATGTCCGAATTATGTGGGGGTTTTTGTCATTGTTGAACATCATGGGCATGGAAGAATTACCTCCCCTGAAAATCAATGAAAACTGATTAACATAACCTCATTGGTTCTGTTAAACTTTCTCTGAAATTGATTTCTGTCTGAAATTCATACAGACTCCACAAAATGGAAACCCTCTTGATACTTTCTCCATACTTTTTCGGATTTTATGGCTTAAACAAAATCATAGTCAGAGATATATTAAAATTTACTATATTCTGCTTTTCTTTATTGTTATAGAAATGTATATCTGATTTTATGAAAAGACATGTGAATGATTTCTTTTAAACTCATTGATTGACGTGGTTTTACGTAGTATTATTTTATAATGAGTCATGGGAATATGAAGTACTCAAGCTAACCTCAATGGTAGACTACAATGGCATATAACTTTATGCATGCACTCTCAATACATCAACTGCCTTTTATCATCATATATACATGTATACTAAAACAGTGTCTTTAATACTTATCAGTATCTAAAATCCTAAGAAAATAAAAAAAAAAAAGTTTCAAAAAATTACACATTAGGAATTTTCTAATTTAATTGGGTTGAGAGCCTTATCACCGACACGTTACAATATCCTAACAGTGTGACAGTTTATTTTAGAAGCTAAACCTGAACCCTAGATCTACAATTCAGCAGCCAACATGCTAATCCACTGAGCTACTCAGCTACGCAATTAATTGCGATAGGAATAGACAAATATTGCAGCTAATATCTAAATTTTCATTCATATTTTGAAAGGAAGTCTGCCATTATGATGATGTAGTATATAGAATGGTGCTTTGAATATAACAGTGATTAAAACAAAACAACCAACACATACAGTTCATTTTGTGTATAATCAAGAGAAACAGAAGTCCTGGCTCTGAGACCATGGTCAGCTTTACCTTGACCTCAGTCTCCGATTTCACTCACTTCATTATCAAAGAAGTATAACACAATTGTAATAAATGTAGACTAGACTATACATGCAACCAAACTTTATAATTTTGCCTAATATAGCAAATAAATTATAATTTTAATTGTAAAACATTAATAAAAAGCTTTTTGCCAAATATAGGAAAAACTTGCAATTTTATGTACAAAATATTCACAAAACATTAAAACCTCTGTAGATATGAACATATGATCTACAGATTGTTTAAGCTTAGTGACTTCATCCACTAAGCTAAACCACATGTGATGAATTTTAAAATGGATAGAAAATATATTTAAGATTCTATTTTTGCCACATTGGTATATCATAATCAATAAGCATTAATTTGCATTTGAAAAATTTTGACTATGTGCTTTTTCTCCTTAAAGGTGAGACTGAGATGAGATATGAGCTTATCTTCATATAGTTTCAGGTCAAGGTGAGATCTGCCCTGAGCCACCTTACCCGAGTTGTGAGCCTGCTCGAGTCTGATGGGCTTTCATAATCAGATTCTTCATGTCCATGGTTGCTGGGCAACAGAGTCTCACTGAAATGTCAATACATCACAAAATTATGTTTTGTCTTTAATAGCAGATCTAGAATCTTATTACTTTGTTTATTTTGACAACAGAAAAGAGACCAATATATATATAATCACACGATAATCAATAACCAATTCCTGCTAGTACTTTTGCCAAATGGTTCTTCAGGCAGTGAGTCTTAATCAAACAACACACAAGACAAACTGCCAGACAAACCATAAGGATAAAACACTACAGGGACTATTACATTAATTGCTGATTATATATATATATATATATATAAGATTTAAAGATTTAGATAATTCTTTGAATCTAACTACTTTTGCATGCTATTTGAGAAAACTTTACGAGTTAAATAAATCTGACTGACAGAAACTAAGAACAATGCATTGCTACACTGCAGCCACAATCAATGGTGACTGCATGTTGTTTGGCCATGTTTAGTCATACATTTCAAAAATATATTTTCAAGTTATAGCTTTTAATATACTATAATTATAATGTCTTGTGCATGAAAAACCAAACTGTGTGATAAAGGACTAATACCTTCCAACACCATTTCTATTGAGTTCATCATATGAGTGATTCTTGAAGGTTAGCACTACATGTTTCTACTGCATGCATATTCACACTACAGGAGAGGAGCCACTAAGTTGTACGAACTTGTCTCCAATCCAATTGATTATTCAATAACTACTGAATGTGTGAATCCTACCTAGTCATTTAACTACCATAACAGTATACATACCATAATACAGTGTACATACTGAAACAGAATGTACATACCATGACACAACGTACATACCATGACACAGTGTACATACCATGACACAATGTACATACCAAGGCACAATGTGCATACCAAGACACAGTGTACATACCACGACACAGTGTATATGTCATGACATAGTGTAAATACCATGACACAGTGTACATACCGTGACATAGTGTACATACCGTGACATAGTGTACATACCATGACACAGTGTACATACCATGACACAATGTACATACCAAGGCACAATGTGCATACCAAGACACAGTGTACATACCATGACACAGTGTATATGTCATGACATAGTGTACATACCATGACACAATGTGCATACCATGACACAGTGTACATACCATGACACTGTACATACCATGACACAGTGTACATACCATGACACAGTGTACATACAGTGACACAGTATACATACCGTGACATAGTGTACATACCGTGACATAGTGTACATACCGTGACACAGTGTACATACCATGACACAATGTACATACCATGACACAATGTACATACCAAGACACAATGTACATACCAAGACACAATGTACATATCATGGCACAATGTACATACCATGACACAATGTACATATCATGGCACAATGTACATACCATGACACAATGTACATACCATGACACAATGTACATATCATGGCACAATGTACATACCATGACACAATGTACATACCATGACATAGTGTACATACCATGACACAGTGTACATACCAAGGCACAATGTGCATATCATGAAACAGTGTACATACCATGAAACAGTGTACATACCATGACACAGTGTACATACATACTGTAAAACAGTGTATATAACAGTGTACATACCATATAACACAGTGAATATACCATGATAGTGTACATATTGTAACACAGTGTATATATCAAACAGTGTACATACCAAAACACAGTGTACATGCTGTAACACAATGTATATACTGTAACAGTGTACATATTGTATCAATTAACATGTACATACTAGGGCTGAAACGATATGCCCCCTTCATGATATGATACGTATTGCAATACTTTTGCCACGATTCAATATTTTCAATACCATACATTTTACAGAAGATTGAACCATTAATAACTTTCAAAAAAGTTTATTAACGAAGATCCACAGTCACATTTAATGCAAAATGTTTCCAAACCATCAAACGGTAAGAAGTTAATTGGCTCTGTAGGTTAAACTGATTAAGTTCATTATTGTTTTCGTCAGCCTCGAGACTAACAACAGTTTGACCGTTATCAGGCACTATTTTGTTCATTGTGCATATAAAAATAATAAGCACAGGTTAAGCCCGATGTATTTTATTGAAAAAAACATATCAAACCTAAGATTGTGGCTATGAATGGAACATTGAATCAAACATTTATATTGAACAGTATCGATATTTTGATGAATCGTTTCAGCCCTAGTACATACCAGAACACAGTGTAATACCGTAACACAGTGAACAGACAGTAACACAGTATACATATTAATGCAACATAGTAAATATATCATAATACAGTCTGCATATTGTAACACAGTGTGAATACCGTAACACAGTGTGAATACCGTAACACAGTGTGAATACCGTAACACAGTGTGAATATCACAACACAGCGTGAATATCGCAATACAGTGTGAATTACGTAACACAACGTGAATATCGTAACACAGTGTGAATACCGCAACACAGTGTGAATATCATAACACAGTGTGAATAACGTAACACAGTGTGAATACCATAACACAGTGAATAAAGCAACACAGTGTGAATATCGTAACACAGTGTGAATTCCGTAACACAGTGTGAATACCGTAACACAGTGTGAATACCACAACACAGTGTGAATATCGCAACACAGTGTGAATACCGCAACACAGTGTGAATATCGCAACACAGTGTGAATATCGCAACACAGTGTGAATACCGCAACACAGTGTGAATATCACAACACAGTGTGAATATCACAACACAGTGTGAATTACGTAACACAACGTGAATATCGTAACACAGTGTGAATACCGCAACACAGTGTGAATATCATAACACAGTGTGAATACCGTAACACAGTGTGAATACCATAACACAGTGAATAAAGCAACACAGTGTGAATATCGTAACACAGTGTGAATTCCGTAACACAGTGTGAATACCGTAACACAGTGTGAATACCACAACACAGTGTGAATATCGCAACACAGTGTGAATATCACAACACAGTGTGAATATCGCAACGCAGTGTGAATACCATAACACAGTGTGAATATCACAACACAATGTAAATATCGCAACACAGTGTGAATATCACAACACAATGTGAATACCATAACACAATGTGAATATCGCAACACAGTGTGAATACTGTAACACAGTGTGAATACGGCAACACAGTGTGAAAACCGCAACACAGTGTGAATACTGTAACACAACGTGAATACTGTAACACAACGTGAATACCGCAACACAGTGTGAATACCGTAACACAGTGTGAATTATGTAACACAGTGTGAATACCGTAACACAGTGTGAATATCGTAACACAGTGTGAATTATTATTATGATACTATTTTTATATAGCGCCTTATCTAATTATATAATTACTCTAAAGCGCTTAACATGTAAAACAAGGGCAATATAAAAACGAACATTATATAAATTGAAAGGTCACAAAAATAATAATCATCTAAAGTCGAAATGGGAGGTATTAGTAATTTTTTTTTTTTTTTTTTTTATCATTTTAGTTAAAACAGAAAATAACTGGATACATTATAAATCAAAAGCAAGTTTAAAAAGATGTGTTTTTAGCTTTTGTTTAAAAACAGCAAGTGATTGTTCACAACGAAGGTTCAGCGGGAGGCAGTTCCACAGGGTGGCCGAGGACACATCGAACCTTCTATCACCATACACCCTGCTGTGAGTGCGTGGCTTTAGAAGGCACAAGGAATCTCCAGACCGGAGTGTACGTTGTGGGCGGTATACCAGAACCAGTTCCTGGATGTATGCTGGGGCTTTTTGATGCAGTGCTTTGAAGGCGTACAAAAGGATTTTATAAGTTGTTCGATATGCCACAGGTAGCCAGTGAAGGGATATGAGAA
Organism: Ostrea denselamellosa; assembly: GCA_024699665.1. Lineage (NCBI taxonomy): Eukaryota > Metazoa > Mollusca > Bivalvia > Ostreida > Ostreidae > Ostrea > Ostrea denselamellosa. Next base: position 3,427,711 of record JAMZEH010000005.1, on the reverse strand, counting down.
TCGGTGTAATATGCTCATATTTCCTTGAACGTGTCACTAGCCTGGCAGCGGTATTTTGAACTTTCTGCAATTTCTGCATGGACGTGGCCTTCACACCATAAAGAAGAGCATTGCCATAATCTAGTTTAGATGTAACGAGTGATCTTATGATTGTCCTGCATGCATCCTCAGTTATGAGGGATCTTATCCTACCGATGTTACGAAGATGGAAATAACAGGATCTAGACACTGAATTAATTTGAGAATCCATGCTAAGTTCACTATCGAAAAGTACCCCAAGATTTTTGACACAGAAAGCATTAGTGATGACAGATCCCCCAAAGACAAGTTGACATCCTGAAAATTCATTTGCCTTACGTTTTGGGGAAAAGATGATTAGTTCTGTCTTTTCTTGGTTCAGTTTTAGTATGTTGTTTCTCATCCAGTTTTCTACATCCGAAAGACAGCTTTCAAGTCTATCTGCAATGTTGTCCCAGTTTTCCTTCGGATTTATGATCAGGTATACCTGAGTGTCATCCGCATAGCAGTGATAACACATATTATGCCTCCTGCAAATCTCTCCGATTGGTTTGGAGAACATACAATATAGACGAGGTCCCAGGACAGAACCCTGTGGGACACCAAAGTGGAGTAAGAACTCTTTGGACAGCGCAGTTCCAACAGCAATTTGTTGACTTCTACCTGACAGATAAGACCTCATCCATGATAAAGCCGACCCTGTGATACCAAACGCGTATTCAAGTCGCCCGATGAGTATGTTATGGTCTATAACATCAAATGCAGCCGAGAGATCAAGCATCACGAGGGCAACACATGAATTCCTATCCAATGCAGAGATAATATCATGGTGCACCCGCAAAAGGGCAGTTTCAGTCGAGTGACAATTTCGGTATGCAGATTGCACTTGGTCATGAAGCTGGTAAGCATTTAAGTGTTTTTCGAGTCGAGCTGCCACTACTTTTCCCAATACTTTAGACAGGAAGGGTAAGTTCGAAACAGGTCGGTAATTTTTTAATTCTTCCTTGTCAAGTCCCTGGCGTTTGATTAATGGCTGTACTATGGCTTTTTTGAAATCCACTGGTACCGCAACACAGTGTGAATACCTTAACACAGTGTGAATACCGCAACACAGTGTTAATATCGCAACACAGTGTGAATACCGTAACACAGTGTGAATACCACAACACAGTGTGAATATCGTAACACAGTGTGAATACCGTAACACAGTGTGAATATCACAACACAGTGTGAATATCGCAATACAGTGTGAATATCATAACACAGTGTGAATATCGCAATACAGTGTGAATACCGTAACACAGTGTGAATATCACAACACAGTGTGAATACCGCAACACAGTGTGAATACCGTAACACAGTGTGAATATCGCAACACAGTGTGAATACCGCAACACAGTGTGAATACCGTAACACAGTGTGAATATCACAACACAGTGTGAATACCGCAACACAGTGTGAATACCGTAACACAGTGTGAATATCACAACACAGTGTGAATACCGTAACACAGTGTGAATATCGCAACACAGTGTGAATATCACAACACTGTGTGAATACCGCAACACAGTGTGAATACCGCAACACAGTGTGAATACCGCAACACAGTGTGAATATCACAACACAGTGTGAATACCGTAACACAGTGTGAATATTGCAACACAGTGTGAATACCGTAACACAGTGTGAATATCATAACACAGTGTGAATACCATAACACAGTGTGAATATCACAACACAGTATACATACCATAATACAGTGTACATTCTGACAGAATATTCATTTATAGTTTGATAAAAACTACATTTTTAAAAGGATGGATTAGGACTTTTTCATAAATCAAATTTAATAAATACCTAATAATTAGTAATATATCAATGAGCTGAATGAACTATTGTGTTATGTTATAACAATTGATGAAAAAATCTATCACTGTATACAAAATTAAGCAATGCAATAACAAACAATTAAGAAATCTGCTGCCATAAACAAAAACTATCATGTCATATCAAACAATGGAGAAATCTGTTACCATATACACAAACTATGTCATATAATATGTTGCCATATACAAAAGCTATGTTATATCAAACAATGGACAAGTCTGTTGTCATATACAAAGCTATGTCAATCAAGTGATGGAGAAATCTGTCACCATATACAAAAGCTATGTCAAATAATCTGTTGCAATATACAAAGCTACGAGGCTGGATTGGTATGTTGTAAGCCTTGTACTGAGGGAGGTTAACATGACTGTTCTTTTTCAGCTCTACTATTCCCTGACTATTTAAGGCCATGTACCAGAAGACTGGTGTCTTTTGTTAGTTTATATTGACAAGGTAGCATTTTAAAGTAAAACTTGCAAACGGACAAAATCAGTGAAAGAACAGTAATCTCATAATTGCATAAGAAAGGTTTGGCACCTAAGGATATATCCATACTGATATGCAAGCAATACTAGGGAAAGATGCCCCTTCATATGCTACTGTGAAAAGGTGAGTGGCGGAATTTAAACTCAGCAGACAGAGCCTTGAGGATGACCCCCATCCTGGAAGGCCTGTCACTGTTGCAACCCCAGAAATGGTCAATAAAGTCCATAAAATTGTTATGACTGACAAGCGAGTTACAGAAAGATATATAGCCAGTACAGTTGGCATTTCACAGGAAAGAGTACATTCCATTCTGAGAGAGGATTTTGCAATGAGAAAGCTTTCAGCCTGTTGGGTACTAAGACTTCTGACTGTTGATCAGAAGCACACCAGGTGCACTTTGTTGTGTGCTAATCTAAACCTTTTAGAGGTAGATCCTGATAACTTTCTTCAGAGATTTGTTACTATGGATGAAACATGGGTCCATCATTTCACCCCAGAGGCCAAACAACAGTCTAAACAATGGAAGTACCCTAGTTCACCCCTGCCAAAGAAGACAAAGACTGTTCCATCAGCTGGAAAGATTATGGCCTCAGTTTTTGGGATGCTGATGGTAGATTATCTCCAAACGGGACAAACAATCAATGGCACATACTATGCATCACTTCTGAGGCAGTTATGGGAAAATACTAAACTCAAGCTCCTAGAAAAACTCAGTAAAGGTGTGTTGTTCCACCAGGACATTGTTCCTGTTCACAAGTCTGTAATTGCCATATGGCTGTCATTAACGATTGATTAAGCATATGCATTATTCACCTAATCTGCTCCACCAGACTTTCACTTATTTCCAAAACTGAAAATGGCCATTTCCAGTACCTACTTTCAGTCAGATGATGATGTCATACATGCAGTGGAGACCTTTCTGAGTGGTCAAGAAAATGACTTCTTGAGGCCCTCAAACATCACTGACAAAAGTGTATAGATACTGAAGGGGATTATGTTGAAAATTAATACAATATATCCACCAAAATTCATACCCTTACATATGAGGCTCAAAACATATCAATCAACCCTCGTATGTTATATTAAACAATGGAGAAATCTGTTGCCATATACAAAAGTTATGTCATATAATCTGTTGCCATATACAAAAGCTATGTCATATAATTTGTTATCATATACGTGCAAAAGCTATGTCACGTCAAATGATGAAGAAATATGTTGCCATATACATAAGCTATGTCATATCAAATGATGGAGAAATATGTTGCCAAAAACAAAGATCTGTCATATCAAATGATAGAGTCTGTTGTCAAATACAAAGCCATGTCATATCAAACGATGGAGAAATCTGTTGCCAAATACAAAAGCTATGTCATATCAAATGATGGGGAAATATGTTGCCAAAATTAAAAGCTATGTCACATCAAATGTTGGAGTTTTTTGCCAAATACAAAAGCTATGTCATATCAAACGATGAAGAAGGACATAATGACGAAGAAATCTATTGCCAAATACAAAAACTATGTCATATTAAACAATGGGGAAATATGTTGCCAAAAACAAAGCTATGCCATATAAAGTGATGGAGAAATTTGTTGCCAAATACAAAAGCTATGTCATATCAAATGATGAAAAAGTCTGTTGTCATATACACAAAAGATATGATGATTGTTGATGAATTTGATAAACTGAAAACACATAATATGTTAAATTGTGCTTTTTGATACAACAGTATGTTAAATTGTGCTTTTTGATACAACAATATGTTAAATTGTGCTTTTTGATACAACAATATGTTAAATTGTGCTTTTTGATACAACAATATGTTAAATTGCGCTTTTTGATACAATAACAAAGTATAGGATTTAGTAGGAGAGTTTGAAATAATCATCAGTCAGTAGTAATACTAAACCTACACAAGCAAGTTTACATCACACTATTCACAAATAACTTACAGAACTTTACAGCTGCACAAAAAAAAGTAAGAAAAATCCTGTGTCATCTACATTTACACCACAGCAGAGTATGTACAAAAGGATTACAACAAAATACTCGTCTAAAGGTCATATATTACTTAACCTTCCATACAAGATGAAGACTTGAGAAGCTATGTAAAATAATGTGATATAATTTTAAAAGTTTTTCATGGTATAAAAGTTTCAAAATGTGCAGCTAAACAAAGAAACTGGTAGCTGCCTTGTGAATTGGATACTTTTACTAAATAAGAAAGCATACATACGGACGAGGAAAAGACTTCTCATTAACAAAGGCTAGACTATACTGCTTATAAGTGTCCTGTAACAAAAAAATCCATTTTATAGAAGTAATTCTGTAAATATCTTGACTATATTTTTTTTTTTTTTTTGTTCTTTGCATATTCAACATATCACTATTTATCAGTTTGTATTACTTATATAATAATAATACATTTTGCATGTACTATGACAAAATAGTAGTCAGGGTTTTGATGGCATTTCTAGTCGTAATAAGACACCTTATAAGGTTTTCTCAATATTCCTTACAAACGTAAATATATATTTACATTCACATTGTGTATTCTGCTTAATTTCTAATGAAATCCATTGCTTGTCACTTGCAACTATGAAGACACATTCTGATTCAGTCTAGGCAGAATACATACCTATGTTATATCAAGGTTTATCTTATGAGTTTAGAGTTTGTTAGTCTTGGACTACTCCCCATTACCATCGTCCAAATATGAAAATCATCAACAAATATGAAGACAGGTCAAAGTCAGGTGATTTAAACTGTTACATTTAATAGATAACCTTACAGGGCAATAATATCTATGTTTTACGTACTAGGCTAGAAAGTTTATTTTTAAAAAATACAGAAAAATATATGTCTTCATTTCTTTTTACTTTGTTAAACAGGAGATGAGATAAAGGTCGCAAACATTGCAGAAAATTTTTTGCACAACCCACTAAAACAGGATATTCATTTTTTCTGCAATGTTAACATAATGCTTATACGGTTATATTGTCTAGATATAATTTATATACATCTGTATATACGTAAGGATTATATTGGTAATATTAACTAGATATTAACTAGATATTGATATACATTAATTTTGTATACACATAAGACTTATATTGGTTATACTGACTTGTAATATATTAATATACATTTGTATACACACAAGTCTTCAAAGTTTTCCTACCATATACAGTATATTGTAGTACATAGTTTTAAAGTCCTTCCCTACACATTTTTGGGGGAATTAAAATGTTTATATCCATTCCATATACATGTTATGGCTATTAATTTTCACTGCAGAGTTAATTTCATTGTTTGTACTGACACTGAAAGTAGCCAAAATTAAACTACAGCAAAAAAATCATACACAAGAAAAATCTCTTGTGTGGCCTTCAACTCAACATTTAGATGTGCCATTGACTTACCTATTAAAAATATTCATTTTAATTTGTATGTCGATTCGATATATCCCAGTGAATTTGAAATAAAAGACATCACACAGTCTTCCATGTCTGCTTTACATTTGGATATTTTATTGAACATCAATGTTAATGGCAAACTGACAACTTCACGTTATGACAAAAGGGATGACTGCATCTTCTCCATCATCAACTCCCAATAGTTTCAAAGCAATATTCCATCATCACCTGCATATGGTGCTGATGTTTCACAGCTGATTTGATATGTGAGAACATGTTCTGTGTATGATCAATTTTTAAATTGAGGCAAGATAATGACAAATAAGATGATATTACAAGGGATTCAATAGACTTGTTTGAAGTCAGTATTTTGCAAATTCTGTGATCTTTGTGGTAATCTTATTTGCAAATACAACCTGTAGTTACGTCGATTGCTATCTGATGCATTTCGTACCAATAGTTAGACTGTTCTTCACATGCTGATTTGAACTACGAATAACTCCAATTACCTGATCAAGATATAGGCTCATGACAAGTGTGACCAGTCAACAGGGGATACTTACTCCTCCTAGGCACCTTATCCCTAAATCTCTGGTGTGTCCAGGGGTCAGTTTTTGCCCTATTCTTAATTTTGAATTCTTTATGGGATTTATGAGATTGATCTCTGTTCATTATCTTCCCTTTTCACAGCACATAAAACATTATCAATTAAATTTCTAACTCATCGTTTGACATATTACCTGAAGAAGAATTGTGTCTGCTTGATTTAGTGAACATCTTCTTTTGCGGAGATAACACACCATTTGGGGGCGCCACTGTAACAACAGAAGAATCAAGCCCCCGGTAAGAAACACCAGCACCAGGAACAGTCCTTCTTTACATCGATCTGCCTTGTATCCATAACATATCTGTCAACAAAAATGTCAGCATACTACAGAATTTTATTTGTACAATTTTTATAAATAAAACATCAACAGACACATTGTTTGAAACTGTCATTCAATGCAATTTATAGTCTGGCTACTTTATGCAGAATTTTTATATCTCAGTGGTATCAACTGTATAAAACGTTTTAACATGAGATACTCTCATCTGGTTCATATTTTAATCATAAACTGCAGATCTAGATCAAATGAGAACATATAGTCAATATACTGTAATATGCATCATAATGTCAGCTGTATTTGTTGATTATCATGTACCTTTAACTGTTACTCAGCCCCCCACCACCCCCCTGCCCCTGCCCCCCCCCCCCACCCCACCCACCCACACCACAACCACCCCCGCCACCCACCTGTGGGCCCTTGAATAGTGAATAAGGAACTTAATGTTACTTCTGTAGCTCACACATAAATAATTTTCATACCCACATTTTTAAGTGAATTAGTAATTAAGTCTGAAGAAACATACTATCTGAAAGTACACTGACTACAAAGTTTAAAAATAAATACTAGTATATTCTGTATGAAAATATTTCTGTACATAAAATCATGGACAAGTGATATATTGTTCCTTTATATCTTTCTAGACAGTGTGTTTGTCATAACTTTTGCAAAACACAATTATGCTTTATTTTGAGCTCATAAAATCAAAAGTGCTTTGTATTGAAAACAAAAGGTCCATGGGCCATATCACTCACCTGAGTCACCTAGGCCACATTTAAAGATTTTCCCTATACATTTGCATGTAACACTTGATCCCCTACTGTGGTCCCATCTCACCCTCCTGGGCCATGATTTTAACAAAACTATGTCAGAAAGCTGAAATGTATATAAACTTGAAATTTTCTGGCTCGGTGGTTCTTGAGAAGATCTTTAAATGACCCCCACCCTATTTTTGCATTTTTGCAATTATCTTCCCTTTGAAGGGAGCATGGCCCTTCACTTGAACAAACTTGAATCCCCTTCACCCAATGATGATTTGTACCAAGTTTGATTGAAATTGGCCCAGTGGTTCTGAAGAAGATTTTTAGAGATTTTTTGCTATATTTCTGCATTTAAAACATTGATCCCTTTTGCGACCACCCTACCCATGGGGGGCCATGATTTTAACAAACTTGAATGTACACTATGTCGGGAAGCTTCAAAGTAAATTGAAACTTTACTGGACCAGTGGTACTTGAAAAGAAGAATTTTAAATGACCCCCACCCTATTTTTGCATTTTTGTGATTATCTCCCCTTTGAAGGGAGCATGCCCCTTCAATTGAATAAACTTGAATCCCCTTCACACAAATGACGACTTGTACCAAGTTTGATTGAAATTGGTGCAGTGGTTCTGGAGAAGATTTTAAAATTTGCCAGTATATTTTTGTTATTTTGCACTATTATCACCCTTGGAAAACGACTTTTTCATTTGAACAAATTTGAATCCCCTTCACTTAATGCTATTTCTGTTAAATTATGTCCTAGCGGTTTCTGGAGAAGTTGGAAATGTGATAGATTTACAGATAGATGGACAACAGGTGATAAGAAGAGCTCACTTGAGCTTTCAGCTCAGGTGGGCTAAAAATAAAGTTTCAAACTGCCATATATACTCTAAGGTTATAAATAAGTCATGGTATTGTACCACATGTGTGTGTTGTCTAAGTAGTCACTGATCTTAGTACAATTTTGTAATCATTGTTTATGTTGTTTTAAGTTTTCAATGCATGAAAGATGTTTACAAATACCTTGATATGAAGTGAAGTTTGTTATTTATAAGTGGCCTGTGGGATTACAAATGCTGGGAGGTGTTAATTGGAGATCAATGCATCCCCCTTATGCTTTTAAAACTTTTCAAGATCCAGGAAGGGAATCTGTGAAGATCTGTATAAGAGTATGTTCTGGCAATCCTTAATTCTTTTCCTATCTCTGGCATACTTTTTCACACACTCCCCCTCCCTTTCTTCATGTCTGATTCAGTGATATGTCTGTTTGTATTGTACATCTCAAGGAGTTAATCAACATAGTAATTACATTATCAATAATGTCATACCTATAGAAGATAACTAAGGAAATAATTATGCTTCAAAAATATACCATAGATTCATGAATTTTACATGAAATGACTTTAAGGACACATCACCACCCTATAAAATGGATGCACATTTACTGTCAAGCTGATAAATATATATATATTTTTGGTTTCATTTAATTGTAGTAAATACAGACATAAAACTCCTACAAAATAAAGGCCATTCAAATTTTCGACAATTGATTTCTAAAGTTGAAATCAGTTTTACCCTTCCCTATAAAACTCTATATAAATATGTTCATTCTTTTCGGACTTAATTGAGGAGTAAATTCATTTTCCTTATAAAATCATAAATCTCATTTTCATCATTTTTGGGGGGGGGAAAAAGTTTGTTAGTAGGAAGTATCATTAAATTATGTCAACTTACAAATTCATCGTCGGTGTCTTTATTCAGGTAGGTGTGATCTGAGAGCAGTCTGCTATAGCCATTTTGTTCAGCTCTATCAAACATCCTGTCCCTGAAATATATTTATCACAAAACAATCATTCGAATTTTCAAAATAAATATGTTTCCTTATCTATTTTCAAATCATGTCCTTATTTTATCTTAACCTAGAATTATGTCCCAGGCTTTAGGCACTGATGCTTTCTATCCACACATTCTAATGCATGTCAGATCAAGCACGACACAAATGAAGTATCACGGAGAGAAATGAAACACAGTTTTAAGAATACAGCTCACGCAGTTTACATAGTTTCTAACTATTGGTTATGTATTAAGAAATTGCAACATTCATATTTTACGATGCATCTCAAGGACACAATTACACATATAAAAATCTGACCAAGTAATGTGACAACTTTTATTTTCTAAAACACATAGTGCATTCAATTTTCCAACCCCATTTAGTACAAGCATATTCCAATGTATTCATGTTCTTCCTCTTCCTTAATCTTTTTTAAAAACAAAATATTCAGTAAAATAGCTAAAGGTAAAACAAATGATGGTGAACTTATGTCTGCTAACATGGTATACATGTGTGGCAAAATATTTAGAGAGAAAGTACGTACAATATCGAGTTAAGTATGTTAAGCTTAATTCTTTATCACTGCTTGTATGTTTCAACAACTATTAATGTACCAGTTTACGTGTCACTTAAGTACTCTTGGATTTCTAAATATAGCTCACAGGTACATTATGGTATCAGAAAGCCTTAACATAAACTAACATCAAGGATTTGTAAGAAGGCTAGTAAAATAAAAAAAAACAAACAACAAAACAAACAAACAACTAAAATACATTGATCTCAGTGCAAAGTGTCTCACCTTAAAATTCCTCACACAGAAAATTACAGTATGTTAGTTAAAATGAATATGTTGTTTTTCTTTACTTTATAAATGTCAGAAGAAAAAGATACAGTTTCCTCCAACAGTCAACACAGGAATACACATTTTCTATTAGGATTTAGAAAAATGGGTTGAATTATATATTTCCCACATAGTTCTAAATATAATCCATAGTTTTTCCAGTCATGTGATCAGAATAAAATAAACCCAAGGTCTGCCGTCTCATGTACACATTCATATACATGTGATTAATTAGCAAAAATACAATGTATGGCATGATCCATAAATCCACATTACTAATTAATTAATAATACAATGTATGGCATGATCCATACATGTAGACACACATGTACATGAATGAAACCAGTGCGTAACTGAAAATTCATATTTACTTGTGTCATGTGTTAAAATATTTGCTTATGTCATGTGTTAAAATATATGTTTTTTATGCAGAGGTCCTAATTAACTTTTTCTTCCACAAACTTATTATTTTAGCCTGTGGATATAAAATCCACAAAAAATGAAAACCTACACAAGCTAACACAAAAAGAAAGAGTCGGTGCTCTTTATATATATATATATATATATATATATATATATATATATATATATACATATATCTATGGATTTACCCCCCCCCCCCCCCGGATTAGTCAACAGACATTGTTTGGACAGGTCACTGTGTAGGTCATATGGTGCATGTCTCTTGACCCTCACTCCTCTAATCCACCACCTGTTTACTGCGGGTTTTCTAATTTCATACTAGCTGGGCAACATGTAATCATAATGTGATGTCTGATCTTTAAAGCATTTATTTGATTCTGAATTTCTAAATATTTAAGAAAGAAAAATATGGATAAAATTGGACATTCATGTAAGCATTTGTATGTTTGTATGATTCTGAGTGCAAACAACATTAACGGGGAGGGGGAGGTAAATGACAAGTTATATAATTTTTGTTCTTCAGATGAAATAGAAGATGAATGCCACATTTTATAAAACTGTATCAAATTTTCAAATCTTCCATCAGAACTATATACTAGTATTGGATGTAACCAAACTTTATCTAGGTCTAGTATAGAATGTATTAATTTTCATCTATATAATTTTCCTAGGCAAACTTCCAAATACATATATTCAGTTTACACATACAGACAGTCTTTGTTATATAGAAAACGCAATGTGTAATTTATATATTTATCTCATATGTTATTTAAGTTAATTTATATATTTATCTCACATGTTATTTAAGTTAACAGTGACATATAGGTCCGATGGGCCGGGTGTTTAACTATGTACTGAATGAACATGTATTATTGTATAATTTTGATGACACATGTCACTGTGATCAATTATTTACTTTCTCAATGTAAAAAATGGATGTACACAAGACACAGTCATGGCTTGTAAATCCCCACTTGCTAAGATTTTCAAATGTCCACCATTTTCAATTTGCTTGCATTTTGTGAGTATTTCTCATTAATTTTGACCACTGTTATGTGATTATGAACTAGTTATTACGTAATTATACATAATAGGCATAAAAAGTTACACATATTCATGTATATAATTCAGTATTATCAAGTATACATGTTAAACCTCTACGATCAGTCATATCACATACAAATACATTACTTAACAGAGCACACATTTTATGTTCAATAGATACTTACCCCAATATTGAACATATGGCAAGTCAAATTTTCAAAACCTGCAGTTGAAGGGTGCACAGAGTTTTAACATACTGGTATATCTCTAGAATTATTTTGGATGAATTCATGTAAGTATACCAGCCATTATTACAAGCAGTGCATTATACTGCACACACACACACACACACACACACACACACACACACACACACACACACACACATCCAAATTAAGAACTTCAATACAAATGAACATGTGATGCTAAGGACCTATATATGCCAAATACATCAAATTAATACAAACTTAACTAGTGCAAGGAAGGTTGATAACACTTCTAATAGTTGTGTAAATTAACCAGTCAGAATTTGTAAACACATTCTACGTACAGTGCTAGGTTCTATAAATGATCATAGTGAGGTTACTAATGCGATATACCAGATCCATTGTCCAACACCTCTTGAAGAACATGTAGAAGACAAGTCACAAGGACAGCTCCACGAACTGTAGTGCATTATACCCAGTAAACATCAGGAATGACACAATGCACTCTTAATATGTACACACATGTATGTATTATACAGACAGACTGACAGGTAGATAGAATGAGAAAGAACATTACTAATATATAAAGTATCATTTAAAATAGCATTATATATATATATATATATATATATATATATATATATATATATGAAAATTGTAGCTTACATTATTCAACACCGGCTACCAGGTATCAAGTAAAAATTAACATACACCTGAACCAATAATAGAAATATAAAGTCTCCCAGAGGACACAATCTGCACTTTATCCACCTTCCTGTCAAATGTGACAGAGTATATCTATTGTATACATAATTCTCTACAACTTGAAGTTCTCTAATTACCACAAGTAAATCAATACACTCTAATAATGCACAGTGTACAAGTTAGACATTAATTAATATGCTACACAATTTATCACCTTTACCAAGAAGTTTTGACAATCAATAAGCGCTAGTCCACAGCAGATTAACCAGAGAACACTATACTAGGAAATAGGCTTCTTATTTCCATATTCAGATTATACTGAGTCTGACAAATTAACTATATATGTTTGTTCATGCATGACATATCTCATCTGCTAATGTCTTAATGAATTTTAAAATGTTAGTGAAGACAATAATGTAGCTCCTTGTGACACGTTTATTTCCAACACTAAGTACCATCATTTTTAGCTACCATGTTTTAGTTATATTATGTGCATATGATCAAAATGAACAAATGTTATTTTTCTACTTATTGCCAAATGATACTAATAACACACATTTTATATCAGTCCGAGTCATTAAAATTCTTGTAACTGTGGTCCAATGCAACAGTACTTATTACTTACTTTAAAATGAATAGCCATAATATGATTAATAAATTTTGAATAGATGTAAAAACAAATTGGTCATGTGTCAATATGAGTTCCATGTTCAGCAGAAATGAATTTAATGCCTAGAAAACTTGCACTCAAAATAAACGATCCAAAACCTACATGCATGAATTTTTAAAATAGCCTATCTTTTTAAAAAAACAATTGAATTTCACTTGTAAACCATAATCTGATTAGTGCATTATTATATCAAAAAATCTGGGTAGACATTAAGTCGTGACCTAACATCCCGAAAATGAATCCTCCATTCCATTTTGTTGCTATAGCAATAATTGCACACATCATATAAAATTCTAATTTTTTTTCTAATCAGTTGTGAAATTAAGTCAAATTTGTTATTGAAAATTAAAGTATACAGAATGAATAATTTCATCTTATCTTAAAACACACTATAACTTGGAAGAGCTTATGCTTTTTATAAATCATTCTGAGTAAAAATTACTATCATTCCTTAAATACAAAGCAATCAAATATGACAGCACTTTATTTTGAAAATAAGTCTGATTTATAATAAAAAATGAACATTTTCTTATTACTAATAGACTAATATTGATTTTGTGTCTGAATTTACATACTAAATTTGTACTTCAAAGAAGATAGTGATACTCATAAAATGCAAGCCTCTGTATATCTAATACTCATGTTGTGTGTGTGTGTGTGTGTGTGTGTGTGTATACATCAAGTGACTTCTGTCTTAAGGACATATGCTACATTTCCCACATTTTCTCAAAATATTATTTTCATCTCCTTTATATGAAGAGTTCTTGTATGATTTCCGATATAGTTTTAAATTTTATGATGTATAGTAATATTACCAAACCTTCTTACATCTGCCAGGATAGCTCAGTGGTAAGGTCATCTAACTTGTAATGGAAGGGTCCCAAGTTAGATACACGATTGTTCCAAAGATTTTTCTCTATTTCTTTACTATAGTATTGCCCATTTTTACAGTAGAGCTGAGTTTTCATTTCTACTTGCAACAACCAGGAGCTATCAAAGTATACTAACTCTAAAACATACCCCAATTTTTTTTCGGAGAAACAAGATAGAATGCAAGTGAATTGTATGCAAAATTTCACAAAAAATTTGAGTTGAGAAATGTCATGTATATTCTTAACATATATTTTTTAAATGTGGATATGTTTTTAATATTTTCATATATATATATATATATATATATATATACATACATACAGTATAATGTCAAAAGAGAGATGCAAAAACAAAGGCATTGTACAATGCTAATTACAAATATACTCAAAACTTTTTTGTTTCCAAACTAACATGGCTAATGTATCTATAATGGTGATAAAATAACTTGTAAAACATATCTATTCAATTTATCCCAGATGAAAGAAATAAAATTCTACATTCGTTCTTAACTAGTTTCACTCTCAGACATTTGTGGTTGGTCTAATTTGGATAATGCATGCATTGCATTGCCTTCTTCACACAGGGCTTGAAAGGAAACAATTATGGTGTTGGTAAGTTTTGAAATCCTTTTCATAAACTGTAGATAAATAATATGGACCCATCTAACTAAATTCATTATGTCAGATCATATGCAAAACACTGAAGAGTAGTTAGAGATGCAAAAATCTAAGAATTGCTGGAAAAATAACATGTAGTTTGCTAATAAAACTCAGCTTTTTTCAGAAAGGTGTTTAAAAAGATAGGCTGTATTTTGAAACTATTTTCATTTATATCTCTACAACTGTAGTTTTTTTTTTACAGGTATATTTAATAGATTTTTCATGTTTCATTTGATTCATAGAATACCGTAGTATTGATATCTTTACCAGAATCTATTCATATTTAGATTGGAGCATACGTACCTTTAATTTAGTTAAGTACATATAGTACAAAGTGCATGTATAATGTGCATGTACCAGTAAAACGTACCGATTTAAAATCCAAGTGCTGACCAGGACTACACTAGTACAGGTAGATAATGCTAATGACCCAACTTAGTACAAGTTCATGCAAACTGGTATCTCAAAATTCATCAGTTACATTAAGTGTAAAAGCCGCCTTTCAAAATGTCTGGACAATAGTGTTTTGTTTTCTAAAAACTTTCTAAAGAAGTTGAGGGATAACAAAAAAAAATTACTTTAGAATATGGATCTTTACTACTGGAAATCGTTCAAAACACTTTTACAAAACATAATTAAATAGATGAATAAAATAATGTGTCTCTCTAGCTCTACCCCTCCCCACCCCCATTCGGGCTCTATATCACACTGCATCGTTCCCGATTTTATTACTTACTTAATCTGTGCTTAAATATGGAAGTCTAAATAGTCCAATATATTCCACAAGATCAATACTGATTCAAACCATTTTGATATCAAAGTCCTCCACATTGTGTGGAAAATTTCAATGATGACATGATCATTTGACCCAAGCTAAGAGATGTTGACGTTTTCCACCAAAACTCTAAACCGGAAGTTCTTCACGAAGTAGTAAGTGCAAGCAGGAAGGGATAATGTTTTCCCGGAGAGAGATAAAGAGAGGGGGAGAAAGAATACTGACCTAGATATGAGTAGCAGCTGGCTGATTTATTAACCTGTAATCCTCGTGTAGTGACCTGAGGGAATGGACATATTTGGGGGAAGGAGAAATAAGGTGTCTAACATTCTTCTGTTTTATTTATTAAAATAAATTAATTCAGTGAATAGTAGTTTACTTCTTTATCGCTGTATACTAGTATTTACAGTGCCAGGACAGTGCCAGAGACACCAGTTTTACATATTCATGAAGCCTTTTGACTTCATCATATTAAAAGCATTACAGAATAGCTACATAAAAATTGGGTCGTGCCTTGTCTATTTTGAAATGGAATTGGTGTGTAAACAATATTCAAGAAATTAGTAATAAAATTTTAATGAGGCGCCGGCGAATGGTTTGATGAGAGGTAGAGGCACGGTAGATAGTGGAAAGGAGAGGGTGAGTGTCGAGAAATTTTTGAAAAATAAAGACTAATTTACACTAACCTGAGCATCAAGCTCATTACGATAAATATAAACCTGCTGTGCAATTTTCATAGTTTTTAGGGTGTTTATTGGGGGAGGGGGTGTCAATTGAGAGGATTTTACAGAAAAGAACATATCAGGTTGGATTGAAATGTAGACCAGCTGAGGATTGATAGACTCGTCACAAGGGTTTATATAGTTGTATATTGCAGGGGACGATTCAGGAGATGAGGTTGCTACCCAAGCCCCCCCCCCCCCTCAAAAAAGGGGGGGGGGGGAGGGGGTGGAGACCCCCAGTATCACATTAAAAACCTTTATTGTTAAATATGTTCAGCTAAAGGGGATTGCAATCCCCATACCCCTTACCAAATAATAAATATGTCAGATATCTCTCTCTCTCTCTCTCTCACACACACAGATATATATATATATATATATATATATATATATATATATATACGAGAGAGAGAGAGAGAGAGAGAGAGAGAGAGAGAGAGATGTTTATATGTATTTCGATGAATAGACATTCCCCATCTTTGTTCACCCATGTAATAAACCCCCGATTAAAGATTGCATAAATTTGGGTATGCTCTAAAAATTGTACACCTACTATTGTGTTCAATAAAACGTAAAGAACTTGAGGATTAGAAATATTAATTCTATATATACATGTAGTACGCAATTGTTTTACATGTAAAAAAAAAAAAAATTGTAAAAGAAACAAAAAGTCTGCATGAAAATGATTACTATAATCATTTACCGATCACTGCTCTCTCTCTCTCTCCTAGATGAACACCCGCGCAAGCGCGGGAAATTACAACATACAAAGACAAAGCATTGCATAGAGGAAAGACGTTAAAATGGTGATGAATTTCACTGTATGTATTACAAGTCTGGATGTTGATGAAAATATGATATATTATTCTTCAAAATATCAAAATGCAATATTGTTTATAAGAAACTTGGTTGTTATGTAAAATATAGTTATAGCTTTCATTAATTTATTTAAAGATGACAGTAATTCAAGAGAACTATTTGCAAGTGTTCTCTCTCTCTCTCTCTCTCCTGGCACGCAAACATGTTCTCCTCGTTCTGGAAATTTTCATACGAATGATTAAAAACTAAAACCACGGACTGAAGAAACAAAGGGGCATATTTTATTTGTTTAACAATAATCAAACTTATTTCATCTGTAAGATCAAAATTGTAACCAGTATTTACAGATTTTCTTCCTATCGTATAGCTGTAATTTTTTTTAATCGCACTGGATTAGATCCACCAGAGAGTGCCCACCACTTTACTATCTGTTTTACTTTGTCAGTGTTGTTTATCGAAAACAAAAGTATAGATTTATTATTTTCACAATAATTACTAATCAAACCAAATTATTTTATTATAGTTCATATGCATATTTGAAACAATATTAAAGGTGCAAGCGAATAAGACAAGTATCTCTGGAGCAAGTGCTTCAGAGTCTTTTGGCAAAATACACTTACATATATATGCAAGTGCATGGTATAGGTAATGAATAGATAAAGAACTTATTTATCCAACAATGAATCAATAAACAAGACCAACGAGTGTCTATATTTATATGAGGTAAATTTTGAATTCACATATAATTCTAAAGATAACAGAATCATTTGCCCGCATTCCCCGTGCATCGCCTCTGGAGATTATAGCAAGAGTTACCTCCCGTCAAAAAACACAAGACGGAGATCGCAGATCTACGCTCGCAAAATCTCATGGAAATTGCAAGGATTTCACATAATTTTACGCCAATTCAGGTAAATTTTACGTTAATAACATTTTATCGAATAAGAATCGTATCGGTGATGGTCATGTTCGCGGACAGTTCCTCGTGATGTGGTCATTAAAATTGTAAACATGTTTGTCGGCAATCGGGGAAAGGAATCGGATGTTTTTTTATCTGTCAGGGAAAACGACATTTTCACATTTTGATCGGCTGACAGTGGGTAATTATGTCTGGGAACAGTTAAAATAACAACACAAATCGGGCGTAGTGGGGTGTCTTTAAAGAAACACCGGTAATTTTTATCTTCATCGGACTTTGGCTGCAAGTGTTGACGAATATAAATATTGACGTTGTCGGCATTGCGGAAGTTGTGCCGTTCTGCTCCATAAGCGCATGCCCTAGTTGTTGAAGAGGCGCGCGAAGGCTAGCAGTTCACTTGGCAGCCCGTGCATAAAAACATTTTACGTCTATGTAGGTGGCATTAGTGATCGTAAAGGTGACTAAGTTATATATGCAATTACTATATTATCCACCGAAAGTCTCACATTACCATGACATTAGCGAAATTTAACACTTTTGCAGGATAAAGTTGACAGTACAGAAATTACCAGACTCCTAACAGCCATTGCCTTAAAAGCTGACAGTAAATTAATAAAGTGACCTTTCACCCTTGTGCGATTGACATAAATATCCGTTTGAGTTTCTGTACATGTACATTCTCGACAACGCAATATCCAAAACATATCACTATTATGCATGATATAATAATTTTGCTCATTACAGCAACGCACACACACACACACACACACACACACACACACACACACACAACGAGTAAGAAACGAATAAAGTCGAGACATACTTACTTGTTTATCACTATGTCATGCATTGTTAAATCCATTGACGATTAATTTAAACTGAAATTTCTCGAAAAATAGTTGTAATTAGTCAAGTTTATGATACACTGTTGGAAAGGAAGGTCCACAAACACGTATGTAAACACAGTGAGTATACCGTATAAACAGGATATCTATATATATACATTGGTCATACTATATATAATGATATTGTCGCCATGACTTCTGAATTATAACAGGCCTTTTGGTCATACTATATATAATGATATTGTCGCCATGACTTCTGAATTATAACAGGCCTTTTGGAAGCAATTTTGCGGAGGGGGTTTTATCAATGTTAGCCAAATTTATTGTTTTTCCATGTAAATTTTAAGTAGCTCATTACTCTATAAAATTTTATTTATTGACTCGTTAAAGCATCTCATGTAAAGCATGAATTCACTATCGAAATAATGATACAAGTTCTCAATGATTTCATATAAAAAAAAAAAAGTGATTTTTTCCGGAATGATAAAAAGGTGTTTTGTTTGCATATGAGAGATTTTAAAATCCAATCTTCGCTCTGATTTGACCATGATATAAATATCTAATAAAACCTGCGAAGAAGACTCGTGTAGATGCTTTAATTTTGTAAATAAAAATATCATTTGTGAAAATTGCAACGGTTTTTAGTTAATATATATATTTTTTTGATCTACGGCTAAAATCTTCAAAAAACGTGTCAATGGGAAAAACAATCTATCAAACAAATATATATTAGAAAGAAATTGAAATGAAATGACCAAATTTCAGAAATATAACTTTTGTGTGTGTGTTTTAATTTGAACCAAATTAGAGAGAAAAAAGTACTGGTCCCGATCCAAATTGATAGAAATTACTAAGATAATCACATTGTTGCTAAGTTTTTGCATTTTCCAATTTTCAATCAAGAAATTAGTTTTTTTTTATAGGGTCTTTTAATTTGTAAACCATTTTACATCAAGGGAATGTAGTCTGATTATAACATTCTCTATGATTACTTTTATTTTTGATTCCGGCTTGGTTCAGATTTGAAAAATTGCAGTATTTCTGAATTTTGTCCATTTCATTTCAATTTGTATGATATATCTCTTTCCTAAATGATATACTTTTTGAAGGTAAATTTTAAAAATATTAACAAATAACGTTTCCAATTTTCATAAATATTTTTATTTAAAATTTTATAACGCCTATTTGAGTCGTTAAGACATCTTTTGTCAGATATCCATATCATGTGCATTAATTCACAGCGAAATTTGGACCCCTTAAATATCATTTTGCAAGCAAAACACTTTTTTATTATTCCGGAAAAATCAGAAAAAATCATATAAAATATTTAAGAGCTTGTGTCACTTTTTCAATGGTTTTATGGAGCCATTAAATAAAATTTTAGTGTAATGAGCTATCTTAAGCAAAATAGATTTGAAAACAAGGAGGGGATACCCTCTCCATTCTGTTCCTGCGGCCCGATACAACTGGAATATATTTTTATCATCACCTATTTCAGGTCCTAAGATGTTATCTCATATGTGACCGGAAATAAAATGGAAACGGAATCAGCCGAGATCGACTTCCGGTCTCTGGAGGACGAGTTATACGACAACGAAATCTCACAAATTTTGACCCAGCCAAACACTACTGAGAGTTTGTATACAATTTATACTCCGATACTTTGCGAATATCTGGAGAAAATCATTTTACTCTTGAAAATTCAATTTTTTTCTCTGATAAAAATTGAATTTAAATACACGCATGGATTTAAATGTTACGACAATTTCCATTTACGATATAATTTTTTGATTTATTGCAAAAGCTGCATGCAAGACTTAGTATTACTGGTATTGAAGTATCTGTGGCATCAGTAGGGTTTTCTGAAAGCTTTCTATGATAAAGACACAGCTTAAAGTTTTAAAATGGATTGATAAATTAAAATTGTAGTAAATTTTAACAAAGTCCCGTGGGGATCCGAGTTAGAATAGGTCCTTGGTACCCTTTGCAGTTTGGGCGAAAAACGCTAGACCGACGCCCGATTTCTAGTAAATTTTTTGTCTGACTAGTAGATTTTTTCTTGCACTAGCCTGATTAGATTAGTAAAAAAAATTCTAAGAAAAGTACATAACTAACATCACACTGACAGAAGTAGTTTAAGAATAGGTCAAGATGCATACATGCAACATGTACAGACTGTGCACGAAATTACACTTTCACAACCTCATTCTCGGTGTCATGCCTGTATATCAAAATTCAGACGAAAATGAAACAAATTTCCAATTGTTCGGTCTAGCCCAGCAGCTCATTCACTCCAATTAAAATCCATTGTTATAAATTTTTGATTGCATAACATTTCAATTTCCTACTGCTGGACTTCGACATGCCAAGTGATGGAACTCGGTCAAAACTGCTGCACAGTGGTCAGAAATAGGTCAAATAGGTGTTTTGTTTAAGTAGAGCCATTATTGTCATTGTTGATTGACGTCTTTTAAATTTCATTTCATGTCAAATGGATTAAAGGTTAACAATTTAAAAACAATCTTTGTATTTTTGTAATTTTTGTAATTTTTCTGTAGGCTATCTAGACGTCGTAATTATGAGGATAAAAAGGTCATTTTCCAAGAGAGCCTCTTTTATGACTTTAGAAAGTTTTTAAAATCTTATTTTTCAAATGTTATGTTTCAAATATACAAATACAAATATAAAAATGATATTAAAATTAGAAATGATGAATATTTAAGGTCTGAACAATCCATTAGAAGCTTTCTGTTTCACTACCACTTATGTGAAATTATATCCTAGCATAATTACTGTACATTTCAAATTACCTGTAGAGGTGCATAAACCATTTTTGGGATTGATATGCATCACTTTTTGTGTACAGACTTTCCACTCAAAATCACGCTTTTTTTAAAGCCAGATTTGCGGTTGAAAAATTATCACATGTATGAAGATGGTTGTCATAAAATATTACACTCTTATCATTCATCTTTCTTGGATGTTAATAGAGTTTTTGTTGTTTTCATTCTTTTCTTTCTTTCTCCCCCCCCCTTTTTTTTTTTTATTCCTCTACGTTTGATTTGCTTTGACAAACTATTTTAATTTTGGACTAGTGAATTTTTTTCGGGCTAGTAAATAGTACATTCACCTTGCCTGACTGGACTGGTAGCTTGAAATGTTTTTGGCCTAGACTGCCCTTTCTTGTCGTACAAAGCGACTAAATGGGGCGGTCCTGCGGAGGAGACCGCAACAAACGAGGCCCCGTGTCACAGCAAGTGCGGCACGATAAAGATCCCTCCCTGCTCAAAGGCCATAAGTGCTGAGCATAGGCCTAAATTTTACAGCCCTTCACCAGCAATGGTGACGTCTCCATATGAGTGAAAAATTCTCAGGCGGGCGTAAAACAATGTACTATCAATCAATCAATTTTATTAAAAATAAGGGTTTTTTTTCCTCTGATAGTTAATTTCATTTATTTATTTATCATTCGTACAGAGAGCACGTTAAACACACCTGAACTTCCTGCGGAGGTAGATAGACTGGTAGACCACTTATCGGAGGAATTAAAACAAGCTGCAGAAAAGCTGTTTGAAGTTGAACCGCCGGGATCCTCTGAAAAAGACGCATCATCGGATGAAGAGGGACCTTGTAATGGTGAGATATATGGAGAAGAACAGCCCAGTTTTAAAGAGACAGAAAACGGACCGGTAGAATCAATCAACCAACTTAATGACATTCCTAGTGATGCTAACAGTGAAACTACTAAACGTATGGGGCAGCTATCAGTTGAACTGAAAGAGGCTGCAGAAAAACTTTTTGCCGTGGATCCCTTGGGATCGTCGGAAAGGGATTTTTCGTCATCAGACCAAGAAACAACCAGTTCAGATTCTGACCCGGAGAGCGATGACAATTCAGATGTTTTCTCTTTGAATAATAATCACTCGCAAAGCAAGGATGAAAATTCGGAAGATAATGATGAACAAAGTGAATCTAAAACAGCTTCCTTCAGTAGACCTACCTCACCATGTTCACCGAGATCAGAAATTCATTCCGAAATCAGTGATTCTGTGGATAACAGTGAAAAAAGTCCAGTAATATCCGATGGCTCAAAGTGGGACGCTACGAACAACTGTGACCTGTTGAACCATACAGAAGATGCGCAAACGGAAGGGAGTGTCCAGAAAGTGTCTGATGATTTGGCGGACAAATTGGATGAAAATGAAGCTGATCCCTCTTTAAATAGCAGTGAAGCAAATCACATAGAAAAAGATGATCCCTACTTAAACAGTGATAATGAATGTATGTTACTAATAACGGATGTGCGTAGTGAAAATGTGGATTTTCATACATGTGGAGATGGGGTTTTGGAATATATAGAACCACCAGACAATCAGACTTCATCGGACTTATCCATTCCAAATCTTGAAAATGATTTTCACAGCCACCAAAGTTCCTGGAGAGCGTCTAAATCTCATGCTAATTCAAATGCTTTAATAAATGTGGAGGACAACGAAACCGATCTGGTGGTTGAAAGTGTTTACTCCCTCTCTGAAGAGCGAAGTAAAAAGGAAATTTCAGACGACCAGGATGAAAATGAGGTATGTGAAAATAATATTACAGCACGTTCGCTCAGAAACAGGAAAGCAAAGATCGACGTGGACGAAAGGAACGAAACAACCTGCATAAAGAAAAATAAGAAAATGAAAAAATTCAGAAGGAAAAGAAGAGTCGATGGAAATATTCGAGGTATCCCAAAAATGAAAGATGATAATGATCTTATGGAATCTGAAAATGGTGTTGGTGAGCATATCTCGTCAACAGAAGCTGAGATAAATGAACACGGAGCGTGTAGAGGGGATGGCGTCAACCTTGGACTTAATGATGCAGACAAGATGACGGCATTCACATTGCGAGAGAATGGTCAATACAAATGTAATTACTGTTGTTGTACCTTGTCAACCAAAGCACGATTTAGATTACACATGATAAGACTGCACGATAAAAAGTACAAATGTAGATACTGTGATAAAAAATTTCTCAAAAGTCAGGATCTGGCAATTCATGTCAAAACGAGGCACAGTGATGCTATGAAGTACAAAGTGTGTAAATCGGGTAAAGTTAAGTCGTTCGAAAAAGAATTTAGTTCTAAACACTATCGCAGAAAAGCAGTGAAGAATTGCACTTTAACACTCTCTGAGAGTAATGGCCAGGTAACGTATGCCTGTGGGTATTGTGGTCAAGTATTCGAAAAACAACAGTCTCTGGCATGCCACATACGAAACAAACACGTTTTACCTGATAATTCAGGGAAAATTGTGTACAACAAACGAGGAAAATTCGGGAGGAAGAAAAAACGGAATGTTTGGTTGAATCCCAAATCAGTAGAACAAGTTCATGAAAATGAGAGTGATATAAACAATAAGCCTCCAATAAAAAAGGCGCGAAAACATCTTCAATCTTGCAGCACTCCAAATGGAATTCAGCTGGAGGACGTTACTGAAGTTTCTGACAAGAGACCCCGGAGAGAAACCAAGGCATCACGGGCAGCAGAAAGCGGGTTAGACAAAATTGCAAAACTACAAAAAGATTACAATATTCATATATCCCATCAAGTATTTAGATGTGGTTACTGTCCCAAGTGGTACTTCAAGAAAACGGATTTATCCCATCACATCCAAAAACATATGCATAACTTGGAAGACAAAAACAAAATGGAATTAGAGGAAAAGGATGAGGAACAGGAGAAAGTTGAAATGAATGAGGATATAGAAAATGCAGGAAGCAAGAAAAAGAGGAATCAATTGCTAGAATCACCCGTCTTTTGCAAATATTGTACTTCAAAATTCAAGTCTCTAGATAATCTGAAAATCCACGTGGTTCGCCATCTGGGCGAGCTGTATAAAGATGAGACGACAGACAATAAATTTGAGTGTGCTTTTTGTGGGCATACTTTCCAGAGTGTGACTTGTACCAACATCAATCCGGTGATGAAACATCTGTTCGATCATTACTCTCCGCAAAATCGAGACATCGATCCTTACAGTTTATTAGAATGTCAGTATTGCGGCGTACCATTTCTGTCTATTGAAAAACTTAATTTGCATGAGAATGAACACAAGACGTTCCTGAAGGCCAAACGTTCCAAGATACTAAAGAAACACCAAGCTAAGAAGCACATGAGCACTGAAGACAACAAAGTTACCCATTGTAAGACTAAGGAAGAAAAATACCCCGAATCTGCGGAAGAGAAAAGCCCCGAGTCCAAAGAAGACGTAAGTCCAGAGTCATTATCATCCTACAATCCGATACCCTTCACATGTGGAATGTGTTCCTCGCGATTTCCCTCGTCTCAGTACTTGCTTCACCATATGACGCTTCATATGAAAGGGAGGTATGTCTTTAGGGTAGAGTTAGACAAATCAAAAACTACTCCGCAATCACCAGTAAACTTACTGGTAAAACAACCCAACCAAACCCCAAGATCTCAGATGTTAAAACCAACAGTATCAGACAAGGCAACGGATTTTGTTAATAATCAGTTACTAAATACCGAAAAGTGCATTTTTCCACAAGTACAAGATCGCCTTCAAGCGATGTTGCGAAAGAATGATCATGTAAAACCTCAGAATGTTGAGAAAAGTTCAGTGAGTCCAAATAGTGATGCCTCTCATATTTCAAAACTACAAATTCTTAAGAAATCAGTTTCAGACACGAGTCCAGCTAAACAAAAGAGCAGTAATGGAAACGTGTCTGAAAAGACAGGCATTCACACGACACCAATGAAAATTGACAGCCCACAAATAGCGAGGACATACCAAAGTTATGTGTCAATAATTGCAAAACAACCGAGTCACGAAATTATCAAAGAAAGTATCCCGCCTGTTAGTGTCCCCGCAACACCAACGAAATATGAGTCTAGTACTCCAGCATCACCAACTGCAAAGAAAACCGATTCGGAAACGAGTAGAAACAAACGCAAACAAACTTTTCATGTTTCTGAAATAAAGGAAGATTTTGATCTTAAAACCATAAAATCACACTCAAAGGCAGTTAAAATCAGCGAACGAAATCGATCTCTCCAACGTGTGTCGGTAAGGGAGTATGCTAGTCGCCCCCATGTTCATTGCGCTGAGGACAGTTCAAGCACAGAAACGGCCGACCTAGACGTTTCTGATTCTGGAAATGACGACACTGAATCTGTAAAAACGAAGCCAAATGATAAAAGCAAGTACAGAGAAGTGAGCTCCGCAACTTCAGAATCAAGTTCGGATTCTGCCTCGGATTTTGAGAGAGAGTGGAAATCGAGATACAGGAGGAAAAGTAATGGTCGCAAGAGGAGGAAAAGATCTCTGTATAAAAGACTTTCTTCAACAAAATCACACCCCAAACCAGAAAAACCAGGACGGGATAATTCTCGCATTTGGAGAAGAAAAATCAATTTTGTTAATGGAAATTGGTTTGAGTGTTCTTTGTGCTTATATAAATGCACGACAGAAAAGGATTATTTGCAACATGTGAAAGCACACGATTCGGTTAATCTGGAGGAAAAAGATCTTGTCATGTGCAACATTTGTGACAGGAAGTTTATGTCGAAATGGCATTTGCACATTCATAAAGCTCAACATCGAAGCAATGAGTATCAATGTTCGTACTGCGGGATGGACTTTTCAACGTCCAGTGCTATTGTTAGTCATATTGAGAAAGTACATCAATCCATGGCAGACAGCCCATGAATATATCGCATGCCAATCCACTATTCAGGCAAGCCACAACGGACAGTGTGTGATGTCTGATCCTTGCAATAAACCCACCATTAATGTGTTCAAGTTAACGTTATGCTATAAATTATTTGAATTTTTATTTAAGCTCGGCTGAAGTGAGCCTTTCTTTTTGGAGTTATATGATATGTAATTTTGTTACCAGACTTTTCCACATCCTAGATTTACGAGTTTCTATATGATGGGCCGTGCCCATCCAAGTGGACATGATAAGAACTAGGATCTGGGTAAATAGGGTAGAGTAATTAAATATCCTCTCAAGAGCCACTATGTAGGTTAGAAATGACCAAACACGTGTGGTACCTCCCTCCATGTGCCTCAGGGGTCGGGATTGTTCGATAATAGAGGTATATGCATCTTTAAATTTTTGTAGTAAAAAATGCAAGGAAGATCTTAAACAACAATTAAACTATTCAATAGACTATACAATTAACATTCTTTTAAACTAAACATTAAAAATTCATACTTCGGAGTATTTAGGATTTGACCTGTTAGATACAGATAGCATATTCATGAATATCCTTTTTAAGTTTACACTTGTCAAAATAGGGAGAGGGCCATGGGCTTTTACACTTTTAAATATATAAGAAACTCTTATTTTGAAAAAGAAAAAGGTATGGATTTGTCAATATAATATCCAAGAAGCAAGTTTTATTTGATAAAGAGTAAATGAAAATGGAGAGAGTGGGTCATGCCGTTCATTACAAACGATAACTCTGTATTGAAAATTGGGAAGAAAGAATACGTAAATATGTATTTTAAAGAACAAGACTACAAATTGTGCTTTGAGAAGTACTTTTCAAGCATTTAATAATTGCTTAGAATTTGTTAGATTCGTGTATTTTACCCCTCCCTACCAGTATTGTTTTCTACAACAGAAAGAAGTTTCCCAGGAATCTTTTAGAGACTTGGGAACAGTTTTTATACAAGCAACAAAATACTTGTAGTGTACAATTGTCCGGTATTATATCCACTGAAAGTTGATCCCTAAATTACGGCATCCAAGCATATGACTGGTGTACCTTGATATAAGAGCACAATGATTCGGGTGAGCGTTCTAGTCCATAGGCATATTGTTATGACGTTAATGTGTTTGTTTTATAAAGGTTTCCTTTAATAAACTTTTAAACCATGGATGAAATGACCCCCCCCCCCCCTAACATTGTTCTTTGGAGGAGTATTTCTAGCTTATTTTTTAAACGGGTTCGTTGTGAATATATGAAAGTTTTTATTTATTTTATTATTGTTGTTGTTGTTATTTTAATAAATAATAGCTGCAGATCTGTAGCTCTCTGAGAAAATATTGCGACAGACCACAGAAGGAGGATACGAGCACTGAAGACAATAAGACAATGATTTCCCCCCCTGATATTCGGGGATACCCGTGTTTTAGCGCTAAAAATCATAGAAATTGAGTTTATCTCTGAATTATTTTTGGCTAATTCTTGTCAATACCTTTTTTAAAATGTTTGAATGGAGACACAAGTTCCATTTGGTTTTATTCTGAATAGCGTAGTTTTATTGTTCTTTCACGCAACAAATTAACAGTCTTCGGTTTTTGGAGGGTTTTTTTTTGTATTTACCAAAAAAAAAAAAAAAAATCTTGGAGAATCCGGGTATCGATCCCGGTACCTCTC
Source organism: Ostrea denselamellosa (assembly GCA_024699665.1). Classification (NCBI taxonomy): domain Eukaryota; kingdom Metazoa; phylum Mollusca; class Bivalvia; order Ostreida; family Ostreidae; genus Ostrea; species Ostrea denselamellosa. Next base: position 3,399,523 of record JAMZEH010000005.1, on the reverse strand, counting down.
ACATGCTAAGCGAGCGCTCTACCACTTGAGCTAATTCCCCTGTTGTTCATTGTGGTATTTAAAACGTTACAAGTATTTGGCGCAATATCATGATGACCTTGACTTGAGGCTCCTACAGCTAACATAAATATTAACGTGATTGGCTTCTGCTGGCTGTGGTCGGCGTGCTTCGGATTTATAAAGGTACTGTATAGTGATTTTGATTTCGTTCAATCATGTTAGACCTTACGATAATGGTTAGATCTAGTACTGTTTTTTTGTTTCGTGAAAGTTTACTCGTTTTCGTGTTGAAAGCATGGCAATTTCGAATTTTCTCAGTAAAATAAAAATCACATTTTATGTGCTGTATCAACATAGCTGTGTAATGTTAGCTTTGGAAAACTTAATAGCTAAAAACATACATGAAAAGTGAAACCCTCTTTGATAGATGAATGAGCTAGCTACACTGTCTTTTAAACATCATGCATACATTGATCAATATGCGCCAACGAATTATTGTCTCTCTTAGTATTTGAGACGCATTATAAGTAGGTAAGTGAATTTTATTTGAAGTTGAACTATGGACACTCAGTGACATTATAAGGAACGTTGTGTTAAGTAAAAGATCTTAAACCAACAGTGCAGCATATATAAACATTGTACACAACACGCACCAACATACACACAATCAGAAGTGACGGACAACATACACACAATCAGAAGTGACGGACAACATACACACAATCAGAAGTGACGGACAACATACACACAATCAGAAGTGACGGACAACATACACACAATCAGAAGTGACGGACAATATCAGTCTTTTTAGAGTAAAGATTATCATGGATGGTTTAGGTTATTAGGATTAATTTAGTCGAGTTGATCAAGAGTAAGCATGAAAGTTGCACCCAAAAATGTCTTTTTTCAAGTTTCACATCCTCCCTCCTATTCTCAGAACTCTGGTTTTTTGGGGTTTTTTTTATATTCTTTATTACCCACAACCTATTCTATAACAATTTAAACAAACTTAACTAACAAAATAGGGCAACTGCTAGGGATGGGGCCCTGACTAAGCTGCCTCAAAATACATGGCGTTGACCTAGGGTACCACGCAGGGTACCTAATTAACTACTTCATTTCTTAAATGTATACTTTCCAATTAATAGAGAGACTTATAATTTTTCTAAAAATATTGTACATGTGTAATACGTAATATAAATGATCATACAATTTTGACCAATTATTAATCTACTACTTCATTTCTTAAATGTATAATTTCAAATAATGTATAAATATAAAGGTATTGATACATAAATATATATCACTTAGTTAAAGTTTATTAGAAATTTCTAATATAATTTCTATATATTTTGAGTTGAATGATCAAATACATATTGTACAGTGAGAATTACTTATATTCTATAATGTATATAGAATACATATGACATATATTCGCAATTGTATGAAGGAAAAAGCTCTATAACAATAATAATTTTTGCCTATTACACCACACAGGATGCACAAATAATAGTTCAAGTAATTATATGATATAAATTTTATAGAAAAGTATATTCAGTTCAAGTATGTGTAAGACTATATGTCAAAAGTATATAATTCTTTCAAATATGATATACATATAGAGAGATATATATATACATATATATATACATATACACACACATACATATATGTGAATTATTGATTATAATATAACATAAATATATATAGTATCTGAATAATATTATTCGAGTAATATATTTCTGTACATTGATCATATATATTCATTTTGACTTGCTGAGTGGCTCTATCGGAGGACAGGATGCTCTGTATAGTGGCTTTAGATCTATTTATGTTATAAACTGATATAATATGGTTGTACAAAAAATGAGTTTAAATTATATAGTTCCGATACGGTAAAATGTAATTGTACAAAATTGAACTTTATTTCACATGATTCACATTAGATGGCAAAATTTTTCAAAAAGTCTATATTCAGCAAGTACATTGAGGTTTTTCAAAATTTTGGCATATTTCGTAACTGAAAATTTTACATGTTGAAAAATATTATAACAGGTTTCATCGAGTGAGTTTAGTCTACAGTACATTTTGTATTTATATATTCTATATGCTGTATAGGAAATCAATAAATTCAAAGATTTAGTTTTACTATTTCGTTCATGAAAGAATCCGACCATGATGTGCTTCCATTTTACATTGAAATTCAGATATTTACTTAAAGCATTCCATACTGGGACAGCATTTTCACATTCAAAAATGATATGCTTTGTTGTTTCTCTTGTGTGACAGTTTTCACAATTGCTATGTGTGTCTCTTTTCCATTTACTGAGAAATACATTATTACAGAGAATATTATTCAAAAGCTTGTAATTGAATTCAGACAAGTGCTTGTCAGGAATATCCAACAATTTACATTGATATGTATATTTCCATTCAACAGACTCAATGTTGAATTCAGTATTTAAAACTCTTTGATAATATGGTTTCCGAAATTTTTGGTATATTAAATTTTCATAGAAAACATTGCATTTTTTTCTCGAACATCTACTATTCCTGTGTAAAAGAGAAATTTATATGAGTGCTTTATATTAATAAAATTGCAGTTTGAAAAGTTATGTTTTTTACATAAACGTTTGAAAACATCAGAAATAATCCTAAATTCACATAACCAGTTTGACTTATTTCTAATACAGTTTGAAAAATCTGAAAGCTTTTTAAGGTTGCCTCCCTTGTCTAATAAATCTTTTACATACAAAATTCCACTGGATATCCAATTTTTAAAAAACAATGTATTACCTTTATACAGAAAATTACAATTGTTCCATATAGGTTGTTGTAGAATCACATCTGCTGAAATATTGTCTAAGGTACAAACTTTACACTCATTGAAAGAACATAACATTTGTCTATAAAATAATGGTAATTTTTCTAATTTCAAGTTCTTAATTTTTTTATCTGAAAAAGACAAAACATATGGAACAGTAATATTCAACTGTTTACAATAGCTTTCAAAAATGTTATACAAGACAGATCTAGTTTTCAACCATCTTGGAACCCAGGCAGTTTTTAGTGCTTTAAGTTTACTTTCAATATCGATGATTGATAGTCCACCTTCTGAAAAAGAACCTATCAAAACATTGCATTTAATTCTCTCTGTTTTATTCCAAATAAAGTTGTAAATAAGACGTTGTATTTTCTTAATGTAGGTATTATCAGGCATAGTGAGTATTGAAGCAACATACACAAGTTTAGATATAGCTAGTGTCTTTACTATACATGCTTTTCCAAATAAAGTTAACTTTCTTCGTTTCCACGATTCAAATAGCTTTTCTATATCATGGTAAATTTTCATCCAATTTTTATTGTAACATTCTTCCTTATCATGTCCAATATAAACCCCCAAACATTTTACTGCTTTATATGTTATCTTTATGCCGTATAATTCATCATATAAATATTTTAGGTTTCCTAATAGGATACATTCTGTTTTATTTATGTTTATTTTTGACCCCGCATGTTTACAAAATTCATTTACAGTATCTAGAGATGCTTTTAACGAAGCGTCGTCTTTCAATGCTAAGGTGAAATCATCCGCGTGCTGTACATTTTTAACTTCATGGTTCTTTATTGATATACCTTTTATATTCGGATTTTGTTTTATTTTGGTAGCTAAGATTTCTGCGACAAAGAGGTACAACAGAGCTGAGATTGGACATCCTTGATGAATGCCTCTTGTCATTTCACAAGTCTTAGATAACCAGCCATTATTTTTTATTTTAAGTAAAGGATTAGTGTATAAAATTTTAACCCATTTTATAAAAGTGTTGCCAATATTGAATTTTTGCAGAGTTTTAAAAAGAAAATTCCATTCTACGGAATCAAAAGCTTTTTCAAAGTCTAAGAAAAGCAATATGCCTTTTGAGTTTTCTGTTTTGCAGTACTCAAAAATGTCAAGTATTAGTCTAGCATTTTCTCCTATATGTCTACCTTTGATGTAGGCAGTTTCATTTTCATTTACTAATTTAGATAGTATGTTCTGAAGTCTTCTCGCGAAAACAAAAGCTATAATTTTGTAGTCTGTATTCATCAAGCTTATTGGTCTGTAATTTTTCAAATTCTCTTTTTCTCCTTTTTTATAGATAAGTGATATGACAGAAAGTCTTTGTGTATATGAAAGTTTCTCTTTTATTAAAGATATCATTTAGGGCTTTATAAAACAAAGGTCCAAGTTGTTTCCAAAAACACTGATAGAATTCACTTGGAAGGCCATCTAGCCCAGGCGATTTTTCTTTTTTCGTGTTATTGACAGCATTTGTGCATTCTTCATATGTAGGAAAGATTTCTAATAAATCTTTATCCTCTTTATTTAGTTTTGGAAGATCATTTACGGTAGATAAATATCATTCTATTTTCTCATCTGAAATATTTTTACTTGTATAGAGTTCACTATAGAAGGAATACATTTCTCCAATTAATTCATTGGTTTTGTTAAATTTCCTCCCATCCGATGATTTTAGCTCTTTAATGGCGTTTGATGATTGAATTTGCTTCTCAAGACTTAAAAAGTATTTAGAATTTTTTTTCCCCCTTTTCAATCCATTTTACCTTAGATCTTATTTGAGAACCTTTGGATTTTTTATCGTAGATATCGTCTAAATCTGCCTCTAGTGTTTTTAAACGTCTATAATTAAAGTCATTTGTACTTCCTTTTTCTATTGCGTCGATTTCACTTTCAATAAACTTTATTTTTTCTTTAACTGATTTTTGTTCACATTTTGCAAATGCAATCGAAAAATCTTTAAGCTTTCTTTTAATCAACTCCCATGTTGTTATGGGACATAGGGATGAATCTATATTTTCAATTATATTTATTATACCTTTTCTGTACTTTTCGTTATCTAGGTAAGAAACATTAAACTTCCAATATCCCGAACCCCTTCTGGATTTATCTATATAGAAATTAAATTTCAAATATTTATGGTCAGTCATATGAGTTCCGTTTGAATGAGTTCCGTTTGAATGAGTTCCTGGGATTTTTCTAATTCCAATATCATCTAATGTATAACAAAAAGAATTGTTTATAAAAACATAATCTATGCGACTTTTGGGATCATTTCTAGCATCACACCATGTATAACCTAACTTACTAGGATAATGTTTTGTCCACATGTCGTCCATGTTACCATATCTAATTACATCTTGTAGATAACGTACACTTTTATCTGCAGCATTATTCATTTGACAGTTAAAGTCCCCACACATAACAATGTTTTCGTTAAGTGAATTTTTTGATATAAAAGTTTTGAGCTTTTTGAAAAATTTACATCTCTTTTGGATATCATTTGGAGCATAAATATTTACAATTGTAAATGTATTATCATCAATTTCAAGATTAATTAAAATTTTTCTTCCATCATCACATCTTCTTACATTTATGATATTGGAACTCTGGTTATTATAACACAAGTATCGAGTGAATTGTTTATTTAGGAAGTAGTGTGTTATTTTTTATTCAAGTTCCTATGCTTATAATAATATCATTGAATATTAAATTGATAATGAATTGGTAATATGATATTTTAGTTCAGCATTTTTAATTTCTATGTAGTATTTTATTTTCTGCTAGAATACATTACCAGTTGGTTAGTCTGTAATATTTTTTGGACATTGAACAATGATACATAGGTTAGATGTACAGACAGATCACACATCTGTGCATTAAAATGAAATACAGCACTTATGCATGTATGCAAACAATGACCTGTAGAAAGTATAAAAAATGCCTTCAACATTTTCAATTTATTTCCTGCACTGTCCTTGGATAAAAATCAGATGGTCCACAGTGAGAGTTGTCACTGTTCCCACTGAACTTGGTAGAAGTTATAAGAGTTGTTATAAATTTAATAAAACTAGGTTAACTTATAATTTTGTGTTCATTTTCTTGGTCATAATAATTCAAATAGGTTGTAAGTAGGCCACATGGGTAATACTATATTCCAAGTTTTTGTGCAAAGTGTTGACAATATTGTACATGTTGTAGAGAGGATAGAGGTCAGTGAGGAGTAACAGTTAATTATTGTGTCTTGTGTCACAGACGTAGCATACCTTGCTAGCATATTTTTATGATAGCAATTAGGTTTTATGTCGTAATAGGTTGCCAAACTATTTTTCTTAAAAATAATAATACCACCATATTTATATAGCACCCTTTTCATACATTTGTATGCTCAAAGGTGTTTTACAGTACATAAAACAATTAAATAAAACATTGAAATAAAATGATATAAACATAAGATACAATACATAGACCTAAGTTTACATGTTTTTCAAATATTTTTTGCAAATTTGTTTTTATTCCCATTTCTCAATAGGAAGGGGGATCTATAGAAAAATTTTGTTCTGTATTTGTTTGGAAAACCATTGAAAATAGTAGAGTTCTGTGATTGCAAACTAGCCTGTGGTTTAATTTTAAAAGGGATTTAATTAAACAGGTAACAAAACACACATAATGGTTTCAGTTTTCGTCCCCAACCAGCTTTGCCAAACGGGACTGTTAGTTTACCCTCGGTCTGTCCGTCCGTCTGTCTGTCTGTCATTCCACTTGAGGTTTTCTGGACTTTTCTCCGTACTGAATGAAGATACTCAAATGAAATTTTATACATGGCTTTGTCTTGGAAAGTTACAGATCAAGTTGGAATTTCGTTATGCTTGACCTACTTTTGACTGAATTATCCTACTGGTAGGGGGCTTTATATTGCCGGTAATACACTCAGAATATTTGTTTTTATATACATGGGATGATGCTTTGGTGTTTATCAGACATCTGTATTATCACTTCACACCAATCTTTGACTGTGGATTTTGAAGAAACTAGACCAGTTTACTCCTGCATGTATAGAAACAGGTCGACATATGATGTACACTAGGTGACAGTTACGGCCCATGGGCTTCTTGTTAAAAATGAAATTTATTATTTATGTTGGAAAATAGAACCTAAGAGGTAATATTTCTGTGTGTAAATCTAACTTTAAGTAAATCTTATCTAAGTGCACACAAAAAACTTCTCCAAGAGTGGACATGATATGCGACATGAAAATGGCTAAAATGAACAATGCAGACATGAAAATTAACTTCTTTTTTTTTATTTAAATGTGCATGCAAAAAAAAAAAAAAAAATACCACTAAATATTCCTATAGTATGGTATTCCATTGTAGATTTTATTAAGATAGTTCTTTAAATAAAATTGCAATAAATAATCTTTCAAGAAATGAAATCACAACCAATTATTGAAAACATAAGAAAACGTTCATTGATCAAATGCTTTGTGAATGACTCTGATCAATCTTTTGAAAGTTCATATTAATGTAATCTGAGCCAAAAATTTTACTTAATCATGTGTTTAATTAGGCTACTGTGATTAATGTGTTTTTATTTTGATATTGAATGTTTCAGATAATGTCAATGGTTCATCTATAACATGTTTCTAATCAGAAGACTTGGTTCCCTCTCCAAAGCATGTAAGAACATCAACCTAACAAATCTAAGTGAAAGACTATCCAAACATCAGCAACACCCGGCTATAAGCTTTATAGCCTTCAGACAGTTCCATGGGACCACGGTCAGTTTCCGAGAGCCATCAGAAGATGCTGTGACAGTGCAAGATGGAGACAGAAAATATGAACCTCAGTCACCATACAGAAAGATGTGGCCTAAAAACTACCAATTTGTCAGTAAAACAACATTTGGGCGTGAGTTTTTGTGATTCAGTCAAGCACATGTGTTATGTAGGATGTGCAATCATAAGGCTTAGAAATTCTTAATGTGCAATAATTAGAAACAGCCTGTTAACTAGTCTCAAACTCTTTGTGACTTTAAGTATAAAACATGTGTATTGATAAAAATAACAGAAGTTGTTCTATGAAGAATTGTAACCATGGTAACAAACCACAAAAAGTGCAATTATATCATGAAGTTTTGACAGACTTCAGGCAAACTGGAAAACTATCTTTGATCTGTAACCTATGAAATGTACAACCAACTATGCTGGATGACAGTAGTGTGAAAGAGTGCAAGATGATTTTGAGAATGCATGAAATGGTTAAAGTTTCTTCATTACTTCCACGGATGATAGTGAGAATATAAGAAAAGAATAAATGATTTAAAAAACGAAAAAGCCACAAAATGTACAATTGAACTTGACATTCAAGTGTCATTTGCCTTTTGGACAACCTTATCTTTAAATATGATCGAGTTCTGGTGCTTCTGAAACCACCTTGTCTTTTGATATGGCTGTTAACATGATGTTTTATTTTGTCTTCTATAGCCACCTTGCCACGACTTGACAAAGAGATAAAGAAACCTCTTCCATACAAATACAAAAACAAATGGTCAGAAAAATGGGCATTACAGGGTGCCAATGACTACATAGGTCAGTCTTATGATATTATAAATCTGTCTGTAAATTATGTATAGTAACTGTTGAGGACTTCATTTAAGTTGGTAAGACAGGGATAATTTGATTGCAAATTGAAGATACAACTGTTTCATATTGTCCAATATGTGTCAAATTTTGTACTACAAGTTAACAATGTTCTGCATGTACAGTGCAATGAAACAGAACAGAAGTTGATTAAATTGGTCAGTAGTCTGTGCCTAAGATGGGATAAAGTTTTTTGGGTTTTTTTTTTACATTTTGTCCATGAGTGACCTGAAGTGGTATTTTTCAGGTTTTAAAGACTATTGCTTTAAATTTGATTGTAGAAACTAGAATCAAGTATAATGAGTGGAACTTGTATTTTGATTTTCTTTTATATCCCCCCCCCAACAACAAAAATTAACCAAAAAACAACAACAAACAGACTAGTATATTTCCTAAAGAGTTATATGTAACAATGTTACTAGAAAGAGCAATGTTTTTGATGAATATTATTATCATTTATCACACAATACTGCTTCCGGGTTGATAACACAAGTTCAGAAAAATGATATGAACTCGTAGCACAGGTTAATATCAATGCAAATTACGTAGGATCATGTGAGATCAGAGCGTGCTCGGATAGATACAAAAATTTTATTACATTCTCCAAGCCTATCATATTTATTCCTGTTTCGTTTGCTGTTGTTATATAATGACATAGCTAAAAATTAAAATCTTATGGTAGAAATTTCAATTTAGCTATCACATTAACATGTTTATCTTTAGATCTTATTTCTTTCGCTCAAGGATATTTTCAGACGATGGAAAGAGGCTAAAAAATCACTCCCTTATACAGAAATGTGAAATGGAAAGTAACTAAAATATGCATTTATTGATAGTTGTGTGATAAATAGAATCTTACACTCATGCTTATGGCATTTGAAATTTATGAAATACGATACCAGATTTAAATATTTCCCATGCCAAGGCTTGGGAAATATTAATTCTGGCAACTCATTTCATAAATTTCACATGCCACAAGCACTCGTTCAAGATCCTCTATTTCTTAAATACATATTGATATTATGTATAATACCCTTCAGTATTAGTAAAACATGCTTACAATGAATTCACACCTATTTATTCCCCAATGACAGGAAATTAATAACGAAATGTTTATGGATAGAGCAAACTTTGGTTAAAATGATCTGTTCTTTTTGCTGACGATGGAGGTTCATTATTACCATGTTTTACTGTAATTTCACAGAAGAAGAATCCTTTTTTTTTTATAACTGTAAATCAGATACCCTAAAGAGGACCTCTCCAGATATCACTTATCCTGAAAGTGATGATTGCAATTTTTCTTCTTAATTTTAGAAGTTTTAAAGATGTGAAGTTGTCAAATGCCTGTTATATATTGTAACTGATGTTAACACTATTGGTTTCCTATCTTTACTTCTGGTTTTTTGGTTTTGTTTTTGTTTTTTAGATATACTAGGAGATGGTGACATTCACCCTGTGGATTTGATTAAGGGACCTCGATATCTAATCGGCTTTAATGCCAATGAGTTGGCTCGACTCCACAGAAAGCTCAGATTTGAGGGTAGATACATAGCTGATAACTACCCTACCCAACTTGAGAAAATTCTGAAGAGGATTAGATTTTTAAAGAAAAAGTATAATTACAAGAGAGGAAAAAGAGTGAGGAAGAGATTTAAATACCGCTAAGTGGTGAAACTGTAACTTCGTAATAAATCTCTTAGTATACACATGCGTTGTTTATTACGCATCAGATTTGTAAATGATGAGAGTCAGATTGTAGAATAAAGGCTTACAGAGAATAAGACCTAAAACAATGGGCTCCTTACCAGTTCATTTTTTAATCCCCCACCTGCTTTGCCAGAGGGGACTATCAGTTTATCCTTGGTCTGTCCGTCCATTTATCATTCTGAATCAGTTTTCCAGACTTTTCTCCGCATTGGATGAAGACATTCAACTGAAATTTTATATATGAGTAATATGACTTTGTCTAGAATAGTTACAGATCAGGTTTGTGATTGAATTATGCCCCTTGATGAATTGCAAGAGTCATTTTTCCGGACCTTTCTCCGCATTTGATGAAGATATTCAATTTAAATTTAATATGTGGCTTTGTCATGGATAGTTGCAGATCACAGTTGCAGTTTTGGTATGGTTGAAGTTTTTTTGACTGAATTATGCCCCTTGATGAATTTCAAGAATCACTTTTCTTGACTTTTATCCATATTGGGAAAAATATCAGAAACTACAACCTTTGCTCCTAACTTTTGAATGGTGCAAGATGGGGTTCTCATATTCCATTTATGCATTTCTTGTGACAAGACTTTAATTTGTTTTGGTACCAAAGTTTTCACCATGTAATGTTGACCTTGGATTTTGACTTATTTTTAAGAAAACGTAACCTAAACAATATGACTTGAACTGTTTAAGGTAGGGCTTTCATATTTTGTATATAGAATCCATATGGCAAGACCTTACATTTCATACCATGATTGTTTACATTTTGACCTTGTATCACAGTTGTTGTGATCTTTGGAGATCTTTGTGATTAAAAATTTTCATCATAGTAAAGAAAACGGAACAGCAGGCCCCAGGTGAGCAATGTGACCTAAGGTCCTCTTGTTATTTATAATATATTATACATGGTCAAGAAACACTGAAGACCCGAATGGGGACTGAAATGTTGAGGGTGAAGTGTTAGTGCTCCACTACCACCACTATGAAAAATGGTGATGTAAGTACCATCTCGTGGTTTTGAGATCCAAACCTCAATTTTTAATGAAATTGGCCTAGAAGCATTAGGTTTGGAAACATCAAAGACTCTTGTTCCGGGGACTGAAATTTTGAGGGTGGTGTCTTAAAAGTGAATTTGATTACTGAATTTCTCTTTTCTTGGGGGTGGGGGTAACACCCCTCACTTTTTTATACGTGTATTGTACACAGTCAAGAAACATTGGGTTAAAAAAAATTGAATACTTCTTCCCAGGTCACTGATCTTATGAGGGTGGTGTACTAGATGTTACTTGTTGCCACTGAAAAAAATGGTGTGGTACCATATTTTGTTTTCAAGATGCACCCCTCACTTTTTCATTCATAAAGTAAAACATCGATTTCAGAAACATTGAAGATCCCTTCACTAGGGACTGAAATTTTGTGGTGGTGTCCTAGTAGTCAACTACCCATGGCATTATGAAATTTACTATTTTGTAAATTGAAAGGGATCTATCCTTTTAAATATCCACAAAATGAGAGCTATTATAATGATCTTGGAAATGGTGGCACTTTAGAAGGAATAACACACCAGAGAAATTTAATATGGATGGAAATTGTAATAATATTTTGAAACTGAAAACTTTCAAATTTATATACTTTATTTGGTCCAAAAAGGCAGTTTTAGTAGAAAAGTAAACAGAATTTTTTTTTTTGTAAAAACCCTGCTACCCGCAATCTACTGATCAGCAGTTGCCGCATTAATTGTCTGAGCTGTAATCCAGCTATAGGCAATCAAATTGAAACAACAAATATTTCTGAGGTCAAGTCGTCCATGATGGTGTAGTATATATCTCCTTAAGATTTTGTCTGAATCCAGTGAACAAACTGAGCATCACACAGTAAAGATTTGGATATCTTCATTGAAGATTACTAAAAACTTGCCACTTGGCCACAACCCTTAAAATTTCTGTCCCTGGGATAGGGATTTTCTAGATTTCGAAGCTTCCAAACCCAATAGTTCTTTACTTATAATACATTATGAATGAAATATTGAGGGGCTGCTACTACTGTGACAACGAGAGATTTCCATTTTTTTCATGGTGGCGGAAGTTGACCACTAGGACACGAACCTCCAAATCTCAGTCCCCAGGGTAGGGTAGGGGGCTTAGATATTTCTGAACCTGATGTTTATTCAGTATCTTTATCATCTATTAAGGTCTTGGACTTGAAAGTTGGAAACAAGGGTTTCATCACAGTATTAATGACAATAAACAGATGTACCTTTCCATTTGTTCTCATTTTTGTCCGAATTACACATGTGGAATAATTTGTCACTGAATAGTGAACTGTCACCTAACGTTTTAAGTTTTTATTTTAGATTGACAGGAAGCAATGATCATTTATTCACTTTCTTTGAAAGCATTGGTAATCTTGTATTATGATTTTTCCTGATCATTCTATCTATGAAACTCATTCTATAATGACATGAAATATGCCTAGGAATAAGCATCCTCTGTTGACTTGTCACATCTGCCATGAGCCCTATATCTTTATCAGGTAAACAGAGTAATCTATATTTAAGAATGACTTAATGATTGGTATGAAATGTGTCAATCAGCATTTGGCCTACTGATGGGTTGTATTTGCATTATAACAACCAAAGAATTTGTGAAAATGCTGACATAAATAAGATTGTTGAAACCTCTGTAACATCAACTTATTTTCTGTAGCCGTAAGTGATTTAAAGTTTTAAAACTTAATTATATACAGAATATGTTCTCGCGTATCGAATCAGTTTAGAGACATAAACACTACATGCAGTGATTATGAGATGTTGCTACATAAATATGGAAAGTCGATGGAGAAGCTGAAGTCGTCTCCTTGGGTTTGTTATGAAGTTCTTTTGTTTGCCAATAACATTATGTTCAATACCATATCCCAATTGAAGCAGACATGAAAGATTCTTGTGGTGTCTTTTATTTCGAGTTCAATGGGATATATAAACAATATAGATTAAAAAACATCTTGAATAAATAGAAGTAGTTAATAAAATGCAACATCAGTCACATAAATATATAAACAATATCAAGTGTATATAAAAATCCATACAAATTTCTAAAAATAGTCAGAATTAAATTTTAGATATTCAGAAATACAAGTTACTCCCCCCTTGACATTGATAACATTCAAATTTCTAGTCATAATGAATATCACTCGGTATGAGTTGTACACAGGTGTAAATTCTAAAAAAAATAATGAATATCAATATCCTTGTAAAGCTGTTACATTACATCTTATGATAATTATTATGATAAAAAAAAACCATAATAATGTGATTCAATCACCAGTCTGTGGAACAAGGTTCCTCTCAGAGGGTAACTAGAACCAGTAACTCTAGTTCTTTCAATTCAGTACTACAAACAATATTTACAATTTACAAAGCTGTTAATAAAACAAGAAACGTCTCTGAAACAAATACTGCCCCCCCCCCTTTTTTTTTCTTATATGACAATAATGAAAAGGTTCAACTTTCATTTTGAATGCCTATAGTGAAAGTGAAAAATATGAGTTGTCTACAAATTGGGGGAAGCCATAATAATAAGTTTGATCTTCTAGATACTGAGCAGACGTTTCGAAATAGCCAGTTGTTCAAGTCAAGATCTCTTTGTGATCTGAAAACCAGTGGGGACCGTCTACTCTGTAGGGGGCGCCAGTGTACTAAGTTTGATGTCTTATTAAGGAAATGGTTCTCTAGATATTAAGCAGACAGTATTGTATTAATGTCCAGTTTGACCCTTGACCTTGTGATATCAATATGGGTCATGTACTCCTTAGGTAGAACCAGAGTACCAAGTTTTGATATCTGTCGCGCAGATTGAGCTGAATTCATCTTGCTATGTCTAGTTAAACCTTGACCTTTCAAATGAAAAATAATGGGGGTCATCTATTTTCTAGGGGTAATTGGTGTACGAGGTTTGGTAACTGTCGAGCAAACGATTCTTCAGATATTGAGCGGACAATATCTTCTGTTCAGGAAAGTTTGAATTTTGACGCTGTGACCCCGGAATCAATAAAAGTCATCCACTCTTTATGTAGAACCAGTGGACCAAGTTTGATGTGTGTCAAACAGAGGGTTCTTGAGCAGGCAATATTTTACTATGACCAGTTTAACTTGACCTTTGATCTTGTAACCTGAAATCGATAGGGGTCATCTACTCGCTAGATAGGGGTAACCACTGTACCAAGTTTGGTAACTCATGCAAAGGGTTTTTGGTTTTTTTTGGAGACTTGGTCTACAGAGAGACAGGTACACAAAAACAATATGCCCCCTTCTTAAAGGGGCATACAAGTGCAATAACAATATACCCCCTTCTTAAATGGGGGCATAATAAGTGGTATAAAAATATAAACAATAAATAAAAATGCATGTATATGAGTAACAGTTTGATAAAGGGCTTCACAATACACTCAAGTGTCTATGATAATTACAACACGGCTCTACATAAAATTTACTTCGCCTGATCCATGTATTCGAGTAGACATCAAACATTGCACAAATATGTAAATACTATATCTATAGCATTCTACTCAACCAGAATAAGTTAATTTGAGTAGTATTCTATTGAACCAGAATAAATAGCATATCTAGTATTCTACCAGAATAAAATACATTTCCAGTAGTTTACTGAACCTGAATGAATTACACTTGTAGTATTGTACTTGGCAAGAATAAATCATCTTTAGTATTCTACTGGACCAGAATAAATTACATCTCTTATAATAACATTCTGTGAAACCTGAATAAATTATACATTCCAAGTATTTCACTGAACCAGTATAAAAATACATCTCTAGTATTGTAATGGACCAGAAAAAAATTACATCTCTAATATTCTGTCGAGCCAGAATAAATTACTATACTGCTGGACCAGAGCAAATTACATTCCTAGTATTCTACTGAACAAATAAAATAGCACCCCTAATATCCTGTTGAACCAGAATAAATAAATTTTCTTGTATTCTGCTGAGTCAGAATGAATCAAATCCCTAGTATTTTATTGAAACAAAATGTATTGCATTTCTAGAATACTACTGAACAAAAATAAATCACATTACTAGTATTCTATTGAACCTGAATAAAGTACATTTACAGCATTCTAATGATATGCATAAATAAATTCCCAAGTATTCTACTGAACCAGATAAATTTCATTCGTAGTATTCTATTGAACCGAATTAAATTTAATCTAGTATTTCACTGAACCAAAATAAATTACATTCCTAGTACTGAATTGATTCCTTAGAATTCTACTGAACCAGAATAAAATATATTCCTAGTGTCTTATTGAAAAGAATAAACTACAGTACATTCCTAGTATTCTATTGAACCAGAATAGAATAATAATCCTAGGCTCCTACTGAACCAGAATAAATTACACATCTAGCATTCTATTGAACCAGCTGCATAAATTAATTCCCAAGTACTATACTGAACCCGAATAAATTACATCCCTAATATTTTATCTAACCAAAATAAATTAGTTTCATAGTACTCTACTGAACTAGCTGCAGAACTATAGCGTTATGGTTTTATATCTTAGTCTTTGACCATAACGCTACAGTTCTCGTAATGCAAACATGGTGTAATTTTCGGCGCAAGATTTTCTGCGCACGGTTGGGGATGTATTTCTCCACGTACCAGCATCGGCCAATCAAATATCACTCGACATCGAAAGCAAATGCTGTTGTGATGTTATAGATAGAGTTCAGTAATAATTACTGTACATTAAATTTTTAATGTTTCTTACTTCGATATCTCTACAAATTATAATGATAACCATTTCCTTAGACTTGAAGTTGTAAACAACGCGCGTATGAATTTTGATAAATATAGTACGTCTAATTTTACGGCTGGGATTTCCGACAGAAACGAGAGTGGAATGTAAAATATTGGAATTGAATATCATTTTTGAATATACTGACGTTCTTCATGAAGTATAATGCCGAAGTGAAGCGTCGGAGTTCACCCTAATGTAAAATTTTTTTTAAAACAATTCTTAATTGTACTACATGTATCATGGTTCCATTATGAAATATCTTGATGTTCACTGCATTCCGGAGCGAAAAAATCCGTGGAAATCTCTTGAAAATCTGTCAGTGTTAAAAACTATTCTAGCTTCCTCCTCAAACGTCTGTCCATCGAGAACTACCATAAATGCCTGCTTGTCCGCATCAACTGGACTGACTGCACTTAAAACCACGCCTGAAATATATTTTTGAAGTACAAGATTTAGGCATGACAGTATTGTATAATATTTTCTGTGTGTGAACACTGCCCTGATAGCAGAAAGTCAAGATTTTGTTTTCTAAATCTGGCTGCATTATTTATCGCCTAGCACTTTGGTCCTACCCTCGTCCTCCTTGGTAGCTCCGGGTGTCGGCACAAACACCGGTTCTGAGATACAGTAGCCATCCTGTGACCATAACTTTACTTCTTTACGCTCCATGTCCAATTTCACCAGCTAAGTGTTGACAAGTTTAATTTTACAGAACAGTTATACAGTCATAATCACGAGTGGACAACAAACGACATGAAGAAGCAAATAAAGAAACTGAAAACACATTGTACCTTTTCTGATATTCCATCCCCAACTCCATAAGCATATCTATATTTCTTTCCGTTATAGTCCAAATAGTTAATCTGTGGAAGCTCCAGTCCTGTATAAACATGAATTTTTCAAGCACATACAGGTATTTTGATCAGCAGTTAACATTGATAATATTCTTGAATAATTCTATTTATGTTTCTACACTATAACCCAACTTTTACTCGCGTGCAATAAATTTTCGTTATGTTCGTGAGAACCTCATCACCGTGAATTTCTTGCTGCGAACCAGTTCTTTAACGTCGCGAAAATTAGTCCCAGGGAACCAGATTATCAGTGGTAAGTCGCGAATAAAAGTTGGTTTAACTTATAGCGCAGCTGACTACCGTAGCGTCTCGTTCATTCGGACATTTATTTCCAGACGTACTCGTGCTCTCAGAAAGTTTGAGTTACCTTCTCCTCGTGTATTTATCTCCTCCCACGTGCAAAAGATCTCCGTGTTTGATTTTCTTACCGCTGTGGCCGAACATCCGGGCAGTGTCACCAGGTTCTCATGTAGTGGAGTCTGAATTGAATGGTGTGAAAATTTCTAATTTGTTTTATTTAAAAAAATACATATACTTTACAAAGTTACACAGACAAGAGCAGGTTTCAAAGTTGTATATATATATATATATATATATATATATATATATATATATATAAAATCAATAATACAGTCATAAACAACAGGGAAAATTTATATATAGTTTGTTTATGTTGCATCTCTTGGGATGAAACGATCAGTTCAGGGTAACAAAAGAAGAAAAAACAGGAGAACCTATTGGTCCGGATTTGGTTTTAGTCTTTACGAAAAGTTCATCCATTTATGACTATAGACCAAACAAATGTAATACGTTGTTTCTTCACACATCGCAATGCCTTCAGTGTTTGGGATATGGAAGGAAACTTTTAATAGATCTCTTACTACGATGTAGTATGATGCATGTATCGTTTATGCATTTCAAGTTCGTTGTTTCCAATTGATACTTTATATTTTTTTAATGGCAATATCCGGTCTTAATCACTTTGGGGCTAATTACTTACTTACCAATTTTTTTTTCCATCTAACAACAATAAAACATGTCATTGATGCATTCATATTAAAATAATACATACATTTATCCCCAGCAACGAAATACACTTGTTCTTCCGTATCCAGTAACGTTTTTAATTGGCAAACACAGCAATTTTTGCTTGGTATGCTTTTACACATGGTACATGAAACAAACCGAGTTATAGTTCCATTTGACTGCATCTACAAATCCACGGACAATTTACAACTTGCTCTTGCTTATATGTCTTTTATATGGAGAATGAAAAATAAAATAAATAGATAAATAATCTTGAATTTTAAAGTCGGATATACATAATAGTTATACTTCCTTGCACGGATGTTGGCGCTAGGGGGTCATTTTGTGGGAGAAAACCGGAGTCAATGTGTCCGAGAGGGCGGTCACACAACATTGCTGATCACGGGGATCAAACTCGGGTCGCAGATTGATTGATTATATATTGTTTAACGTCCCGTTCGAGAATTTTTCACTCATATGGAGACGTCACATTGCCGGTGAAGGACTGCAAAATTTAGGCCTATACCTATACTGTTCTCAGTACCCCTTGCTTGTCGTAAGAGGCGACTAAATGGGGCGGTCCTTCGGATGAGACCGCAAAAACTGAGGTACTGTGTCAGAGCATGTGTGACACGATAAAGATCCCTCCCTGTTCATAGGCCATAAGCGCCGAGCATAGGCCTAAATTTTGCAGCCCTTCACCGGCAATGGTGACGTCTCCATATGAGTGAAAAATTCTCGAGCGGGACGTTTAACAATATATAATCAATCAATCAATCGAGTCTTGTGTTGACGAGACACGGTGTCCACTAAATCCGTTAACATTAATGTCGATACTCGGTCATTTTGTAATTTAAACCCATGGGATATAAAATGAAACGTATTTATTTCAATTATTCAGTTCCTTATGCTGCAGACTGCATAATATGCTTCTAGTACTTGTTTTTTAATATTTTGAAAATCAACAGTAAAACACAAATTGATCATCACAGCTTGATCATATTTCTAATATAATTTTAGTTCTAATTCCAAAGATTGCCAAAATAGTTTTTTTACGACCAATCAATAAGTCATATTAGCTAAAGGAATGCATATGACTTGATATATTCCATAATATATAGATTCATATACACTGGAAATGGTATTCGAGATAATTGTTGCTATATGTAATCCTAAATTGTAATTTTTCACTATTCAAACACAATATATTAAACATCCTAATATGAGAAAAGTATAACAGATAAGGAAGAAAGGAAAACATTTCTAGAAAGCCTGTATCTTAAAGAATATAATATAAGGAAATTATATACATCTGAAGCTAGACCATTTTTCATGGTTCGTGGGTCATGCTCTTTGCAAAATTTAAACAAATACACAGAGGGCGGGGTGGGTGGGGTTAAAGTTGATATAACAATGTCACTTTTCTCCCTATAGGTCTTTTCTTGTTACCTTGAACTGATTTTGTTGTTGTTGTTGATAGGGTGTTTAATAATTTGTAAACTTGCCTGATTGTCTACGTTTAATGGAAACACGTATCTGCGAACAGAGACACGTGGTATAGTTTTCATAGTCTCGGCTATCTTTTCCTCTGTAAAGTTCTTTAGATATAATGCTTGTATGATCTTCTTGTCCTTGTAAGCGCACACATCCAACACCAGAAAATCTGACGGGAAATTTTTTTTTTCAAATATTTAAAAAAAAAAATCAACGCTATCATATCTTACTCTTAGTTCTACTTAGATAAATATTTGGTCATTGTCCGATACCAAGGCTGATCTCGCCTTCTACTCATGAGTACCCAAGACTGATCTCACCATCTACTCATGAGTACCCAATGCTGATCTCACCATCTACTCATAAGTACCCAAGACTGATCTCACCATCTACTCATGAGTACCCAAGGCTGATCTCATCATCTACTCATGAGTACCCAAGACTGATCTCATCATCTACTCATGAGTACCCAAGACTGATTTCATCATCTACTCATAAGTACCCAAGACTGATCTCATCATCTACTCATGAGTACCCAAGGCTGATCTCATCATCTACTCATAAGTACCCGTGGCGATCTCGTTATCTACTCATGAGTACCCAAGACTGATCTCGTCTTCTACTCATGACTAAAAGACAGCATCAGCTGTGGGTATCTGACGATGATACTGTATACAGAGAAATTTCCACCCCCGTTTTATTTTCGCCCTCGTTTTATTTTCGCCCTCGTTTCCAATGGGTGAATTTAAGACTGGGTGAAACTGTTTTTCTCTGATCTTTCTTTATACACAAATGTGTCTGGGCGAATTTAAAACAAAGCGAAACCGTTTGCAAGTGTAGAGGGGCGAAATTAAGACGGCACGAAAATAATCCTGTATACAATATTTGATCTGAAATAGCAACTGCACCATGTTTATGGTAATGTTTTCTAAAACATGCTGGCAGAATATGTTTACTGCGTGTTAAAGTTGTGATTGGTCTTTGCCTCACCTCCATCTTGGTAGGAGTTTATGTGATGGAAGGTAAACATGGCCTCTCCCTTGTATTTAAACAAGGGCTTGTGAAGTTCTCCCGTTCTTCTGTTTAATATGTGAAAAATTGTCTGAAAGTAACATGAAATACAGTTGTATACACTGTCACCTGCATGACTTGAACAAATCTTCAAATTCTTATATACCTCTATTTCTCTTGAAATCACGATAATACTCTTCAGAATTTAATTGATAAAGGACATCCTCACTGTTACGGTTGTAACTTTGACTTTTCTACATGAGTGAAATATTATCAAATGGTGGGAAGTTTCAGGCACGAATCATCATTATTCAAAGTTGGAAAGGTGGAAGGGGGGGGGGGGGAGAATAAAAAAAAGAATATAAAAAAGCTTTTCCGCGATCATTAAAATCCTACATTTTAGAGGAGTATTTCTGCTACTCTGCGTCAAAAATGTTTTCTCCCCACACTTCATATTCTTAGATCGTGGTGGTGCACGTGGGATCTTTCATGGTTTTATTTCATAACTTTCAAGCTTGCATCCTTCTTTCATTCACAATACTATTACCACAAGTAGTTGGAGGGGGGGGGGGGAGGCAGTCACCCTTGATATTTTTGTTAGCATATCAAAAATAACTAATTATCACCCCCACCCCCGGATTATTTATTCTACGTGCCCAGATATTAAATAGATCAGAATTTATTCTTACTTTCTCGTTTGGGAACCAGGTCAAACACTCTTCCACATTTTTTCCCGTGAACTGCATTGTGGATAATTTTACTACATCAAACACTAGTGGTTGTTCTACAAAGGCGTAGAAATCCTCCGTGATTCCAAAACTATGCAGGTACCCAGGATATAGTTTCCACCTGACAGGGACCGACCCAACAATGTCAATGTTGGAAAATGCATCTTGAACGTCTAAAAATCAATACAGAATCATTTGCTGTTACTGCGGTTCAAAACTACTCGTGTATCCACACCCCCCCCCCCCCCCCCAAAAAAAAAAATCCGTTAAACTCGGAAGTGTTCCTGTTACTTGTCATACTTTGAAATAATTTTCAGCACAACTATGTATCTGTGATAATTAACGGATAATTATTGTGATATCGTTTTAAAAAAATGCCCGTTAAATTCAGAAGTGTACCTGTTACAAGCAAATTCTCTCTCTCTCTCTCTCTCTCTCTCTCTGTGTGTGTGTGTGTGTGTGTGTGTGTTGTGTGTGTTTGAGAGAGAGAGAGAGAGAGAGAGAGAGAGAGAGAGAGAGAGAGAGAGAGAGAGAGACGTTCGTTCGTTTGCTGTTCAAAAGCATTCATTCTTAAATCATTCACAAATCAGTAGCAGACGTGACGACTGAACCTGGTAAATATCAATCCGTTAAATAACTTCTCACTGATAAACATAAATCCTTTCAGTTTACCACTGTATCAGCATCGAAAACATAGAATATATTTATAATAATATAGCTTACTCACGAGATATCTGGACCTAACACGTGTCAGGTATGATATCTAGACCTAACACGTGTCATGTATGATATCTAGACCTAACACGTGTCATGTATTAACACGTGTCATGTATGATATCTAGACCTAACACGTGTCAGGTATGATATCTAGACCTGGCACTTGTCACAGTATTTTTTAGATAAGTAGATGTAACATCAGGTTCCAGCACGACGATTACCGGTACCTGTTTTTGGTGGGATTTTGAATAAGGTGTACTTTGCATTTTTTCCACGGTACCAGAAGCCAAAGCTATGAACAGTGCCATCTTTATCCCAGTGGGTGTGTGCTGTGGCTGAATTTATCGTCAGAAAGTGAGACAAATTCACCTGTAAGTGGGAAATTATGAGAGCTTTCAAACTTTACCTAACGAAAATAAACAAACAATATTAGTATTATTATACAAATCACTAAACATATAGTTGAGAGAAAATATTTGTGTACCGTTTGCAGAGTTTCGAGTGTTTCTGGGTTGATTTCGTGAATTCTGTTAGTTTCCGTGGCAGCAAACACTCTGTCTCCTTGGGGCCACACTGTAACACAGGTATTGTCCGTTAGTTCTACTGATGTGAAGTAAGAGAGAAGTCTACAGAAGAAAAGAGAACCGATTACAGTTAAACATGGTAATAGTGAGCACGCTTATAATGAATTCACGTTTACAGTAAAACACAGTCACAGTAAACACGGTTATAAGGAATTCACGCTTACAGTAAAGCATATTTACAGTAGACACGCTTATAATGAACTCATGCTTACAGTGAAGACACAGTTACAGTGAACATGCTTATAATGAATTCACGCTTAGAGTGAAGAATTTTCATTTTCTGCAGTCTTACAACACATAATATTCACTAGATATAATGAAATACGTTTATAACGAATCAAAAATGCTGTTTCCAGCACTTCGCTATAAACGTGTTTTACTATATATAGAACGATACAAACAAATGCCTAGGAGAGGAGTGGTGATTATCAAAATGATATACATGTGCGTGCGTCGATTGATTACGTGATTAATCGGTGTTGAACACGGCTGGTAACATCAGAGTTGGGAGATACCATAAACAATATACTTATATTTACAATAGCTGCTGAACAGTTCTTTGTTAATACGACCGCGTTATGTATAGTTGAATATTAGTAGGTCAAATAGTGTCGAAAATAGTTCAGAATGTGACCAAAACAATATATACGGGCAGTTTGACATAAGATTTTTGGATATTGTAGAATGTAAATGTACGGAACTTCAGATTCAAACCAGGCAAGGTGACACAAACTGACATGAAATATTTTACAGGCCAGAGGTTAATATATGCAATGAAAACAATAAGTTATAAAAGAAAGAAACACTAACTCAAATATCAAGTGATTCATAGAAGACAGAATCATACACTTAACACAGCTTTTCCAGCGACTTTACATCAGATATATCGACAAATACCTAACATCTACTTTATCCCTACGTGCTCTTGGTATGATTCACATACTCCATATCGTGAAATTTATAGGTCAAGCCCCCCCCCCCCCCCCTCATTTTTTTAACATAAAAAGTACAAAATCTTTCAGTAGCGCACCTATCCGCATCTCCAAGTTAACTGGAAGGCGGTAGTTTGAAGTTCTAAGTTTTATAAAGATGCATCTAAATTCTGGGGGTGAAATACTATTCACATTAAAAGTTTGATTTCCAAAGAGTATACCACGTGACCTTTAAATTAACGGAACTATCTATATAACTAAACCATTAATGTAAAATACCTAGAGTTCATGAAACCCCGAGACAGTCCTAAATTTGAGAAAGAAAATAATATTATTTCTTTTTAATTTTTATAGATCACCAGAGTTTCAATGGAGTATGGCTGTATATCAAGGTCATAAAGATGCACGGTATTGTGTACTACTGATGCACAATTATTCACTTCATATGTTTTTAGAATTTTCATCTTCTGAAAAAATAAAAAAGCGACTTTAACCTTTGAAATATATTCAAGCAGGGATCTGGTATCTGCCGTGTTCCAAACTCCGACATAACTATGCGATTCGCTCGCCTGTTTCTTTGAAATGCTTGGCTGTTAACAAATTTTCTTTGATAGGTGACTTTGCCATTGTGAAATTTCCATCTCTGTACAGATGCCATGCCATCAAACATGTGGTTCATTTTGTATTCTCCGACTTCATAAAGCCCTGGTCCATTCCTGTATAACGTGCCTTCCAGCCAAGCAGGTACTCTCCCTAAAACAAACACAATACTATAGTTAAGTCAGGATACAATAAGCCTTGGTATGTTTTTCTTTGAGGTAGAAAATTTTACATTATTGTATATCATTTATTTCCATGATCTTCACTTGGAAAATTTTTCCACGAGACATATTTTTCGCTAACATTCATTAATTTGCTCATTCTTATTTCGATGAAAAAGAATTTATCGACGTGTGAACTCTTGACATTTTACTCACAAACTTCTCACTTTTATATTAAATTTGTGAATAAAATAGAAAACGTTTGCACATCTAAAAGATTATTTAGTCCCTATACTTCCATATTTGTTCAATATAGTTTTCACTATCGTGGAGATCCGGGTTAAAATACTCCTCGGTACCCCATGCTTGTCGTAAAAGGTGACTAAATGGGGCGGTCCTTCAGATGAGACCACAAAATTCGAGGCCCCGTGTCACAGTAGGTGTGGCATGATAAAAATCCCTCTCTGCTCAAAGCCCGTATACGCGCCGAGCATAGATAGTCCTTCACAGGCAATGGTGACGTGTCCATTTGATTGAAAGATTCTCAAGAGGGACGTTCACCTCGGTAATTGTTTTCACTATATATTACTATAGGGGGGGGGGGATCATTAAAAATCAGTTTATAAAATTGATGCTAGAAAATCAGTACCCTCACGGCATTTTCTAAAAAAAAAAAAATTATCTGCAAACAAGACTACCCTCAAATCCACGTTTTTCACATGTGTGTAATCAGCCTGAGTGCACCTCGGGAAGTAGCCTCAGCTACCAACATCAAATGGTTCCACTGTAAACAATTTATTTCTACAAATTACACAAAATTTCCTAATCAGGGGTACAAAAAATAAGAGAAAAGAAGAAGGGGAAATGGAAAAAATCACGCATGAAAAAAAATTCTTTTAAATATACCGAACTACAGTTAACTAATTTCATTTGAGTGCACCCTTATTGGCAGACTCATTTTTATATTCATGTGAAGCGGAATTTGTTCAGAAACTGTTACAGGATAAAAACAAAAAACTTGCCGTGTCCTTCCACCATACATATAGATATATCGATGACGTCTTATCAATCAACAATCATAATTTTCATAATTATATCCATTTGATATATCCCGATGAACTCGAAATAAGGGACACTACAGAATCTGACGTGTCTGCTTCATATTTGGATATTTTACTTAATATTGACTCTAATGGCAGACTGACTACTACATTATATGACAAGCGTGATTCATTCATTCATATTTTATTTCCCTCCATAGAGGATTATAACATGACATATACAATCATAACATTACAAAAGTACAATTATGAGAATATACAGTTAGATATAACAATAATAGGAATGTCTGAACATATATAGTAGAAAAGAAAAATAAATGTGTTTGACAGACACAGTCTCTTTTCTATGTGTTTGTGAAGGACTTTGCTCTACTATACAGAGTTGCAATGTTGTGCACAAGCTTGTAGTTGAGCATACGGAAGAACACGTGTTCAATATTGCATAATTTGGTCTGAGTTTGTCTACCAAGTAGTATGTGAAAAAGATCATCGTCCGTAAGAGCACACAACTCTGCAGGTAATCGTATGTCAAAAAGACTCACAATGTTATACCACCATTGTTCTCGAATGTTGACAGTTGCCGGGCAAACACAAAAAAGTTGTTGTTGCAGGGTTATAACGAATCTCGTTTGAAGTCATCATTTCGCAAATTTTACGGTCGTTATAATGACCTTGTTTGCGATTACAAAGTGTCTCTGGGACATATTTTGAATGATTTGTTTCATACCTTTTGTTAGACTGTCATTTTTCATACTAAATTTGACTACGGGTAATCCCGTATACCTAATTTCGACTAAGGGCTCACAGCGGGTATGACCGGTCAGCAGAGGATGCTTACTACTTCATGGCACCTGATCCTACCTTCGTTTTGTCGGAGGTCCGTGTTGCCCTACACTCAAACTTATATATGTCTTTAGGATTTATGATTACGATTAACACATTGTTGATTTCACCATTCGATATTTGATTGGGCAATTACCGGTGCGATGCCTATTTATATAATCAACCAACCTCTGCATGACTAAACACGAGGTTGATAAACGAGGGGAAGTTCAGAGAATGTATGTATATAGGTAAACAGTAAATATGGTTTTTGCGGTCTTATCATTTATAGTCCAGTCAAATTAGCCCAAAAAAGGATCAAACTTGCAACTAATTGCAAAAGAATTGTTTTCAATGATTTTGACCTCGCTAATAGGTGTACTAAAACATATAAAAAATCTAATGTTTCAGTTGAAGTGGAAATACCATTTTTTGGGGGTCAAAAACAGAGAAAAAGAGAAAAAAACGACAAAAACTGGAAATTAGCTTTCCATCATTACCTATCAAATAAGAATGCAGTTTCTTGATTGGCATTTATAAATTTTTGTAAGAAATAGAAATTGTAAAATTTCCATGTAATAATTTCACCATTTCACCTTTAAGAGTTTTTTTGGGAAAAGGGGGGGGGGTAATTTCAGTGAACAGACCATGGAAATCAGTTTGTTTCTTCTTCTTCCTCCGTGTTCCTTGTTGAATTGGAACAACTTGTTCCTCTACAATGGCCACATCCAATAGTACATTCTAGGCCATGTTTTCGGCACGTACACCTCTTTGTGTCATAATTTACCTTGCAATTACAGTGGATATTATTCAGAAGACGATTGGGAGCAGGCGGCAAAGTGTTTTTAAGCGGCATGCATTTGCTATCATTAGTGACTGTCCATCCCCAATCAAGTGGGTTCACATCAGTGCCATCTAGTTTTATCCACTGCTGACACTGATAGTATGACCTTCTAGAATGCAGAGCCGCAGAATCAGATGTTGGCAGGAGACTCTGTACCTGAACGCACTTATTGTTAGTGATAGCCTTATTTGTGTATAAGCGCAGTCTCAGAAGATCCAGTCCTTCGCACAATACTTCCCCATATAGGCTAGCAATAATCTGTTCGCCGCTCGTTACAACAGTTTCCAGATGGTTTCCAGGCTTTAAGAATTCCTCTATTGCCATTGTAACATTGTTTGTTTTCGAAAGCTTCTTTAAAGCAACACCTTTTCCTATCCCAAATAGGCGGGAAGTTGTATCGCATCCCGTGATTGCGTGTACTACTGGCAGAATTTTGCACTTGTGCATACCAAGCATCCGCTTTGTTTTTTGTATGTCCCAGTGCCTGCACTTATTAGAAAGTTCAGATCGGAAGTAAATGTTGTATCCATCCAGTGATGCATGGTAGCAGAGGAAAACAAGAAGATCAGTGTCTTCGCCAATGACAACGACCTGTGTTGA
This sequence comes from Ostrea denselamellosa, assembly GCA_024699665.1. NCBI lineage: Eukaryota > Metazoa > Mollusca > Bivalvia > Ostreida > Ostreidae > Ostrea > Ostrea denselamellosa. The sequence continues at coordinate 3,372,083 of JAMZEH010000005.1, read as the reverse complement.
CTGAGCACATGCTACAGCTGTTGAAATGATGAGACAATCTGCATCTTCCTCTGCAAGGATGACCGTGCATTCATTTTCCCAAAGTCTTTGGGCAAGAAGACTTATGAAACGAGACTTGTTGTTATTTGTGAGAAAAATTTCTTTTTTAGATTTGAAGGTCATATCTGAAGTAAATGTTACATCAGGGGAGATGATGCCCTTTGAACGTCGAAGATGAGTCACGTCTTTGGTCGAGTGTTCACTGGAATATCCATCAAATACAATAGTTGGTCTCGAGTATCTTCTAATAATATACTCAACATACAACTGACATATAGCATTGAATGACATGCCTTTTGTCCATGGGATACGCTGTAGCAAAGAACCGCCATCCAAAACAAAATGTACATCAAGCAATTCCTTCTCTGATACAGCACAATCGCCCATATTCCAAATTGCATCTGAAATTTGAGGCTTACTTGCTGCTCTTGGAAGTCCTGAGGGTTCAAAGATCGATGATGGATGCGTTAATAATTCATATTTGAAGATATTTGCAATATCTTCAACAGATTCTCTAGATGAAATTGCCGTTAGTCTTTGAAAAAGCACTTGGGGATCAACCTCAGCTCTGCCTTCCTCAACCGTGATAGATGTTTTAGATGACATAGTTAACACCTGCATTGATTTTTTGAAGGAAAAATCAAAAATATTCTGACCAACCATAGAGTCAATGATCTTTTGTCCACATGCTAATGCATTATGAGCGTTGATATTATTGTCTGCATTCACACCGGTGTCAATATTTCGAAGAGGGATGCTCTCAGTAAAAGGGTCACGGTCTCGTAGGTATGATATAACTTTAATTATATCTTGTTTGTCCCTTTCTTGGCGAGAGGTTGAAGATTCCTTGTGCTGCTCACTTGTGTGGTAGGCAACATCTGTCAGATTCTGCATTGCCTCATTTACTGCTGCACAAGAAGGCATAGACAAAAGCCACTGCGACCGCTGTACATCTGTCATTCCTCGACCTCTCGTTAAACCACCTGATGTTTTCACACTTCTCATTAATGCCTGCTCAATGACAATATCACACGACAGATCCGCCCAATACCTCTCACTTTTTCTCAGTACATGATAACCTTCCATGAACTTGCTGTGTACATCGGGATGAGCTTTTTGAAGATTGATCATTGACATGACATAGATGTATGCTGACTTTGCATACATATTATGCCCAGCTGCAGCAAAATAGGGAAGCATTGCGTGTAGAGTTTGTATATGGAGTAACCAATTGCCTGTTCTTTCAGCTGTGAAAAAAGCTTTTAAGAGACTTATCATTTCTAAGTACTGAAGCCAAAGGGTTGCTGTTCTGAAGCACTTGAGAGAGGATTTTGTGTCCGCAAGTTTCCCCAGTACTTGTGTAATGGTAGAATTATTGCACACGTCTTGTGCAGAAGCATCTCCCTCTAGCAACTGGTCATACAAGGCAGAGCTTTCTTCAGCAGATGATCTTCTTCCAGTTGGGCTGTGGAAACGTCTGCAGATTGGGTAAGGACGTGATCAGGGGCCTCTGTGTCAATGGGTGTTACAAGATAACCTGAAGATATATTTTGGGGCACATCATTATCAGGCAATTCGGCACCAAAGGTTTTAGCCACGAGCAAGGCATGAAGGGCTGTATCAGCTAGAAAATGGGCACGGGTTGCTCGAGCTACTGCTTTTCCACTAAGAATATGGCCAACTGCATTTGACGCATATACAGTCTCTAAAACTTCCTGCAATCCCGATTCTCTCATAATGCGCCTGATACATCCTAAAAAGCTCATTTGTGTGTGAAACCCACCTAACCTGAGTATAATGGAGCTTAAGTCTTCACACTGTGACTCATGAGTGACAATTGTAACTGTTTTCATGTAGAGAGGCTGGTCAAATGTCAGAATTGGAGTTGTACCATATTTTCTAGCTTGGCGAGACACAAACTTCAGTGTAGAGTAGATACATGACATATCACTTGCGTCCATATCTATCATCGGCAGAAAGGTGATGGTGGACTTCCCAGGGTAATCTCCATTTTGAGTACACTGCATCAGTCCTGACCAACTTGGAGTTGGAGATCGAAGAGGCCATACAGCCTTTGAAAGAAGATCTAAACTCAAAGATGGATCTGGTACTTTCTGTTCTTTATTAATTTTGGCGAATTTCATCTGCAGTGACGATTTAGGTGGTTGCTTGTAGAAATGTATATTAATTTTCCCAGCAGTGACCAGGTCAGCCGATGAAACGTTCAGTTTAGGGACCGGTTTGCTAACCTTTTTACCAGGTGTAGAGCCTACAATAATGCCCATGCCATGGAATGTACCATACCCATCAAGTGTGCGCACATTGTGATCCACGTTGTCAGCAACGAATTGCAGAAATTGTCCATTTTCATAGCTTGGAATATCTGTTCCTTGTGAAATGACTGCACTTGTTTCAAAACGTTGTATCTCCGAATATGAGGAACAAAATCCTAAGGAATTCAACGTATCAATAAGAAATTTTGATGAAAAATGGTGATGAAGCTGCACTCCTAAACCTATTTGTAGTGGTGCAATATGCATACGTGGCTTAGCCATCTGCATAATTGTCTGTCCAATCGATGCAATTTTCAAGTCAGGGTCCTTTTCTCGGACGAGAATTTTCAAAAAAGTTTGAAGACTTTCAGGAACGTACTGAAGATTCTTTTCAAGTGATTCAATATCTGACGACAAAGGGTACAGATCAGAAGCTAGATGAAGGGACAGGATATCAGATTTTATCAACTTAGCAGTAGTTGTAATGATGTTGAGCTTCTCCAATGTCTGGTCCACTGTTTTAGGCCGATTGTAGAAGCTCTGAAGAATTGATCTTGCCGTTTTTCGTACCGTTATTACAGTTGATTTTCCTTGTTCTTCTGTCATGATGATTTCATCCCCAAAACGCTCATACAATTTCTTTTTCAAGTAAACAGGCGAGTATGCATCATCACCACAGTGGTCCTTCATTTTAGCAACAAGATCTAACAGCTGGTGTTGTTTGTCATCATTCTCCTGCAGATAATTCACCACTTTAAGAAATGCGTCAGTAATATCACTGTCAACAGGTCTGCCTCTCTTGGCTTCCGTCGAAGAGGGTGAGAATATTTTAGGTATGTGTTTGCCTGTGCGAAAATTTACGTTACAAGTTTGATGATAGATGGCATCAGCAGCATGCAAATCATTTACAGCTTCTAGTCTACCATAAATTTGGTTTGCCCAAGCGTCTTGTCTTGTAGAACAGACGGATTTTATACAAGCCTGAAAATCATGAGTTCGCACAGGAAAAACATCATGCCCTCTTTTACTTTGATTAAGTTTGGCAGTTTGTCCACAAAAGAGGCAGTGGTCACGGAATGAAAAGGTCTGTTTTGATTTAAGAATTGGTGTACTATCAGCAGGAGGAATTGGCTTGCTTTGTTCTTTTTCCCTCAGATATTTGCTAATTTCAATCGCATTTGTAAATAGACGCCTACATTCGGTGTGCACATATTGCCCAGGATGCGTGCGAAGATTGCTACCCCTTTTCTCAGCAGCAGTATTGATACCTGTGCTACCCTTCCCACGAAGACAAACTAGACCATTCTTGTCCCCCGATTCACAAATTACATAGTCTTGTAATCTTTCCATATTCAACACAAGGTTAGAACAGATATAATTAAAATGGAAGAAATTTTCTACTAACACAACATAAAAGGTTAAATTAAATTGGTATCGTATTAGTTTTGCATATTACAGAAACCGCATTCAAGTTGCAACTAATAGCGTCACTTCAGGAGAAAGATTTACTTCGTCGGATGGGACGTTAAAAGGCGCCCCGTGTACCCCAATCAATAACGAGAAAGATGGCTTTGTAACGCGAATGGGTGTCCTTACATAGAAAATAGAAATAAGCAGTGCAGTATAGAAAAAAGCCTTTTCACTTTCTTACTTATTAATTTTACCTTGAAGAAATGATGCTCTGCGACTATTTAGTTTAAAAAAATGTTATTTTCCGTTACATTACGGCACCTTTCCCAAATTTTGAATGAACCCAGTAGGCCTATACGTCTACATGACGACACGTGTTGTGACTTTACCAAATTGTTTTTTTGTTTTTTTTCTAAACTTTTGAGAAGCTTTAGAACGTCTCGTTTGTAAATAAATTTATAGTATTACACCTAGGCTATATTGATTCAAGCGCTTACACGCTTGTATGAACATGTCCTAAAACTCGAGCAAAGACTTTGATCAATGTCTACGTAATGATAATGTATACGTCACGATTTCGGTGAAAGCACGCTATGATAGCGCGGCGGTGACATAAAACAAAGGGAGCTATCAGCAAATTTGATGCATCAAAATATATTATTTCTGCACATTAGATAAAATTAGATTTTTTATATGTTGTTTTACTGATACTAAGGAATACTTTGCAAAAAAAATTATTTCTTTTGCAATTAGTTGCATGCGAAATCGTAAATTGACTGGACTATTAGTCGCCTTTTACGACAAGCAAGGGATACTGATTCTAACCCGGATTCCCGTGGGGTAGTCCTGCGTAGAAATAGGAGACCAGTTTGTCGTGTGACTGAGCATCCGGGCTTCAATAAACTCTCTCTCTCTCTCTCTCTCTCTCTCTCTCTCTCTCTCTCTCTCTATATATATATATATATATATATATATATATATAAAGCACAGAAAAAGTCACTATACTGTGGATACCACGCCCCTGCCCTGAGTTCAAGTCACGATCTGAGGAACCAAATCTCTTAATAGCGTGTTACCAGCTCTGGCCATATAGGCAAATAAAAAAAAACTTGCTTTCAATGAATTCTCGCCACGCTATCACTAGCTACACAGTCATTGAGAATAGAAAAGACAAATTGTGTTACTTCACGTAAATCTGCCATGATCATATACAAGAAACAGTATCAAGACTTTAAATATATCAATATGAAATGAACATATTTTCATTAATAAACAGAAATACCTTTGACGATCCCTTCTGTAGGAGGACATTCTTCTACAGATTCTAGATAAAGCCTTGACATGTCGTTTCTTTTCAAATTCCAACAAACAAATGGTTTTAATCGTGTCAGCGAACTTCTAATTTGTACGACAGATGAACGTCTGAGTGGATTTGTTCTGGTGAAAAAGGAAGTGGAGCATAAACTTTAAATCCAACAGAATGTGAATCTAGCATTGACCAACAGCAGGCCCATGGGCCGTATATATCACCTGAATCCCTTGGTCTTGATTTGAGTGCTTATTCAAACCATACGCCAATCAATGAATGAAGTTTGCATTCCCGATCAAGCAATGTGACACGCTGTTATAGGAAAGATAGTATATCCAGCTGCAAATTCTGCACAGGCTCTACTTCTTTACTGCTTGTGGTCAGGACTCATTGTATCATTTAATGTTCAATGTCTTGGATATTTTGCTTATATTTTTTGTGTTTACAAATATTTAACTCAAGTATCGTCTACTAGTCGATTTCCGAGGGGAAAGTGTCTGTGGAGTAGAGGGGCGGATAATAATAATAATAATAATACTCTACAATACCGGTTAAAAAATTATTATGTTTTGTGGAAAATTTGTCCCAAGAATAACAATTATGTTAAGAAGCCCACTACTTTCGCCCTCTGATCCAGTTGATGAGCAGGGGCAACTATAATTGTTTTCTATTAATAGTAATATTCATCATCATTTTATCAAACGTAAAAGGTATGTACATACTAGAAACGTCTTTTCTAAAGAATGTGTTTATATTTGAAACGAAAAATAATCCGCTCTGAGCCCCCAGGAAGTAATTTAATGCAATATATGTAAAGGTTTTTAATAAGTTAAATAAATTCATAGCATTGTGTTTAGTTCATTGACATAGATTTAAAATCGATCTCTTATTTCCAAAATCTAAGCGAGTTTACAATGAACCCATTTAATAATCGTAAGTAAGTATCCTTTAAATAATAGCAAAACAAAAAACAAACAAAAAACAAAAAAACAAGATAAAAAACAACAACAAAAAAACAAACAAACAAAAAACAAACAAAAAAGAAAAACCAACAAAAAAACAAAAAACACAAAAAAAAACAAACCCAAAAAACAACAAAAAAAACCCCAAAAAACAAAAAACCAAACAAACAAACAAAAAAACCCAACAAACAAACAAAAAACAAACTATTCACTACCCTAACAACAAATTTTATTATTCTAATAACAAGATCCTGTAATATACACTAATTTAAAGTTTAAAGCTTGCTTAATTGCTTAATTGACATTTATATAAAAAGGGGTTTTTTTTTTCTTCTGTCCTTACACATGTAAATAACGAGCTGTAAACTTACTTCATTCGTGAGACTATAATATTGATATTATATACATAGTCATTAAAATATGCATTGCCATATCTGTACCTGCATACATTCTCTTAAATGATACGACTGTTATATACGTGATTAAATTTACCTGCACACATAGACGTTATTTCATCATCCACGTCGTTGGTCAGTTGGTGTTGTTGAAGATACGGTAGGTCACACCCGTTCACCTGTAGGTATATTATTATAGTGAATACGGCAGCCATGAGAGGGCATCTCCATTCAAAATATCAAAAATCTCAGTTTGGATATTCGTACATTCCCATGGCTAAAATTCGGTTGAGCCAATCGTTTCCTCAGTTTGATTAATCGTTCTCTCGGTCTGACTAATCGTTCCCTCGGTCTGACTAATCGTTCCCTCAATCTGATTAATCGTTCCCTCGATCTGACTAATCGTTCCCTCGGTCTGACTAATCGTTCCCTCGGTCTGACTAATCGTTCTCTCGGTCTGATTAATCGTTCCCTCGGTCTGATTAATCGTTCCCTCGGTTTGACTTATCGTTCCTTATCTCCTAAACAATAATCCGTTTTTTCACATTATCAGCAGTGTAAGATCGACATCACCCGTGTCAGGCGGATGACACTCGATCTTCTCCTTAACCGGAAAGAAGACTCAGATGTGGATTGAGTGCAAAGATTGTATCGAATCAATGCAATTATTCCTTGAATTCGCTTGTTCGGATGAGATTAAAAGAACCGATTTTCTGTTATGAATTAGTGGAATAAGATATTTTTAAAATGTGAATAAATTAGTTATTTGATAATGACATTTGTCATTGAACTTACTGGAACACAAAAAACGTACAACAAAGATCGGAGAAAAAAAATATTTTTTCCATCGTTCGAATTTCCTCCATTTTTACATATATGTACAGTGCAATTATCCTTGACCCTGGAGACTATATATATCAATCTCGAGAAAGGTAAAGAAGGAAATATCAAATTTATACAGGTATAATGTAGCAGTCTTCAATAAATCTAACAAATGTCTTCCCAACACTACTATAAGCGAGATAAATGAATTGCATAGGGAAGAATTGGAGAGGGGTCACAGAATCAGTTTAATGGTATGTCATTTGAAATATAATCCCGTAAGGACCTGGGTTAGAAGAGATCTTCAGAACCCCTTGCTTGTTGTAAGAGGCGACTAATTGGGACGGCCCTTCGGATGAGACCGCAAAAACCGCCACCTACAGAGCTGTCAGATCATAGTATTGTGTACTAGGCTCAGATTTGCTTTCGACTATCCATTCATATATAAACCAAACAGCCAAAGACTGAATGCAGACCTTATCTTTTAAAAGGACAATATTTGGTCTGACCAATAAACTTGCTTATCAAACAGCTCTAGTTTATGTAGAGAGTACTAACTGCCCAGTAGAACTTGAAAACAGCCTTAATAGTAACAACATCAGTATTAATGACATTAACAATAAATTAACTCGCCAATAAATTAACGGCCATCTACAACCCTTTTTAAACCACCAGTAAATAAGCATAAGAAAAACCAAGCAAAACCATGGATGTCTAATGATATAACTCAGTTAAGGACAGAAATCCAAAGACTTGGAAGGAGAGTTCAGAGCAAACCGACGGGACGTGAAACAAACAAACAATCAATCAGAGCAAACCAAAGGATTGTAATCTACCACATGCTTTCAAAAATGCTAAATGGGAATATATCATTCCGTGAAAGGAATCAAAACATGAATTTTATGAAACAAGTACTGACAAAATTGATAAATTGAATCAGAATAGTTCAAAATATATTTGGAAAGTTTTGATTGATTGATTTTATATTGTTTACGTCCCGCTTGAGAATATTTCACCCGTATGGAGACCTCACCATTGCCGATGAAGGGCTGCAAAATTTAGGCCTGTGCTCGGCGCTTACGGCCATTGAGCAGGGAGGGATCTTCATCGTGCCACACCTGCTGTCTCATCCAAAGACTGCCCCATTTAGTCGCCTCTTACGACAAACAAGGGATATTGCGCCTATTCTAACCCGGATCCCCAAGGGCTGGAAAGTTTTGAAGAAAAATAAAATGCACTCAAGTTCAAATTCTCCTCCTCCAAGTCTTCTTATGTTTGTGAGCCACTATAAAAACTTATTCTTTGAGGTCAGTGATGCTTATGAAAGTGTAGTTGACTTTGAAATACAAAACCTTAACCCCTTTGATTATCCTTTCACATACAGTGAAGTCAAAATTCTGAAATGTGGCAAATCACCTGGACAACACTTAATACTCAATAAATTTATTAAAAGTATTTCAAACATACTTTTAGCTGTAATAACAAAACTTTTTTAATAAAATCCTTCTCTCTGGGAAAATACCTGAAGACTGGAATCTAGTACAAATATCTTCCATTTATAAATCTGGGGACTCATGTAACACAACAAACTATAAAGGATTAAGTGTCACTAGATGTATGGGTAAACTTTTTGATGGGCTTCTACAGTACTGCCTAAATTCATATTTAGAAACAAATAACCTACATAGGAATTATCAATTTGGATTCAAGAGGAATAATCGCACTATGGATAACATATTTATTTTAAAACTCTCATTAGCAAATATCTAAAACATAAAAAACAAAATATATATGCATGTTTTGTTGATTTCACCAAGGCTTTTGATACCATTGATAGAAATTCTATTTTTATCAAACTATACAAAAAAAAAAAAAAAAAAAAAAAAAAAAGGGAAAATTGGAAAATTTTACAATCTCATAAAACACATGTATTCAAACACTAAATATTGCTACAAAGATGATTCAAGATATAATGAACCATTTTTGGCTACGTGAGGGGTTAAGCAAGATAATAACCTTTCTCCTATTCTCTTTAATATATTCATTGGAACGACTTTACTTTACCGATCCCCAAAATAAGGCGCCAAAGTATACAATTTTTATACTATATAATAAGACGGCGATAGCCGTCGTTAAAATTAAAAATTGGGGTTTTAGACGATTTTTAACCCCAAATTCGTAATCTACACATTTTTTATAGTTAAAAACTTCGTTTTAAACGAGAGTTTTTAATTAAAAACAGAAAACAACATTAAAACTCTAACCTTACTCTAAACTCGATCAGTTGTTTCGGAAAATTCCGACCGGTCGCGGTAGCTCAGTGGTTAGAGCGTTCGCTTCGTAACGGGGAGGTCGTGAGTTCGAGTCCCGCTCGTGCCATGGCCGCGTCAAAGCTAAGACGAAAAGTAGGTAGTGATTGCTCCTTCGCCAAACTCTCGGCATTTAGAAGTGAGAATCACGGGTCTTTCGGATATGACCTTAAAAACGGAGGTCCCGTGTCACGGTAGGCGTTGGCACGTTAAAGAACCCTCACTGCTACGACTCTGAGCGCTAAGCATAGGTCTAAATTTTGTGGTACTTCACCTACAGCCGGTGACGTCTCAATATGAGTGAAAAATTCTCAACGGGACGTAAAACAAACAATCAATCACTACTAACGAAATTGACATTCAATTTTCAATAACATGACCGCCGTAAAATGGCTAATATATTGCCAACTCGGCGTAAAACCCCAATCAATCAAACAATAACATGAAGTCAGTCACGTGATCAGGCTTTTTCCTTGCGTATGAATACAATCACCGCTTAGAACGTATTAGAGTCAATTGTACTCCACTTTCACCTGTCTTGACATATATAAGAATGACAGAATAAATAAAACGCATCTGAATAATTACATTTTGTAAACAGACAAGAATTCATTCAATAAAAATTTAACGAACTATATCTTGTGTTGTACGATCGTTTGCCTACAAAAATAAGGAAGCTTGACAAGAACAACACAAATCGAAACAAATATAAATATAAGAAATGATACATTTTTTGGAGTGTTTTGGGATACATGAAGTTGGTACGTGATCAAATCTACTATAACGCCCTTCGGGCGTATGAATACAATCACCGCTTGGAAAGTATTTGAGTCAATTGTATTAGGTACCTCACCTGTCTTGACATCATAACGGAAACAAAAAAAATAAAAATAATAATAATAGTAATAATAAAACGCATCAGGATATTTACAGAGAATTTATTTTGTAAACAGACAAGATTCGCCATACCGTTCAGTTGTTTTATCTTTTAAAAATACCATCTGCAACTTAAACTGTAACTTCTGAAGTATGGCGAATTCATATGATGTCTTTGGAATTTATGGCAGTGTAACATTAGATTTACTTTATAATGATGTTAACCTGTTGTTTCTTGGCAACAGCCATGACCGAGGCTGGTTTCAAATTTGAAACACTGTTCAAGTCTGGGGACCGCTGCGCTGCGAGTCTTTATTTAAATCCTACAATAGAAATTTCTCGATGGAACGAAAAATCTCTTTCAATTTGTCTTTATCTTCTCTTACACACCTGGAAGTAAAACAATAAAATAAAATACAACGTATCTGTACTTCGTCTAAATCTGTCTGTATAATGCTATAACCACGTGTCCAAAGGCAAACGATGAACATGCCGTTGCTCCCTTCCAAAAACCTGACGTGGAACTAATCAACTTGATCCAATTATCCTTCGCCATCTTTCTTAAATCCTCTGAATTTCTGTCGAAGTCTATGTTCAGCAATTGCGTTTAAAAATTTTTATTCTATATTATCCTAGATATTGTTCCCAATTATTTATTCAATCAAACTTTAACGAACTATATCTTGTGTTGAACGATCGCCTGCCTTCACAAGTATGGAAGCTTGATGATAACAACACAAATCGAAACAGAAATATAAATATAAGAAATAAGATACATTTTTTGAGTGTTATTGGGATATGCCATGAAGTTGGTACGTGATCAAATCTACTATAACGCCCTTCGGGCGTTATAGGATGTGATCATGTGACCAACTTCATGGCATATCCCAATAACACTCAAAAAATGTATCTTATTTCTTAAATAAGCACTCGTTCAAGATCCCCTATTTATGCATCTTAACATTCTTTGCCCTTTATGACAAATTATCCCTAAAAACTCTCTTTAAATTGGTTCTGAAATTTGGATTTTAGACTTCAATATTAACATTAACAATTGTAACCAACTACCGTTTGAAAAAATACAGCATTTAGGAAAGACATTTTGGATGTACAGAAGAAAGCTTCAAATTTAGGCATTAAATATGAACTAGGATCATTCCCCGTCTGTTTTAAAGCTCTCTTCTCTATGTTTAAATTTTACAAGAAACTAAAATGCTATATGATGATGAAAATGGTATTAAAAATCCAATACTTATGGCTGCTAAATTGGAAAATGATAACCTTTATAATACTGGCATACAGGAAATTTGGCAGGGGCAAATAAAAAAGTTGAGAAATAAACTAAATCTTTCATCGTTAGATATTAATGAAAATACATTTTACAACTACTTGAAGAATTATATTGATAATGTTGACATGCAATTATAAAACACTGAATTCTCTAAACGTGGATAATTACTACTTTACAGTAAAATTAGGAAAGACTATGAATTACAATTTTGAAATTTCCATTTGTGCAAGTAGTACGTTCTAAATTAACAAAACTAAGAATATCTGCCCACCCTTTAGAATTTGAAAATGGTAGATATTCAAACCATGTATTCCAAAAGAATGTCGCTTTTGTTTATTTTGTAAATCTACTTTTGAAGATGAGTTGCATTTTTAATATGAATGCTTCATGTATAAAGATATAAGAAAGAAATATTACTCTTATTATTATTATTCATTAATAATTTGTCAAAACAATTATTTTAAGTATTCTCGTATTTATGTACAATAATAACTTACATCATCAAGAGGGGCCTCCGTGGCCGAGTGGTTAGAGCATCGGGCTCAGGGCTCAAAATCACAAAGCCTCTCACCTCTGTCGGCGCGTGTTCGAATCTCGGCCTCAGCGTTATGTGAGCAAGTTTGCCAGTTTACTTGCGGAAGGTCGGTGGTCTCTTCCCAGGTACATTGTGTCTGGGTTCTCTCCTCCACCAATAAAAACTGGACGCCACCAGATAACTGAAATGTTGTTGAGTGTGGCGGAAAGCAATAAATAATCAATTAATCATACAACATCAAGAGATTGTTTGTTTGTTTTACGTCCTGTCGAGAATTTTTCACTCATATAGAGACGTCACAACCTGTAGGTGAAGTACCACAAATTCAGACCTATGCTTATGTAGTAGGGTGTAGTTTTTAAATTAATGCATAGTGATATCACATTAAGTGCATTTTATGCATATTCTTTCATATTTCTCTCACCTCTAAATGAAATATTTTCAATATATTTGAAAATGTTTCTTAGATTTAATTATCTCATTTCATCATCATGTACATACTCATCAGTATCATTTACATTGTCAACAGCATTCATTATTCATCATCATATATAATACACTGTTCAATGTATTGTGTTACACATAATGCATTATTACTTTCTTGTTTCTTTTTACTGCATTGTTAAAAACGTCTCTTTGAGCCTAAGGCATCTATACCTGTGTGGTCACTTTCAGACATGTGATTAAAATCAGGTGGTCTCTAACACCAATAGTTTTATTTATTCTACTTTTCCACTTCCAAGTCCCTGTTTCTTTGTTCATATCAAAGTTAGACTTCAGACAGCACTCGATCAGACAGGAAGCATTGTAATTTTTATTAAGCTCTATGACATAGACATTGGAAAGAATCAGACATTTACTAACAGTAAGTACACTATTTATTTCATTCTTTACATCTTGCATTAATATTATTTCTGTAAAGTTTCTAATTTAGCATTTCTGTTAATTCGCAGGTAAGGAGTAATTTCCTATTATAAATGAGCGAATTGTAGAATTTTAATCATAATCTAAATCTGTATATTAGTTTATAAATGAGCGAATTGTAGAATTTTAATCATAATCTAAATCTGTATATTAGTTTATAAATGAGCGAATTGTAGAATTTTAATCATAATCTAAATCTGTATATTAGTTTATAAATGAGCGAATTGTAGAATTTTAATTATAATCTAAATCTGTATATTAGTTTCATGCGTGTATCATAAAAATCTGTGGATTCAATCAGTACAGTACTTTTGTAAATATTGTTTGTAGTACTGAATTGAAAGAACTAGAGTTATTGGTTCTAGTTACCCTCTGAGAGGAACCATGTTCCACAAACTGGTGATTGAATCACATTATTATGTTTTTTTGATCATAATAATTATCATAAGATGTAATGTAACAGCTTTACAAGGATATTGATATTCATTATTTTTTTTTAGAATTTACACCTGTGTACAACTCATACTGAGTGATATTCATTATGACTAGAAATTTGAATGGTATCAATGTCAAGGGGGAGTAACTTGTATTTCTGAATATCTAATTTAGATGTTTCATGACAAGAGTTATCCGCCTTGCACATTACTGAAATTATGTGATTTGTATCTATGTGTTTCAGTCTGTTGTATTTTGATTTATTTTATTCTTGTTTCTGTGACAGGGTTTAATTTCTATTCCCTATACTGTGTCAAATAAATTACAGAACCCAAGTAGCCACAGTTGTCATTTCTGACATTGATCAACAAATAATCTAAGGCTGTTACACTTAGCGCTCAGGGCCGTAGCAGTGAGAGTTCTTAAATGTGCCAACGCCTACCGGAACACGAGACCTCCGTTTTTAAGGTCATATCCGAAAGACCCGTGATTCTCACTTCTAAATGCCGAGCATTTGGCTAAGGAGCAATCACTGCCTGTTTTTCGTCTAAGGTTTGACGCGGCCATGGCACGAGCGGGACTCGAACTCACGACCTCCCCGTTACGAAGCGAACGCTCTGAGCTACCGCGACAGGTCACAACTTCAAGAGAGAAACAGAATATAATATGCATGAAAATCGCGCGGTCTACCAGATTTGTAGCTTTTATCATAGAACTTCCATAAAAACAATTAATTAATAACGCATATGGGTATATTTATATATACTGCACAGGTGCTAATGTTTGAAAGACTTAAGAAGCTACGCTTTTGCATATAGCCTAGCTAACGTTCGAAGTCTATGAAACAAGCGCATGTGTATTTCTGTAATATGGTAATTGATATTTGTACGTAACAAACATTTGACAAACGTGTTTAATTAAACTTGGCCTACCACAGACTCTAAATGTTGTGATAAAGAAGTCACTTATCTAGAAATCTAACAGTGATGACTGTGCAACTTCAAGCCCAATAAATTCTGGACCCCCACCAGGGCTTTGCCCCGAACCCACTGGGGACCTTAAGCCCCCAGACCCCTGCCCCAAGACGTTGCGCCCCTAACTTCCATTCGTGGATCAACCACTTTCTAAAACACCAACATTAAAGGGGGTGGGGGTGGGGGCTACTTAAAGTATAACATTTCCGGTGTAACGACGAAAAGTGACCCCCGTAGAATAATGACCGGGGGGTCAAATTTCTACGTAGAAAAATGACCCCCCGGTCATTATTCTACGGCAAGTAGGGTCATTTTTCGACTGTAGAAAACCCTTCCAGACCGTTTATTCTACGACACCACACACGTTGAAAAATGACCCCCATAGAAATATGACCCCCTACTTTTTCACTATATTATACAATAATATCTTATGAAACGAGATGTAATACTCAATATTCGTTCACCCCAGGGTTGGATAGGGTCGGTGAAGATAACTGTGTCTCCTGTTTTTTGTTTTTTTTTTAAAAATATCCTTAAATGTCGTGGAAGCAAATTTAACACCACTTCTTATATGGGCCCCATAAAATATGATTTAATAATTCCTATTTCTTTGTGATTGGATGAGATTCACCAATGTAGAAAAATGTTACTTCTATATTTATCTGCACATGACTTTCAATGTGTACGGGGTTGGGAAGGAGGAGGTGCGAGCTAATAAATGTTTTTAGCTGTCATTTTCCCCTGATAACGCCCCCTCCCCCCCCCCCCCCCCATCTATCCCATGAAAGAGCCTGGCATTGGTGTCCTCAATGGGACAAGTGGACATTTAATCTCATTCGTCTGCAAGTCTGTCTGTTTAAATTTGTCACAAAAACATTAACCTTTGAATGAGATAGGGCTTTCGTATTTCACATGTATATTACCTGCTACAAGATCTTACCAAATATACTATGATTTTTTTAAAAAGAAAGAGATATGGCTATCATTTTATATATGTATAATCCTTTCTAAAACTGCGTTTTCTGACCCTGTGACCTAGACCTTGAAGGTTGACCTACTTTTCAAAAATGGTATATTTCTAGATTGGGAAAAGATAGGGGTTTCGTATTTGCATTCCTGAAACAAGACGTTCTCGAGCATGCTATGGCTTTTTACCCCTTGACCTTCATGTTTGACCTAATCTGCCAAAAAATCGCTGGAAATTACTTTTGAATGACATAATTATATGATAGGGTGTTTATATTTGACACAACATGCCATAAATGATGGTCTCCCATCCACTGACACCGGAAGCGGAGATCACAATTCTTTGATTTCATTTCAAAGCAACTAAAGTACATTAAAGAATTCCAAATTGATATATATTTTTATATATTTATTTATTACAACTACAACTATAAAAAGAGCACAGAAACTTGCCACTAACTTTAATGTATTTTCAACGTTTACTAAGGGGTATCATATTTCGATTTTTTTGCAACAAACTTGTCTTCCAAATCCTCCCATTCACACAATAAATTGAACACATTTGGATCTATTTCCTCGCTTAATTTTTCTAAACCTTTTACTTGATGGGGAAAATCTTTGAACTTCAATACGTATACGTCTTCTGGTCTTTCTAATTCTCTGACAATATTGGAGTCGGTTTCATTGTTTACCAGTGCAGCTTCAAGCATTCTTTTTGAAATATACTGGTGGTATTTCTTTGGCACGAAGATTTTGATGTAGATGTAAGGTGTTCTGCTGTAAATATCCTCTGTTACATCCAATACAGGTTCGTAATGGTTTCTAATATTCATAATAAAAATGCATTTCGAATTGGATTCGTTTTTTCCCTCGTGTAGGGGAGGGTACGGCAGCCAGACGTAATTGTCGTTGTTTTTGTCATTCATCCCGTGCTTGCAGTAAACAAAGATCGTTGTATTGCAAATTGTAGCGAATGTACGGATTTCTCTGTATCAGTACCCCAGGAACCTTCATGTTCCATCCGCGAACGTTTCAAATATTTTGGATCCGCTTCCATGGTTTGCAATAGATGTTTATTCTCCTTCATAAAGCCAACAACTTTATTTCGTATATCATTGTGATATGATTGAACTCCAAATAAAACATAACTAAATGTTCTAAACAAGCAATTTCCATCTCCTCTCATAGACACCGTCACTGTTGGAATGGAATTCGCATTTACGTGCCGTCTACGTCCTGTTTTGAGAACATTCTTAACCTGGTGGCCAAACATTGCAGCGTTAATGTCTTGCCACTCATTATCCACTGGATAAACAAGAATGCGAGATCTCGATTCAGTTTTATTGGAAATTTCAACTTCTGGAATCTTGCGTTTTTTCGGTGGAAGCGGTATACCACGGCTTTTAGTTAATGGAGTGTCTTCCTCTTTGGGTGAATTCCTTTTTTGTCAGCTTTTTTCTGCGTTTCATCTGGTTTTCCATGTGTTTCATCTGGTTTTCCGTGTGTTTCGCCTGGTTTTCCATGTGTTTCGCCTGGTTTTCCATGTGTTTCATCTGGTTTTCCATGTGATTCTTCAGGCTTTCTACTCATTTCATCATCTTTCGATTCCTTGTAAATTTTCAACCTATTTCCATTTACTGCGCATTTCAGTCCCTGTAAAGTGTATGTTCCCTTCTTGTTAATACCTTCAACTATGTAAGGACCGCTCCATAATTTGTCTAGTTTTCCCCCTTTCCGGGTTAACTTTCGGGTATTTTGGAGCAAAACTCTATCTCCAACTTGAATTTTTTTATTTTTTATGTTCTTATCATGATGCTTCTTTTGTTTCTTTTGTGATTCCTTTATGTTTTCCGCTGCCTCTTCTCTTTCACTAGAAAGCTTTATGAAAGCGTCGGAGCGCTGTTTCAAGAAATCTTCAAACTTGTCATTTTCTGGGATCGGCGAAGTGGGTAAATCAAGTTCAATGGGTAACTTGGCTTCGCGACCATACACCAGAAAGAATGGTGTTTTCCTCGTTGTCTCATGTTGCGCAAATCTATAGGCAAAAAGCATAAATGGAAGTTTCGTATCCCAGTCATTTTGTAGTTCATTAACACAAGAAGATAGCATAGAACATAGGGTTCGATTGTAGCGCTCCGTATGCCCTCCTGTTTGTGGGTGATAGGGGGACGCAATCCGATGTTCAATTCCATAATCTGAACAAACAGCATCGTTTAGCTCATTGCAGAACTCTCTGCCTTGGTCGGTTATAGTGACTTCTGGTACTCCGTGATCCGCAATGAACTTGTATAAACTGTTAACGATTGTTGAAGCCTTCTTATCTGCTATAGCTTCTACCTCCACCCATTTCGTCAAATATTCCGTGAAGACAAGTATGTACTTATTACCTAAAATGAAAGAGATAAACGTAACTACGTTTTGTATCTTCATGTATGTTCCTAAATAGCCATATAGCTTCTTTATCTTTGAAATATTTTGTGAAAATTGGTCTGTAATACTGCTTAAAATCACATGTTTTGTAAGTAAAATGTATTGAAGGTGATAACAAGCATTCACCTCCGATGATTTTAATTTTAACGGACAACTTCAATTCGTAAAAAATTAACGCGTAAAAATTAAATCACTCCTTTTTGATCAAAATTCGTAAAAAATTACAGCAGTAAAAATTACCCGTTATACGGTAATATATTTATAAATATATTTATAAATGAAATATCCAATTATCTGTTTTATATATACATGTACATAGGTTAAAAATATCTATGTCTTAAAACACACACAAATAATTATATACCCCCAGTATATAAATGTTATATGGAAAACTATTATAATGATAACAATGAATTTTGGATCACATATTATATAGTATCCCAGCAGAAAAAAACGGAGTAATACATTTCTTTTAGATATTTGTCAACGATTTATGGGGGTTTTTTGGGGTTTTTTTTTTTTGGGGGGGGGGGGTTGTGTGAGAGACAGTTGTGCGGGGTTAACGTTGCTAATAAATCAGACCTACATGTCAGTTAGATTCTAACAAAATGAAATCAAAGGCACAAGCTGCTCTCACTTTGTTGAAATTTTGAGGTCATTAGTTATTTTGCTGAATCTCATTTCATTGTTTCTCGTTTCGTGTTTTACACATACCCATTTTTTCATATATAGAATGAAATCATATTGCATGTTTAAAAAATCCAGTCAAGTGGTCTAATACATCAGGAAAATACATAATAATCTGTTTCTTTCCAATTCGATAACCCTGTGTAATTACTGTTACTTTCCCTACACTAGCTAACCGTTAAAAAAACACGTTAGAATACTAGTAGGTTTTAAGGACCCTCTCTTCACCAGTGCAAAATATTTTTTGGACATTGAGAAAAATACATTTTATAAAAGTGTTAATATTAACTATTAAGCTTATTTATATAATTTTCACTATATGGCGCGTGGCATTTACCCCAGTAAAAAAGCAATCAAACACTACACAGTAGTGGTATTAGTGAATACAAATGACTATTAATTACTTCCATAGAAAACAAGCTAATTCCGAGAATTTGTGTCCTCCGCTTAGGGAAAAAGTAAACCATGCGCAGTTCGGGGGTGGGGTCGGATCCCCTTGACTGAATTTGTAGAATTATTAAATGTATACATGTATACTGAAGCAAATAAAATATGCCAATATGGATAATTTATAAAGATTTGATTGCTTATTCTTTATTATGTGCATAGAAGATTCTTTTGATATGGAATATTTATTAAAATCATTATGATGATTTTATGAGTTTGTACAAGTCAGACCTCATATATTTTTCATTACACATGCTGAATACTATCATTTAGTAAAAAAAAAAAAAAAAAAAAAGAAGCATTTCGAAAAATAAAATTGGATCGTCTGAGATGCAAACCCGGGCCCTCTCACGTACGAAGCGAGAGACATACCACTAGAGCACGGAACTGCTTTATACTGACGCAAATTATATGCAAAGATGAAGTTACATACATGTATATTTTCACGTTCGATATTGTCAAAATTTTACACAATGCATGGTGTCTAATTTAACCTTTATTAAACATTTCTAATAAATGTAATAAGAATATAAAGTCCACCAAGAACCTGTTTTGAACGTAATAACTCTCCTCATACCCCGTGCTAAAAAAGCGACACATAATACAATAAATACTGATAAATCAAACGGGACGGGACACTTTGAGAGGGGTAAGAGAGGACCTAGGGAGTTTATGTATACAATTACATTGCAAAAGCTCAAAATCTTTTTGAAATATCGCCCGGAAAGGATAGTGTTTCATACAGAGAGAATGTATCAATTTACGACCTTGAACCTTGACCTTTTGACCTCAAAATCAATAGGGGTCTTCCTTAGGCCACAGGAAGTTGTTATGTAATATTTCATTGCGAAAGCTCAAAGGGTTCTCGAGATATCGTGTGGAAACGAAAGCGTTACAGACAGAATGACGGACGACGGACGGACGGACAGACGGACAGACCCAAATTAATATCCCCCACTTTTCAAGTGGGGGACAAAAAATAGATGAAAATAACATGTTTATTCACTTTATCTAGGCCTTTTAAAATGTTAGGAATATTTCAAGTGATTAAAAATTGAGTAGTAAACTGTGAATTTCTATTAAAAATTATCTAAAGGCAGATCACTTTAATTGCATAAAGATGCCATAGAAGATGTATTAATTTTTACATTTTTAGAATTCTAGCTCATAAATTTGATTCATCGTTAAGTTTATGAGTTTCGATTATTTACATTAATTCCAGTATTATGGTTTCACGTGTGTCGATGGAACATTTATTTATTTCAGAGTTTGAACCTGTTTAACAAATATTTAACTAGTATATATTTCATTCGAATGTTCACTTTTCGAGTAGTTTAGAAGTGGCACCCACATACTTACCCTCTCATTAAAGCACATGAGCTGCAGATTGCGAAAATAAAATACAGGAATAGGAGGCCAGTCGCATATTGATTTAATTTTAATAATTATTAATTCAATAAACTCAAGCAATTATTAAATAATAAAAAAAATGTTTTATTTCATTTAATAAAAAGACATTAATTTTTTAATTACATTCGAGCGTAAACTTATTTAATGAAAACACCTCAATACATTTTTTGCAATTTTATCTATGCATGCTGTGAACTATTCTTTATAAAAATGTATAGAATTCTTTATGAACTACCTTGCTAGTTTCCTGCAATGGTCCAACTATATCCATTCCTATTTGCGCAAATGGCTTTGACTTTACTGGTATGGGTCTCAATGGCTGCTTTGTTTTCTTCAAGGTAGATTTTCTTTGGCACCGGTCACACCTCTCTACGTAATTCTTAACTTCATCATACGACGATGCCCAGTGATATCTTTCTCGAATTTTCTTCCATCTACGAAATATATTCATTTCGAAAAATTTAAGTAATAAATGCGGGGGAGAAGCAAATGTTTAATCTGAAATTTCTGATTATAGCTCAACTTTTGTGTGTGTGTGTGTATATATATATATATATATATATATATATATATATATATATATATACTACTCAAAGTTTGATAAGGATCATATAGTTCTTACATTATAAAATCAATATATGAATTGATAAGACACGCAAATTTCATCATAGTGTTGGACTGACCCCTCTTGAGCCCCAAAACACAGGTTAGGTAGGGAAATGCATGCTGCAGTGATCATGAGTAGCACGTGAAGCATGGTACCCACATTATTCACATTTCTGAGTGCTTGTCGTTGATTTGAATTTGGCCATTGTCTTTACATCTGACCTCGTTTAAGTCACTGTTACTCTATGAAAATGCCTCCACAACATCAAAGACGTCGTTTGACTCTTGAAGAATTGGCCAGATGCATAGGAATGCTCGAAAATGGTGCAAGACAACGTCACGTTGCAGAGCTATTGGGTGTCAGTCAGAGCGTTGTTTGCAGAGCTTGGAACCGGTATCAAGCTCATGGTTCAGCTTCTCATCGACATGGAGGCGGCAGAGAAAGGTCCACCACGCAGCAAGATGACCGTTTTCTCTTGATTTCAGCACGACGTCATCGGTTTGCAACGGCGACTGCGCTTAGAAATGATCTTCTGAATGCAACTGGAGTTAACATTTCCACGCAAACTGTGCGTAATCGTCTTCATGAAGGTGGTCTTCGTTCCCGGAGAGCCTGTATTCGCATCCCTCTTACTCAGCGACACAGACAAGATCGTTTGAATTGATCCAGGGCTCATGTGAATTGGAGGGTTGCTGATTGGGCCCCTGTACTTTTCACAGACGAGTCGAGGTTTTGTGTTGACTTCACAGATCGTCGTGCATGAGTGTGGAGAAGGGCAGGAGAACGATATCAGGACGCTAATGTTGCTGAACATGACAGATATGGTGGTGGGTCGTTGATGATTTGGGGAGGAATCAGTCGAGCTGGACAAACTGATCTCCATGTCCTAAGGCGAGGCACGATGACCGGAGTGCGCTACAGGGATGAAGTCCTGGATGTGTACGTGAGACCATATGCTGGTGCTGTTGGTCCTGACTTCATCCTCATGGACGATAATGCACGTCCACATCGTGCTAGGGTGGTGGACGAGTACCTGGAACGTGAGACAATTGTTCGTTTGGACTGGCCAGCTCGTTCTCCAGACCTCAACTTTATCGAGCATGTCTGGAATATGCTTCAGGTAGCGATTTCACGTCGTCCTGTACAACCAGCCACCCTCCAGGAACTTGAAAATGTTCTGATCCAAGAATGGAACAATATCTCTCTTGCGTCCATTCAAAACCTCGTTGGAAGCATGAGACGACGTTGCCAAGCTGTCATTGGAGCTAACGGAGGCCATACCCGCTATTGACACTTGTTTGTGCAGTGTGAAATGGAATGTGCAGAGTTTAAACAATTCCGTGATCATGAAATTACCATGCTTTTCAGGGTACTCTCCCTTTACCTTAGGAGTATGCGATGAAATGTCATGTTTGCCAAATTTTTCTGTCACAATTTCTTGAAGTAAACATTTCTGAACATAAATCACTCTGTGTTGGTTGTCATTCACCTTTGTTGAAAGTTTTACAAGTGCTGAAAAATATGATCCTTATCAAACTTTGAGTAGTATATATATAAAAGCACTAAAAACTAACAACACTAGAAATCCTGAAGGATTTCTGTGCAAGAATTTTTTTTTGGTTTTGTCTCTTACATGTATCAGTGAACAATTCAAAATGTGAGATTTCAAAGTAAGTCTTAGACGTTGGAGCAATGTCACAAAATTTCAGATGCATGGGCGTCGGAAGCAAATTGAATGTGTGTGTGTGTGTGGGGGGGGGGGGGGGGGGGGGGGGGGGGGGGGGGGGGGGCTAAACCAACAAAAAGGTAAATCCAAATTATCAATGCCTATATAATGTCTGTTTTTGCCAAAAAACAATGGATCAGTTCAGACATGCAACAGTTCATTCTATGACCGGGCAACAGTTTTGACTAAGCCCCCCCCCCCCTTCCGGTTTTGACAGATGACAATAAAAGACAGTTATCTTCCGAGGGACAATCCCCAAGTCAAGCATCAAGACTGCATCCCTCCTAGCTTCTGATAATCTTATAAGACACAATTACCTATTAAAATACACGATTTCCTTGTTTATCATTTTCCTATTTCGATATTTGATATCATTAGATTGACCCTATACGGAATATAAAAGTATTTCCAAGCTTTTGTCTGATGAAAATTTTCACAAGCTTGGGAAATTGGCGGGGGGGGGGGGGGGGGATTACACCATCTATTTATCAGGTGCCTTTAAAACAAGTACAAGTGCATGCACATGTCTTATTATTTGTATCAAATATTGTTTCAAAGCCAAATACAACCAATTACATCGTAGACCATCAGAAAATTGGTGCATGCCCGGCCTCTCTCTCTCTCTCTCTCTCTCTCTCTCTCTCTCTCTCTCTCTCTCTCCCTCTCTCAAAACATCCGTATTATGTTTATACGAAATTTCAGACATTTTAATTCTTTAAACTCTGAATCAGACCGATGCAAAATATAAAACGTGATTTTATATTTTCTCACTAAAATAATTGAATTGATATACATTATCTTTAGAAAAAATGACCGGGGTATCTTTGAAATCGATGTTAAACTTGTCACAATTGATTTTAAGAAATGCATGAAATATATTCACATAAATAAATAAACTTACGTTTTATTAATGCCTAGGTGCCCACCACTCGCTGTTGTATGGGTATTGCTGATAATTTTTGGAACCTCCTCTTCTTTTGCAACTCTTAATAACCGTTTTTTATGATGGTAATGTAGAATCCCATTGAATAGAACAAATTTGCTACATTTTCGTCGAAAGTTGCGCTTTAAATTTTTTGGCAAAAATTTAGGATATTGTTTCTTTTCCACGAAAAGCGATATTTCCGTATATTCTTTCGAGTCCATGGTGTGAAGCAAAATGACGAACAGAATTGTTGCCTTTGAAACTTCAAAGAACCGCAAAATGACGAACAGAATTGTTGTTTTTGAAACTTCAAAGAACCCCTCCTATTTGATGGCATCATTTTATCCTAAACAAAGTGATTGATGTTTTAAGCCTATAATATTTTTCCCATGGGAGCAAAGTTTTGAAATCAGACTGTGTTGTTACAATCACTAACAAAGGCAGCTGGTAAACGATCAAAAATAGCCAAAATAAATAAAACGCTAGAATTTGAAAGGAATTTGTGAATTGAAAATATTATTACCAAAATCAGCCTTTTGCATCAAAAAATGACATAGGGTCATTATTCTACGCGGTCATTTTTCTACAATCCACACGGAGAAAAATGACCCCAAAGCCATATTTTCTACGAAAAAAGGGGTCATTTCTCTATGTAGAATATTGACGAGGGGGTAAAATTTCTACATAGAAAAATGACCCCCGGTCATTATTCTACGGGGGTCATTTTTCGTCGTTACACCGGAAAGCCATGGTTGTGTTTAGTAAACACGTGCTGCATCTTGCTAAAGGATTAGGGGCTACTTTAACGACGGGTGTGGTTGGTTACACATTATATTCTAATGTTTACGAAGGCAAAGTAGTGAACGCGTCCTGGACAACCAACTTTGAGCCCAGTGTCAAATGGGACGATAACTGGGACCGGTATGTATTCCGAATTTCCTCTTCATTATTTGTTTACCTATTTACTGCAGAAGAAAGCCAATGAAATGAGGGGGGGGGGGGGGTTACTTTGAAATGAATATGAAACGACATATAATTTAAATGCATATATTTATATTAACTTCCGAAGTTTAGAATTTGTAACTGTGGTAATATAAGTATTAGCCTACCTATCGTAGGTAAATGTATTAATTACCATAGGCTATGGTATTCCGTGTTTTGTGACAGTCGGTTAAAATGCTCTAGAGAGCTTATGTTGAGTTGACAAATGAAATATAGTACCGAATTTAAATAAAATTGACATTTTTTACTATTTGTTCATCTCCGTAGTAAAAATAATTATCATAATTAACTATTTCAGTAGTGTTCGTAATGCAGATTATGCATCCTTTAAATGTTTCAATTTCTTCATGTCTACATAGTATGTTGAATTTCTGCTACATCACATCTCCATTTTCACTACATACCATTCATCTCTTCCTGCACATCTTCAAATTGCAATTTAAATGATCATGGACATACCTGCTGTTGGCTTGCTTGTCTTGGGGTCTCTGCTCTCTTCCGGGTCTCTGCTCTCTTCCACCTTGTCCATACAGTGTACACATTTGATAAGCTGATCTTTAGTGCCCGCTTTCACACTGTTTGCTGATGGTTCCGCTGTATCAGGAACATCTACTGCTTCTGGTATCTCCTGTTCATTGATGACTGCCATTACTAAACAGAGCCTGATCACCATTACTGTTGCCACTTAATTTTCTCCAACACCTTGTTCACCGATCTTGGCTAAAATATGGCAGCAACACTACCAGAATGTTTATCCAACCATCCTTGAAACAGCTTGGTAGTGTCTTACGAATCACAGTTCTATGCTAGTTCACTGACTGCTCCATTTGGAAAACTCAAAAGTTGCTCCGCCTACTCATCCAGACTTTCCCTTAGTGGTTATCTGACACCGTGTATTTATATTCATACAGTTTCAGGTTATCATGCAAAACCCTACTTGCTGCAGTAAATGATTGATTAATTATATGTTGTTTAACATCCTTCTTAAGAATTTTTCACTGAATATGGAGACATTACAGTAAATGATGCTCTAACAAATTTAGATATTGGATCGTGAGTGGATGTAGCTTGATCCTGGACTTCAGAAAGACCTTCAAGATTGTGTCTCACAAGAAATATCTTCATAATGGCAGATGGCAGTATGGTTTAGACGGGAATATTAATCATTGGTTATCCAACTTCTCATCAACAGGCAAATGAGCGTAGCGATAGACGAAGTTGAATCGGAGACAGCTACCGTAGACTGGAGCATTTTAGTGTACAGTACTTAGGGCCTTTTTTCTCTTGTGTCACATCAATGGCTTGGCTGAATTCTGTAAAATCCATTGCTCGTCTGTTTGCTAATGACGGCTTGATGCACAGAGACATACATTTTAGGTTAGTGTTCAAACAAGACGTCGGGGGCCTCCGTGGCCGAGTGGTTAATGCATTGCACTCAAAATCACAAGGCCTCTCACCTCTAGTCGGCGCGGGTTTGAATCCCGCTCACGTCGATATATGTGAGAAAGTTTGCTGGTTTACTTTTGGAAGGTCGGTGGTCTCTTCCCGAATACATTGTATCTGGGTTCTCTCCTCCACCTTCAAAAACTGGACGCCACCAGATAACTGAAAAATTGTTGAGTGTGGCGGAAAGCAACAAACAAACAAACAAGACATCAAAGATCTCAAACCCTGGGCAGCCATGTGAGATGTGAATCTGAGATTAAATACCAAAAAGTGTACATGGTATTAATTGACCAAAAGTTTTTCTAACTTAATGACCATCTCATTAAACAAGTCCTGGAAGATTTGGCATCTCTCAGGACATGAAGTCAAGCACCCACATCATGAAGAATGGAAATACAGTGCTTGGATTTCTTTTTGGAGGTTTAAGCACTTCCTGGGCCCAAAGTCAAATCATAAGATCACATACCTTTCACTAGTTTTTTCCACCATCTGGGGCCTGTAGGGGAATATAAAAAATTTAGAAAAAATATACAGGACAGTAAACCGTGTAAGGAAAATTTTGAATGAACTTAAATTAGTATCACAACAGGACAGAAGGAAAGTGAACAGAGTGGTGTTTTCTACTGGATGGTCAGGTGCTTGTACTATGTCGACATGGAAGATCTCACAGCATACATGTGGAACATACTACTTCTATGTCACAATGAGTACCAGACCTGAAACCCAGTAGAAACTTACTCTGCCAATAGTATTCAAAGAGCATTAAACCAACTATGTCCATATTTAAAAGCTGCATTCTCTTCCCCCCCCCCCCCCCCCCCCCCCCCCCCCCAGGAATATACTGTAACTGTATTATAATTAGTGTGTACAATATTTGGTGCACATTGATTTTTTAACAAGTTAGCGTAGATTTGTTTCTAAACGTACTCTTTAAAAATATATGTATGCAAGACATTTAGAGATGTATGTGATGTAGTGTAACTGCTTTCTGTGAAAGGCAATAAATAGAATACACGGCCAAATGTAAGAAGTAATAGAATAATTGATAGGAATCCTCTGGAGGATTTTACTGGGCATGCAGAGTCAGTAAGCGGCTTCTGGGCAGCTGTTAACCGGTGGGATTAATGTGTCGCCTATGTTCCTGTAAAGTTTATACCACTGGTTGCCCTTTGACCTTTTTTAATCCAGATTTCTGATGTATCTACACTGTATTTTATAGAATAGTAGCAATCCATGAAAATTTTTGTAATTTCTTCAAAAGACAGCACATTTATTATATCAGGAGGAATCCAGAAAGCCTTGTTAAACCCCTAAAAAGTCATCCATCAGAGAAAGAGACGAAAGACCAAGCCAATGAGTTGGAGAAACAGAAACCAACAGCCACACGACACTTGATTCTGATTCGGCATGGACAGTACAACCTAGATAGGAAAGGGGATTCAGAGAGAATTCTCACACAGTTAGGTAAAAGAACACTACTCGGATCAAGAGGATTCGGAGAGAATTCTCACACAGTTAGGTAAAAGAACACTACTAGGATCAAGAGGATTCGGAGAGAATTCTTATACAGTTAGGTAAAAGAACATTACTCAGATTAAGAGGATTCAGAAAGAATTCTTGACTCGGTAAGGTATGTAAGTAAAGAACTCTACTCAGATGAAGATGATTCTGAGAGTATTCTCAACTCAGTAAGGAAAAAGGCTTTCATATTCTGTATATAGATTCTTTATAGCAAGATTGTGACACAGTGGTGTTTGAATTTTTGACCTTGGAGTTTGGCCTACAGTTAGAATAAACCTGACCTATTCGGTATCTCCTGAACTATTTGATATTGGGCTTTCATATTTTGTATACAAATTCTTTATGGCATCATTATTCTGAGAAGTGTGACATTGACCTTGGAGATTGACGTACTTTTTAATAATCTTACCTTTTGAGTATCTCCTGAACTACATGTATTTAAGGTAGATCTTTCACATTTTGTATATAGGTATTTATGGCAAGACCTTTCATTTCATACTTTGACCTTGTGACCTTGGAAATTTAAAAAAAAAATCTTATTCTTTAATTCTCTAAAAATCTTCAGAAGTATTCAAGGTAGGGCTTTTATATTTTGTATATAGATTTTTTATGACAAAACCTTGTTATACAGTTGTGATTAATCTTGTAACCTTGACCTACATTTTATAAAACCTGATCTAATCAATATCTCCTGAACTATTTAAGACAGAACTTTCATATTTTGTAAATAGATTCTTTATGACAAGGCCTAGTTATACCTTGGTGTGTGACCTTGACCTGGAAGTTTGACTAGTTTTTAAAAATCTTATCTATTCAGTATCTCCTGAACTTTTTAATGAAGGTCATAGCTAGGGCTAAGTGGGGGCCACAGTATTTCATCAGAATAAAGGTTGATAAAAAAAATCTTTTAGAATTCACATCAGCTGAACATTTCTCTATATGGCCTACTTATAATAAAAATCTTAACTATTCAATATCTTCTAAAGTATTTAAGATAGAGCTTTCATATTTTGTAGATAAGTTTCTTATGACAAGGTCACACATTTCATACTATGATCTATGACCTTGCAACCTTGATCTTATCCAGAAGAGATTGATTGATTATATATTGTTTAACATCGTACTCGAGAATTTTTCACTCATGTGGAGACGTCACCATTGCTGGTGAAGGGCTGAAAAATTTAGGCCTATGCTAGGCACTTATGGCCTTAGAGCAGAGAGGGATCTTAATCGTGCCACACCTGCTGTGACACAGGGCCTCGGTTTTTGCGGTCTCTTCCGAAGGACCACCACATTTAGTCCTTTGGATGAAACCGCAAAAACCAAGGCCCCATGACACAGCAGGTGTGGCACAATAAAGATCCCTCCCTGCTCAAAGGCCATAAGTGCCAAGCATAGGCCAAAATTTTGCAGCCCTTCACCGGCAATGGTGATGTTCCCATATGAGTGAAACAATCTTGAGCGGGACATTAAACAATATATATCTCTTCTGGATAAGACCAAGGTCATAGATCATATCCAGAAGTGCAAGATCATGTTAGTCATATTTTGTTGAGGCATTTCTGTGTTATGTGAACTCATTTTTAGTTATGTAGTGATCCTTTAGGGCTAGGTCAGGGCCACAGTATGGGTTCAAAATTTCATGGGAGTAAAGATTAAAAAAACTCACAACAGCTGAACTGTAGCAGGGCCATGGTGACTCAGGTGAGAGATATGGCCCATGGGCCTCTTGTTTAAATTGCTGAAAACAGAATTTGTCATTTTAACTAGTTTTTAAACAAAGGTATTTTTATTATGCTATTTCACAAAAATGTGTGAATTTCTGATGTTGACATATACTCCTGTAAATATGACATGTATATTTCTTTGGTTATTGGTTACATTGAGCTATATAGAAATTCATAGGTTTTCAACTATGAACCCACAATAGTGGGGAGTTAAAAAAAAAACAAAACAGAGAAATTGTATGAAATTTTACAGAAACAGTAAAATTTGATTCTTAGTGCTTTGATGCTATTTATCAGAAATTTTGTAAGAAAAAAAAAGTCACTATGCAGGTGGATGTTCTGTGTTACTTTGTTCTCATACAGGGAGAAAGCAAGCAGACTACTGTGGTAGACGACTGAAGGAAGCAGACCTCCCCTACACCACACTGATCTCATCCACTCTGACCAGAGCTGTGGAAACGGCAGGAATTATTCACAAACATCTTCCACATCTGAACTGGGAGAAGGAACCAAATTTGTGTGAGGGTGCCCCTATCCCTCCAGAACCTCCTGTGGGCCATTGGAGACCGGAAAAATCGGTACCATTAATTCACTGGCCTCAATCTGTATTGTATTTCTGCATCGGTGTAGTGACTAATTTCGGATTTAATCGGGATATTTATTTAAAGACATATTCTTTGTGTCGATGCTTAAGGAATTGCAGTCTAGTTTGTTGGGTATATAAAGTGATTAACTACAATGGATATTTTTCCATTGTAGATACGAGGGCTACGTAATCACCTCACATACCCAACAAACTCGTCAGTGATTCCTTGTATTTATAAATATAAAATCAACATACCAGAAATACTGTTTAATAGAAATTGAAATCCATGTAAATTTCCATAGTTCCCACCCTTTCCTTTCATTTTTGCACAAATGAGAAATTTACATACAGTTGAATTGTAGGGAAATTATCACATTGGAGCTTTAGAGGGTTATCACTGAGAAAACTGTTGGAAGTGTAAATATTGCACATAGCTGTCAAGTAAATTGGAATTGTTTGTTTGTTGTTTTTTCACCACACTCAACAGTTTTTCAGTTATCTGATGGCGTCCAGTTTTTTTAGGTGGAGGAGATCAAAGAAGTACCCAAGAAGAGACCACTGACCTTCTGAAAGTAAACTGGCAAACTTTCTCACGTTTATCGGTGCGAGTGAGAATCGAACCCGTGCTGACTAGAGGTGAGAGGCCTTGTGATTTTGAGCACAATGCTCTAACCACTCGACCACGGAGTCCCCAGTAAATTCGGAGGACATTATTAAACTCTGAAACTATATTTAGACTATTCCACTTTGAAACTTGGTCAAATACAAGAATATCTGAGAATGTATGGGTCAAATATACAGATTACGAAACTCTTTGTACTAACTGAAATGATGATCAGGGTTCATATTAGTTTTAGGTCACCTGAATTATTTTGGTGACCTTTGCTAGTAGTCTGCATCCATTGTTGTGTGTTGTCCAACATTTTGATTACTGCATACTCTTCCAATTCTTTTGAAATTTGGTATGAAACATCAATTGGACAAGGGGAGGCATACATTTTAAATTTTAAGTTTACTGCACCCAGGGGCCTTAGAGGTGGGGCAAAAACTTCCAAAAATTGACCAATTTTTGAAAACTCTTCTCTCCTACAACTGCACACCTGTATGAAAAACTAAATGCATTGTCATGTAGAGCAGGAAGGCCTCTACCAAAATTGTAAACTTCATGATCTCTGACTTCAAACTTCTTAGATAGGGTTTATGTGTATAACATTAAATAACATTTTCTGTAATGCTATTGAAACTGAATGGAGATTCAAATGTCCATCAGGTGGCCCTTTACCAAACTTT
The DNA here is from genome assembly GCA_024699665.1 of Ostrea denselamellosa. Lineage (NCBI taxonomy): Eukaryota > Metazoa > Mollusca > Bivalvia > Ostreida > Ostreidae > Ostrea > Ostrea denselamellosa. The sequence continues at coordinate 3,340,759 of JAMZEH010000005.1, read as the reverse complement.
TAAATGAGGTAGAGATTTTGGTACCAGGGTGGGGCCAAAATAGTAATTAAATGTCTATGATTTGAAAGACTTCTTTAATTCTAATGATACTATATAAAAATTGAATGCATATTAAGGAAAAAAAGAGATGTACCAAAACTGTGAACTTTACAACCCCAGGTTTCTGACTAGGGCAGGTCCAAATTAATATAACATGTTATATAAAGTATGTCATTGATATGGGCACTTTCAGGAGCATTTGTTTTTTAAGAACACATCTGCTGCTGAATATTAGAATTTAGCTAAGATATGCTGAACAGGAAAATTATTATAGATTTTGTAGCCCTTGGAGCTCATAATGATACTTTTAACTAATATTCAGCCAAGCGGTAAGGACTCGGGGCCTCTCTGTTATCTTTTTGTCTGCAACTTTAACCTCAGTTATAGCTTTTGGACTATACAAGATACTAGTAGCTACTAATTACTTGTTGCACTGAAAGGTCAAGGACTTTGTTGTGTGACAGGTAAAGGTGATGGTCAAATTTTTAAAATTTGATACAATTGAAATTTTACATGTTCACAACTACAGAGGGGTGGGGATGGTGTTTAACAAGCTCATATATATATATATATATATATATATATATATTAGAATGTGTATTGATATTATTTTCTCTACTAAATTTTGTTTTGTATTCAGCAGTTCTTCCAAGATGGACCCAGAATAGAAACTGCCTTCAGACAGCTCTTTCATAGAGCAGAGGCTGAACAAATAAACGACAGCTATGAGATTGTTGTTTGCCATGCTAATGTTATCAGATACTTTATATGCAGGTAAATGGAATCAATTTATATGCCTGTCTATTGACAGGCTATTTTCCTGTCTGTCTGTTATTTTTTCATGTCTAGTTCACATATTTCACACTGTCAGGCCTAGGACCTTCAAACCTAGATGTTTTATGCATCTTGGAGGGTAATGGGTGTTGTGAACCAAAGGTCTTTTTTTAGGATGTTACAAACTCAAATTGTGTCCAAATTAGGTTTTTCAAACTGTGAAGTGTATGACCTTCAACTTGGTCATTTGATACATCTTGGGAAGAAGATGTGCTCTGAATTAAAAGTAAGTCACTTTGGCCTCATTTTGGAATTTTATGGTCATACATACATATATCATGTCCAGATGATAGCCTAGGACTATGAAATCCAGTCACCTGGTGCATTTTGGGTAAATATGTCTCATGACTCAAGTATAGGTCACTGTGGTCTCATTTTGAAAGTTTATCTCTCTCTTGATCGATCTGCGTATCAATCCGTCATTGGTTTGTGATTTAGTGTTTAATGCACTCATTTGATCTATATGCCACATTCATTTGCTTCTTTCTTTTCTTCTTTATTTTGGGTCTGTCTTATTTTTGTTTTCTGGGGGGAGGGGGGTGTATATGTTTACGTTATGGTTTATCATTTCTTGGGTGTGTGTGTGTGTAAATGTTTATATCAGGTAAAATAAACAATTTCAGTTCATTTTATAATAGATTAGATATTATTTGCAAGTTAAGCTTTTAAAAAAAAAGAATTATTCAGGGGTCACAATTGTACTGAAAATCACCACCTAAAGGCAGATAATCTGATGAAATGTATTAAAGATGCTGCAGTCATGTCATCGGACAGTGAGCTTGCATTAAAGCAGTGTATGCAAAAGGGTTGAACAATAAATTATTGTGCGATATGAGTGAACTTACAAAAATATTGTGTAGCTCCACATCGAAGTACTGTTGTTGATCATTCATCAATTCATACGTAAGAGTCAGTACTGTTAATACCCTTCATGAAGTATGCCGGGTAACTGGTCGCAGTTCATACCCTCATATATTTTCAGAAATGAAATTATTTCTTAATTCTTTTGTACTGTTCTATTGGGATCAACTTTAGTTATATAATAGAACAATCTCTGGAAGTTTAGTTTTGAAAAACCACAAGGGCAAGAATTGAAGAATCTGTGTGGAAGCATAGTGATATTGTGTACTTTCAGGTTTGTGTATGGCTCCATAGTTAAAATAGGGATTGAGACTTTTAGAATTGGTTATATACAGGAAATACTTTTCAAGAACCAAAAGGGCGAACATTGTCAAATTTATTTGCAAGGATTCCCATCATTGATGGGCAAATTTACTGTACAGTAAAACATGCTTATAGCGAAGTGCTGGAGACATTATAAAAGTAATAATTTTATGATATGCTTTAAAACTACAGTACAACCATATAAGCATGTTCACTCTTACTTTACTGTATATCATTGCACTACTCTGATACAACGAGAGAACTGTAAAGATAGGCGAGTGCACTCCATACGAATTTACAGCAGTCGTGTCAGGCCCTTATATCTTGTCATTAGAAATGTTAACATTTGTGTATATATATATATATATATATATATATATATATATATATATATCCTTATTTATAATCGATAGATAACAGATATGATGTCATTTCAGAGCTCTTCAATTTCCACCGGAAGCCTGGCTAAGGATTAGTCTGGATCACGCTAGTATCACCTGGGTAACCATCCGACCCTCTGGACGCGTGTCGATCCGGAGAGTCGGAGATTCCGGATTTATTCCAGCTGATGAGGTCACCGCTGTCTGACAAAAACGGAAATATAGTGATTTACAGAATTCAGCCACCCATAAAGGAAGTGTGTTCACATGTTGATGTCTGAGATATTTTTCCATCGTGTCTTTTCTCCTAATGATTAAATATCAACTCTCAACAACACATATGAAATACATGCCGTGGTGACCGCATGTGATATTCATCAACAAAATTGTTGACATTTTCCAACTGCTATGTATGAAATGAATCTGTAGGAAATCAAGAGGACGTGAGTCAACTTTGAAAATCGTTTTTAAAGCATGTCTTTTGTGATAGGCTTCCTTTTACCTCATGTATATCAGAACTTGTACTTCTTGAAATATATCAGTATTCTGATTTCGCTCTCTTTGATCTTTTTCAAAGCTTGTTCAAGTGATTTTGTTTATAATATCGATAGATAGACATAAGTTTTAAGTCTGTTCTTGGTTTGGATAATTAGTAGAAGTTAAACACACAGTATGTGTCTGAAGTGAGTTTATGTATCCTTTATGATACTCCGAGAAGATGAACAGAAAATGTAGACTGTTGATCAGCCTTGTTGTATCCATGTATAAAACCTGCCACATACAAATGACTGAATACAGGATATAAACTGTATATTGTACTTTATTAATCCACAACTATCGCAAACAAGTATATTCCTCAAAACGAAAATCAGAAGAGAAAATCTTGAAAATTATATATATATATATATATATATTATACAAATATAGTCCTTTCATGAGGTCGATCCATAGATATATCGACTTCACAGAAAAGCATATCGATCGAGCACGATCAAAGAAAGCTTGACAACATTCTACGTCTGCTGGCTTCGCTTCCATATTGTTTACATGTAGTTAATGACGTGACCCGGAAAGAGAATTTGATTGGTTGAAATGACATATATATATATATATATATATATATATATATATATATATATATATACCTCAAAGCTTATAAAAGTGTGTGAACAGCATTGTAAATCAGTAGTGTGATCGTGCTCCTCTCTCTCTCTCTCTCTCTCTCTCTGGACTTGCTTTGGTTATAGTCTAGTTGATGACAACACCCCCTTGACTGCCTTTTTCGCCCTTCTGTCCCTTCGTACCAGCGAGACCCTGCAGACCTTGAACCCCTTGTGTCCCTGTTGTTCCTGGGACCCCCTTCTCGCCCTTCTCTCCTTTAGCGCCCGCCAGTCCCGCTGAGCCTGCATCACCCGTTACTCCCTTGACCCCCTTGTCGCCTGGCTGTCCCTTTATAGAATCTCCAGAACTGCCTTTAGCACCTGCGGCTCCCGTGTCACCTATTGCCCCTTTATCGCCTGTAACTCCTTTAGCGCCGGTAGCGCCTACGGCTCCTGCAGCGCCCTGGGCTCCGGATGCACCTGCTGGGCCTTGCTCACCTTTCTCGCCTTTGGCGCCTAGCTCTCCTTTAATGCCTTGTGGGCCGGTGATACCAGTTTCACCTTTAACGCCTTTCAAACCGTCCAGTCCCTTGACTCCATTATCCCCCGGAGTACCTTTGAGGCTGCCTGCTGCAAGTGTACAATTTGATAAAAAGGTGTAAATGCAAATGACGCACACGTAATGTTGGCAATCGATCACAGTTAGAACAAATTTGTTATACAGTGCATATGAATTAAATTTTTTTTCTCAGACTTAAAACGCATCTTTAAAAATTCAATTTGTCAAACGTATTAACAAAGAATATGACACTGGTTTAGATTTTATGTCGTGAACAATTGGAAAAAAACCCATTAATATTACTGTTAAACAAATTTTCAACTCGATAAATTTGTAGTAAATTTAACCATACAGAAATATTTATTAAAACATGTACAGGGAAACAATTGTCTTGTACATGATGTTATTACCGCCACTATAGGTTGATCAATATAACGCATGCATTGAATGAAAGTACTGTGAAAACCTTTAATGAGGTGAAAGATTTGGTGCTTCAGGCGGTGCACCTGGTAGAGTAGAGAACGAGATCTGACGGCCAGGTGTCTATTAGGATACCATACTCCGTGGATTGTTGGCACCAAACACACAAATACCGCAACAAGCAACAAGGTCTTCATCTCCCTCCTGAAAAATGAAAAACAAGTGTTCTATTTCCATAATCTTAAAATCTCTCTCTCTCTCTCTCTCTCTTTCTACCTTTGCAATGGACCAGGAGAAAGCAATAGGGATCCAATGCACTCTGTGTTAGTCTATAATGTAAATATGCAATGACGAATGAAATTTTTATATCGTGAGTTTTACATAAGCGATGTTGACGCATGTGAATACACTCGGGGGTTCTGCACGAACACGACGCAATACTTTGTGGTTGATACACCTAACATAAGGGGCAACTCGCCAGTTACACGGTGGAAACACGGATAAGACGCTGACTAACACTTATTACGCAGAATCAACACCTAGACAGTGCAGATAATGCTACTCCGTGCATATCCGGCTCTGGAAAAATCTGAAAAGAAACTTGGATCATTAATTTCACATAATTTAGAAGCTGCCTTGTCCCGATATGATTTCTGCTGTCTTCTCCATACAGAGAGAGAGAGGGGGGGGGGGGTGTTAGATTCCAGTTTGGGGTTAGAGGGCATAACAGCAGAGACAGTTTGTAAATAAACTTCAGGGAAGACATCAACAAGTAACTACAAGTAGATGCAGCAGATGGGGAAACAAGTACATATGATTTGCAAATACGGTGTACACTAAAGTAAACGTTATATATATAAAGTAGACGTATTTTACCGTGTATAACAAAGTAGACGTTATAAATATAAAGGAGATGTATTTTTGTAGTTTTATAACATCACCTCTTTTTCTGAATCTTTTAACAAGATATTCACTCATTTTGATAATTACTGGTTTGTCTTCACTAATCATCCACCAAATAAATTTATTCTTATTTGTTGATAAATTTCCTGTTGAGCTTGGATATACCATGAAAATAAACAAACCTTTCTCTCTTCTCTTATGACTGGGCAATCGGTAAGGAAGTGTAATTCATCCTATATACAATTAAAAATTTTAAATTCACACACCCGGTATTCTTTTGTTTCTTTCTAGAGGAAATTTCTGCCCAGTATTGTTTTTTTTTTTTACCAATTCATGTCTACCTCTTTCAACTCTTGGGTCATGTGCACTTGGAATCTACACGTGAAGTTCACAGCGTTGCAGTTTATGCTATTGTGTATATTTCATTTACCATTACATGATTTTCGTCAATATTTTAATTTCCCATTAAATTCGTTCTCTAAGCCAAGATTCGCATACAAGGGCTGTTCGATATGTGAATTGTACTACAGCGCGATAACGCTCTGCACGATTTTGTGGATGATGATAATCTTGAATAGCTCTATTCAATGCCTTTCCAAAGAAATAAACACGAGCCTTCAGCTTCACATAATTTTAAACTTAGGGTCATTTCAATAGAGCCAGTCGTTGACCACTGTTGTAAAAATGGATGGGAAACGGGTTGAAAATATTGAAGAAATTAGAGCTTATATAAAAGTGCGCACAAAACTCAGTCATTCAGTAACGCAGATTTTTACTGAATTGGGGGAAGTTGATGGGTCTGATAAGGTTTCTTATGAGAAAGTTCGTAGGTGGAGAAAGGAATTCCTGACTGGCACAGAGTCCGTCAAAGATGCAGCAAAATCTGGCCGATCTTGTGACTGTAACAGGCAAGACAATGTCTCAAAAGTCAGGGAAATATTTGAAAGTGATGGCAGGTACACGATACGTGATATTGCCAAAGCTGTTGGCATATCTCTATCGCGGATGTATTTCATTTTGAAAGTACGAAAGATGTCTGCCAGATGGATACCGTATATATTGACAGGTGACCAAAAACGGGTACAAGTACATACCGATAAGCAATTGCTAACAAACAAACAAACAAAAACAAAATGTTTCCCAAATTCAATCAAAGACAATTTGCAATCATTGTTACTGGTGACGAAACATGGATTCACTATTTCGATCTAGTAAGAAAAATTGGAAACAAAACATGGCTAACACGGTAGAAGGCCTGTAATTGTCGAAAGAACCATCAGCACAAAGAAGGTTCTTTATTGCATACTCTTCTCATGTGATGCTAAAGCCGTACAAATTCCGATTCCGAAGGGCAAACGTGTTTCAGGTCGGTATTACCGATATGTTATACAAAAAAAAAGGCTCAAGAAATATTGTCATAAACGACGCCCTGTCTCGAGATTTGGGCATGTTCGCCTAATTCATAAACCCGTGGGGATCCGTGTAAAAATAGGACCCTGTATCCCTTGCTTGTCGTAAGAGGTGGCTAAATGGGGCGGTCCTTCGGATGAGACCGCAAAAACCAAGGCCCCGTGTCACAGCAGGTGTGGCACGTTAAAGATCCCTCCCTGCTCAAAGGCCATAAGCGCCGAGCATAGTCCCAAATTTTGCAGCCCTTCACCGGCAATGGTGACGTCTCCATATGAGTGAAAGATTCTCGAGTGAAGCGTTAAACAATATACAATCAATCAAATTCATAATAATACTCCATCACATACAAGCAATTGTGAAACAATTTTTGAAGTCGGAGAAGGTTACAGACTTGCCACACCCACCGTACTCTCAGGATTTAGCCCCATGCGACTTTTTCCTTTTTTCAAAACTTAAAAAGTTCTTATCTGGTCGTCGTTACAAATCCCGACAAGCCCTTGGCTCAGGCATCAGTCAGTGCCTCGGAGGTATACCTAAATCAGCATACCATGATGCATTTCAGATATGGATTCAGAGATTGAAATTATGTATTTCAAACCGCGGAAAAATAGTTTGAAGGGATGTAATGTTCATTTCACTGTTTGAGTCGAATGCTTTTGAGATATCGTGCAATACACATTACATATCGAACAACCCTCGTACATATATGGCATTGACTGAAATAGTTGTTCAAACTGTGAGTTCAGAGTATCGAATGGTGAAGTTAACAATGTGTTAATCGTAATCATAAATCCCAAAGATATATACAAGTTCGAGTGTAGGGCAACACGGACCTCCGACAAAGCGAAAGTAGGATCAGGTGCCATGGAGGAGTTTGCATCCTCTGCTGACCGGTCACACCCGCCGTGAGCCCTTAGTCGAAATTCAGTACATGGAATTACCCGTAGTCAAAGTTAGTATGAAAAATGACAGTCTAACAAAGGGTATGAAACAAATCATTCAACATATGTCCCAGAGACACTAGTATGAAAAATGACAGTGTAACATAGGATATGAAACAAATCATTCAACATATGTCCCAGGGACATACAGTGTGTTTTCTTCAAATACCCAAGGTCTATGCATATGTACTATTTCCAGTTGGTTTCTTGTGAAATAAACATTTTTGTTTTGTGCATCTGACGTTATAGATGACAACATTTTAACTGACAAATGTGGAAGAAAAAGTCATTTGACAAATCGGAATAAAACCATAAACCGTTTCATCTAATAGTTTCCGTAGTTAATGACGCCGTTGTCGTAGCTATCGGTATATGGCATGAATTTAACAAATGCAAACGGTAAAAAAAGGAATAAAATTCACTCGGGGTTATGATTATCCCAAGTAAGATTATTTGGGAAGCAATGCGGCATTTAATTTTCTTTTGTCGGTTTATGCGTCTTTTAATCTGAGCAATAAACACATAGCGTTGATACATGCAATAGGTGATGGACTATAAAATGGGATTAGAAAACCATCGTATAAATTCTGGAATCTGGAGATATCTAAAGAGTGACGGGATGGCTAGAGAACCTGATGGAAAGTATGGCTGCTGGCCTTTTCAGAAAGTAAATCTCTCAAAATCGAAATATTATTTGTTGATTTGTTTGGAAGTTCAATAGTTTATAAAGTGTATTTATGACTAATTACAGTGTTTAATTGGCGATGGTGGTAATCATGTAGCGCCATCTGACGGGATTACCAAAAATATGGACAGAAGGGACAGCAATCGAGTGGTAAGTTAATATCTACATATGTAGATTGAAATATAAATATTTATATTTTCAGCGTTTTTTGCCTTTGATATCTTTACAAATCGTAGTGATAACCATTTCCTCATGAACGCGCTGCATTTGTGGTTTAGATGTTGATAAATATAGTACGTCTATTTCGACTGGGAATTCAAATAGAAATGAAAGTAGAATGTAAATTAAAAGAAATAAACTTCATTTTTGAAAATGCATGAGGATATGAACTGCATCGCTTCACTCTGACTTATTTTTCATGAAGCGCTAACGCGCCACGTGAAGTATGCCGACATTGCAGCGTCGCAGTTCATACGCTCATGTATTTTTAAAAAAATGAAATTTATTTCTTTTAAACTAAAGTGAAACGGCATTTATGCATATAAAAACCATGAAGCTCGATTGCAATTGTTTTCTGTAACTATTTATTGTATTTCAAATGTCTTTCATTTGTCTAACATGTAAAAATGTCATTTGTTGACCCATTTCAAGAGAAAAGGCAGTTAACTTAGAAGAGAACTTAATACCATGACCGTGTCTTAGTAGAGCTTACGTGTAATCTTAAATGATAGCCGTCACTAGATCAGTACCAAGATTAAACAATTTAAGCAAAATTTAGGCGACCGGTAAAGCTGACTTTTATTGCATGAAGGAATGAAATTCAACCCTTGCTTTGAAACATGAAGTATTTATTAACACTTTTACCTCTGTACAATAATTATTTCGTATCGGCAACTACACACTATACAGCTTAGGAAAGACCTCGCTAAATATGCTATATATTACGGATTAAGGCATACTGAAAAAGGACTTAGGCAAGTCTTAGGACTGCACCTAAGTCATAGTTTCGTCCATGCTAGTTACGAGGAGCAGATGCATAGCATGCCGTCATCTCTTCTACTTCAGTTTATGTTTTCAGTTGTCTAGAGGAATCGCTGTTTTGATCCATTGGCTTTTTGTCGAAGTCGTAAATTTTGTCAAGACTAGATAAATGCACACTGCAAGCGCGGGTAACATGGTATGTTTTGTGACGTAAATTATGTAAGAGTACGGTAGTGTTTCAATCAAACATCTTTTTTTTTTTTTTTTTTTTTTTTTTTTTTTTTTTACGAAATAGCAATATCAATGATATGGTGGGATAACGCCGTTCCACTAGCAAGCAACTCGGATATCAACTGCCTGGAAAAAAAACCCCCAAAAAACTAGCGTTTTTGCGCCTACTGTATGAATTCGTTAATTTGGTATTCTGGGCGTGTACTAGCGGCATTCATATTTTAGCGTCTTTGGTGACGAAGTAAGAGCGCTAATTCATGGTTGTGCCCAATAGTACATGAGCCCAGATTCCGCCAAATTGTAGATACACTAAAATAAGTACACGTACAGTAATAGATACAGGTCATTATTTTCAAAGATTAAATGAATTCCTTATCTTCCTTAGAAGTTTTGTAAGAGGGTGAACAAGGTTGAGCCCGTGTATCTTGAACACTGTGGAACTTTCCTGGAGAGGTCATACGTGAGCTTTCTCTCCGTCTCAACTGAGGACGATGAGGATTCAGCTCTGAAAAGTAGGAGTCTGCAATGTAATCAAAATCATAGAGTTAACGTTGATGTCATGGAGAAACAGATGAGGACAAAATTATTAGATGTAACTCGTTGGGTTAAATTGTCTGGGCGTATGTGCATAATTAAATTAATTTTAAAAAGTGATTGATTAAATTGTCTGTTGTCCGTCTGTATGTATGTCGATACATCTATCTCTATTTATTGGATCAATTTCAACCAAACGTGCCAAAATGTGTTTTGGATTAAAGGGATTTGAGTTTAAATGAAAGCATTGACCCTTCCAAAGGGAAAATGTTCAAGAAAACGTTAATGGAGGATGGTGGATTTTTTAAAACTTCTTTTCAAGAACCTGTACTACAAAAATTAGGTCTGACACGAAAGCTTCCTCACGTAAAGATTCGAGTTTGTTCACAACATATGGATTGGGTCATAACAACGGTTTAAAGCTTTAAACACAAATGCAAGAATATAGCAATCCCGTGAGGATTCGGGTTAGAACAGGTTCTCAGTACTCTTTGCTTGTTGTAAGAGGCGACTAAATGGGGGGGGGGGGGGGGGGCGGTCTTTCGGATGAAACAGCAAAAACCGAGGTCCTGTGTCACAGCAGGTGTTGCACAATAAAGATCCCTCCCTGCTCAAAGGCAGTAAGCGCCGAACATAGGCCTAATTTTGCGGCCTTTCACCGGCAATGGTGGCATCTCCATATGAGTGAAAGATTCTGGAGTGAGACCTTAAGCAGGATACAACCAAACATATTTGCCAGGTTACATTTTAGAAAGTTCGCACGTGAAATTTCGTATGTCATAATACGAGTATATTACGATGAATTGACGTCAGTGATTTGAATGCTCTTTATATGAAGTTAGCACTCTAAAGTGTCACTGATAGTAAAAACATTTTGAATAAATTATTTAGCTGAATATAATTATCTATTTGACCGTACTTATTTTCCAGTAGTTGAATGCAATTATAGATAAATTTGAAAGTAATTATTTGTTTGAGTGTAATTATTTACATATAGTATATACACTAAACATGTTCTACTGATTTATTTTTAGATTTTGTTGAGAAGTTCGTCGCCGATACGATCAGACTTGCACTAGATAAATATATAATGGACACACTGTGAGTATCGTTAGATATTTATAAGGGGCGGGATAAGAACACAACTGACATCCTTAATGGCTTGCTTGTGCATACTTGTTTTTGGTCGATAGAAGGTCTCTGTAGTACTTTCATATGCATGAAATCCAAAATACGACAAGACTCGTATAAGGAATATAAAGAAGACAATGATAATAGTATCTATCATTTTATTTTATTATTTTTCAATGATGAAGTTGGAAAAAATACCGACAGTAATGTTTTTATCAAACTTTGATATTGATACTCGTTAAAAGTTCCTTGATGTACAAAATGTAGAATAACAGTGAAATATAACGTTCTTGCTGACATAGCTCAGAGTGCACGAAACTCAATTGAAATAACAGGAAGAATTGATGTTAGTTTCAATCTAAGGTGCGGTCTCTCCTTTTTGCCCCTTTTCTCCCTTTGCTCCGTGAACACCTTGGATCCCCTGCACCCCTTGTGGGCCCTGAGCGCCGTGTGCCCCTATTTCGCCTTTGTCTCCTTTAGCTCCAGCTGACCCTGCCGCTCCAGTAGCTCCAGTATCACCCTTCGCTCCAGCTGCGCCAGATTCTCCCTTTTGGCCAGCAGCTCCTGGTTCACCTTTAACGCCCACGGCCCCAGTAGCGCCTATGTCTCCTTTAAGTCCTGCGTCTCCTTTGGCCCCTTGAACACCTGCAGTCCCTGCAACACCTTGCGCTCCATTTGCTCCCGTTGCGCCTGTATTACCTTTATCACCTTTCACGCCTTGATCACCCTTGGCTCCCTGTCCTCCGGCGAGCCCCATATTCCCTTGGTCCCCTTTCACTCCATCAGACCCTTTGGGCCCGGCAAGGCCGGGTTCTCCTTTTGACCCTGCATAACAAATACATGTGTGAAATTAAAGAAACATAAAACAAGATTGTCTAGGCAAACCTCCCCCCCCCCCCCCCAAAAAAAAAGATGTTCATCAATGCACTCTTTTCTAAGATTTAGAATTTCGCATTTACACTGAAGGGTGATTTCTGTAACGAAACATTTTATTAAGATTTACTATATTCAAACTCTCTCTCTCTCAAGAGAGAGAGAGAGAGAGAGAGAGAGAGAGAGAGAGAGAGAGAGAGATTAAAGTTCCTTTGCTTAGGCTACATTCCAGTATCGTTGCATAGGAAATCTAAAACTATTCTATGATGTTTGGTTTAGAATCTGGATCTCATACTTGTCGAGTTGTTCCGTGGTTTTTGTAATGGAACTAAATGTTACCAACCTTTCGTGAGGGACGCTAAGATACGTTTAAGTCTATACAGTTCTCTGTACAGGTAGTTATACCGCGCGACTAAGGTGTAGTATGACGTGTATCTCGCCTCCGTCACTTTCGGCATCACACATACACATACCGTCAGCAGGAGAACCAGCTTCAAATCCATCCTAAATATAGAACGGTAGAGAAGATATTTCGAATTACAATACTGGTAACCCAAAGATTTTTATCAAAGAATATACTTGAAATAACGATAATTATGAAATAAACAAGACCTGATGATGATACCTTATTTAGTGTTGAATTAAAATCAGTGTTCTCCTCTCAGCTTTGGTTGTGATATTTAGTTCAATGTTCGTTCGGTAAGGTATTGTATTATATAGTGCTCAGTTAGGTAACACCTGACTCAGGCCCTCAATTTACCGTGTATGTTAGTATTATGTGAATTTCATTCAGATAAATTGAACTAGATTACAGACACAAAGTCCGGTATCTCAGATCGTGAACTCTAGACTAGATTCACGGATGGGACAGTTCATGTACACGTCATACACCAGATAATGTCACCATGTTTTAATTATTAATAATTTCGTAATGAAAAGTCGTGTCATTCCGTGCGGGATCAGGTTATTCCGTGCAAGGCTGTTTATTTCACCAAACATGGGGCATACAATCACACTAGACACAAAATTACAAAGCGAAGAAATGGATAATCAGACTAATAAGTTACACGAAGTTCTAACAATTACAAGTATAACACTTGGTACTAAGGTGTTGCATTGGTGTACTGAAATATTGAAATACAGGAACAAACGAAATCTGTTGTTATAGACTATAACTGTATAGTATGTACTCTATTTCAAAGCATTCGTGAAATTATTCACATAGTTTCCCAGCTTGAGCACCATTTTTATGGTTACACAACTCATTACATTTACTGTCTATTAGTAATGTGCAGCAAATGTTTGGATAATATTTCATATAAAGAACAATCATAGATAAAATGTAATTCATCTACCACTATATTTACAAAAAATAACGATATAGAAACCCTTTCGGTATACAATGCTGTGAGTATTTACCATTTTCAATTTTTAAAGGGTGTGATGCAATTCCAAGTTTTGCTAAGTTTGATCTTACAACTGATTGGAAATTCCATATACTCTTTAAGTTAATACTTTTTCCTAATTTAACTGAAGTACGGTTGACCAGATTTTGTAAATTCAATATTCTGAAGATGTAATGATATTTTTTCAATATAAAATTTGTGTAAACAATAAATATATATTTAGAATCGTCTAATGACTTTAGGTTTTTTTTTCATTTACGTATTTTTCTTTACCATTTATCCTTACAACCAACATTGAAAAAAATAATCATCCTGTAGATGGCCTGCTTTGAGAATTTCGTTTATAGCATTATTTCTAGTATGAAGATCATTTAGTCTCTTATAATATACAAGCTTTGATAAAATAGGATAGCTCCTAGATTATATAGACTGTTTCAACCCATGTGGAGCTCTCCGAACACTATCAACAAGTTGTTCATCTGCGTATTGGAGTACTCTACAATTCAAAAAAATAACAGCAAGATATTTAAATTCGTTAGTTAAGGAAACAACTAATTGTTTAACATAAAAACAAGCCAGTGTAGTAAGAGGTTTCGTATTTGAGAAAACCGCTACACCGATTTTCGTCAGATTAATATTTAGTACATTATTGTGAAAAGGAATTTAAACAGTCCTGAAGACCTTTTGAAGTAGAGAGTAAAACCAAATCATCTGCAAAACACAAGTGACTAATAATAGTACTTTATGAAGTCTTGGGAATCTGTTTTATAATTTGCAAGATCTAAGTAAAAATCATCTACAAATATGCTAAAAGGGGGTGGGTGAAAGGTGATCACCGTCAATAGGTTTACATAATGTGTAGAAGAAAATCTTAAAATTTCTAAAAACAGCAGGACCAGGGTTACTCATATTAATGTGCTAGCATCTCCGGGTAGTGCTAGATTCAAGTTTGATTAAATCAATGCCTCTGGGGTAGGTTTTTTTTTTTCAAGAACAGGGCGATAAAAAGCAGATTTAAGATTTTTTAAAGAATAGCCCCGGGAGGTAGGTTGAGGGCAAGTAGAACTAAAAAGTTTACATGAGAATACATGTATATATAAAAATATTTTAAAGTCTTTTCGAAAACCGCTGGCCATGAAAAGTCATATTTGATATGCAAGAATTCCAATGTAGTTCAAGTTCATATTTAATTTATAAAATCATAGCCCCTGATATAAGTTGGGGCTAATAACAGGGAATCAAAGTTCTACCTACCTACCTACCAACTTACCTACCTACCTAGACACCCAATTTGTTTGGATTGAAAGGTTTTTGTCTTCTTTTAAGGGACATTTGCTGTCTAAATCATATATACCGATTGTTACAAAAATTACTAAAACAGCTTTACAACACATAAAAATTACCACTGATATATTTGAAATGATTCATTCATCACATTTACATGATATATTCAACAAAAAATATTTTTCATCAAAACGGTTTGAATTTAACTTCATTATGGTATATTTTTCTTACCATTAGTGGGCTTCCATAATTTTTCATGTATTGTAATATAAACACACACTTGATTTGTACTTATTCCCTGTCAGTGTTGGTTATTGAAAGTTTGACATTATCAAAAGTTTTACGTTCTGACGTTAACGCTTAACTCATTTTGTTGAGTATACTTGAATTTGTTTTGCCTCGGACTAGAAAAATGCTCTCATTGGATAAAACGCGTCATGGTATTGTCATCTGTACTGTAGGAAAATTCAGATTGCAACTTGACGTCTTTCTAATCGTAAATTTTTCTTATACAATACACATAATCAGCACAAAAAAAAAAAAAAAAAAAAAAAAAATTAGGTTTGTTACTGGATGTCTTCAGAAATTTGTGGGGTTGTTGAAATCTTAAACTACTCGACAAATTGACTATGACCCGGGGGATTGGATGGATCTCCAATAGCGGATCAAATATCAGGATTAGTCATAACTCCCAATTATTTTGCAGTTTGCGACATAAGACACATGTATTTGGTATCATTGTTTTCATTTTCACTTTCAATGTAATTTTTTCCCATTCTTCTCCTGTCTTTGTTCAGGGGACATTAATTTTTTTCCTCAAAGTGATTTAGTTAATCTCCACAGAGTTCAATTTCCATATGTTAGGCCGTTCTCTACATACCGATTTAAGCTACGATCAACATATAGGGCTCAAATTGGGTGCTACACCCCTCCTAGACACCCTACTCTTAATTTTGTGTCCTTTATAGGAGTTGTAAGATTTAGATCACTGTTCGCTTTCTTTATCTTTTCATTGAATTGAATGTATGTGTTTCGTATGCTGTTTAGTGCCCAATCAGCGTGGTGTTAGGGTTTTTACATTTTGAATACATAGTGTCTGCAATAGTTTTGTACTTTGCATATTTAACAGATTAGCTCTCGGTATCCCTAATGTCCTCCTCACACATCTTTGAAATGTTTCAACTCTATCCTTGATTTCCTTATCCATTCCACTCCAATTAAAATCTGTTTCTAACCATAAAGTTTTATCCCTACCTTGATGACCTGAGTCATTGTGTATTCCTTTGAAAGCCGTTTCTCTCTGCTGGAAAACTAAAATTAATTGCCTAACATTTGAGCCATATATTAAGGTATTTCTATAAAGAATACCTATTCTTATTTCAAACTCATTCCAATTTCTCAAATTAGCTCCAGTTTCAGAGTTTTCTCCCTGTAATACTTCGCTACTAGGTCTCAAACCTGATTTAAACAAGCATTCCCAGTGTATTGCAGGTAATACTTAGTCCTCTACCGTTAGGATAATTCAGTAAAAAGTAGGTCAAGCGTAACAAAATTCAAACTTGATCTGTAACTATCCAAGATAAAGTCAGATATCAAATTTCAATTGCATATCTTCACCCAATGCGGAGAAAAGACCGGAAAACTGATCAATGAGCATAATTCTTTCAAAAGTAGGTTGAGCGTAACGAAACTTAATATGTAACTTCAAAACAAAGCCATGTATAAAATTCCAGTTGAATATCTTCATCAAATGCGGAGGAAAACCCGAAAAACCTCAAGCGAAATGACAGACATATGGACGGACAGACAGACAGACCGATATTAGACTGATAGTTCCTTCCAGCAAAGCCGGTAGGGAACTAATAAATGTATAACTCTGTTGATTGAAGGATATTTCCTTTGCTCCTCTATGTAGCTTATGTTTTGAAGACCATCGTGTAATATTTCATCAGAATCCTTGACATATTTCTTTAAAGTTATGCACTCTTGGATGACACAAAGCATTCTGCGAGGGGTAGTTCCTCCTTTACATCAGGAAAAACCTCTGTAAATCTGCGAGATAACCCATCAGCTTCTCCGTTAGCTTCTCCAGTGTTGTAACTCGGTTTGAAATTGTAATTAGATGGGGATGCCAACTACCTATGGGACATTGTACTTAATTTGGTCGCGGTTGTAACGTAAGTTAATTGGCTATTATCTGCATAAATTTGAAAAAAGTTTCCGTACACACAATCATGAAATTTAATACAATCTCTTGTGAAACACAAAACTTCTAACTTGCGGGCAGGTTAATTACATTCTATTGGTAGCAATCTTTTATTGGCATACGCAGTTACAAATGTACTCTGTCTTCATCAAGACTACCTCAGGATGCATCTATATTCACAATAAAATCTGTTTCTAACCATAAAGTTTTATCCCTACCTTGATGACCTCAGTATTATTGAGGGTGAAGTACGTTTTTCTATCAAACTATTAAATATATGTTGTTATTCTTTAGCCCTTATTCATGGTCACTTGAGTAAAATCAGGTGAGATTTTGCAGTTGGACAGCGTTTCAGTAACAATTAAACATTTTTAATTTCTTCTTGATAACTACCACTCCAATTCTTTTCAAATGTAATATGAAGCATCCTTGGGACAAGGGTGACAAATTGTAAATTTCAGGACTCCTGAATCCCTGGAACCTTGGGAGGGGGGGGGGCAAAAACTGACAAATATTGACCAATTTTCAGCAATCATTTCTACATCCGCACGTTTTTAAGAAAAACTATATACGCAGTGATGTAGAGCAGGAAGTTTTTACCAAAATCGTAAATTTCATGACCCTCCGGGAAGAGGTTATGACTCCAGGACGGCGCCAAAAAATGGTATATATTGTTCATGGATAAAACATTCTTAAACGTCTTCTTTAACGCTATTTATACTAAACTGAAACTAAATGGATTTTTTGAATGAGGAAGTACCTTTAATCTCAACGGGATTCATCGAGGCTGGATATTTGGACTGACGCCTCTTCCGAATTTCAGACCAGTGTCACACAAAGTGATTCGGGATATCTTGCCAGAACTTCGGCCGCTTGTTGCGATTAAATGGTTGAACTGAATTCCTCGTCCTCTTAATCTTTTTTGCCTTAGACATCTTGTTAACTCCCTATCACATTGAAACATGTATTTCTTGTCTTTACATAGTATAAATCCAACAGTAAATAAAGTTGGTTATTTTTGAAGCCATTGCAAATGACTACCATTTGATTTTATACCTTCTTAACACTGAAGAGTTCCTATAGTCTTTTTCATGATAGTTTGTACTATGTCTGGAGATACCAAACTTTCTGAATGAAAATTACTTTACACAAAGCATATAAGTCATAAAAATTAAAAGTAATAAAAAGAAAACTTTGTTACTTTTAAATGATCTATCTAAAGGTGTCTGTAAAAAAGTACTAGCTAGAATTGTAACTGAACTTCCTATTTTTGCATCTAGATAATCCCTTCAATTAGAAACAGGGGCCTCCGTGGCCGAGTAGTTAAAGCATTGCGCTAAAAATCACAAGGCCTCTCACCTCTAGTCGGCGCGGGTTCGAATCCCGCTCATGCCGATATATGTGAGAAAGTTTGCCAGTTTACTTTCGGAAGGTCGGTGGTCTCTTCCCGGATACAATGTATCTGGGTTCTCTCCTCCACCTACAAAAACTGGACCTGGACGCCAGCAGATAATCGAAAAATTGTTGAGTGTGGAGGAAAACAAACAATCAATCAATCAATCAATTAGAAATAGGCTGACAAACTTACCAAAGTAGACGTATCCCAAAAATGACTAACATGTTCAAAATTTGCAATGGTAGCACCCCATATAATTTTCCATATAAATATTTATAAAAAAAAAAGTGTCCCGTTCTAATACACAAGACATAGATCAGTTCTATATTCTAAGATGCAGGCTAGAATTATTCAAGATATCATTTGTACCTGATTCGATAAAACATTGGAATCTATTAAATGTAGAAGCCAGAGAAGCCATCAATCAGCTCATTCCATGCAAACATAATAGCTGAAATCACCAGTTCACCATCAAATTTTTCTTTTGGGAAACGATTCATCAACATTATTCATACAAAGCTAAGACACAACCGTATACTGTATTATGATCTTTATAAACGTAATATTACAAATTCTCCACGTTGTTCATGTGGACATAAGAAGATGTACACCATCTAATGAAGATATACTAGTATATCATCTCTCTTTTGCTTGCAAAAATTATTCTAGAGCTAGAAATAATCTTTTTCATATCCATCTTATGCTTGACTTGTTTAATATTGATACAAATCTGTTGTGGTATGGCGATGTTAATAGCAGACTGTTTATAAATATTTTTCAGCTGTTCACAAATTTGTAGATGAACATGTAGATTTGTTTAATTATTGTACACTTTACATGTTAATTATTATTTTGCATGACATATAATACTTTTATGATAGGGACTAGTAAATTGTTAGACTTGATTTGATCAATAAAATATTTTCAGAGCAAATGACTCTTCTTAAAGTGACTTTCCGTTCGAGAAATTTTCCCTCATGGAGACATCGCCATTGCTGATGAAAGGCTGCATTTAGGCCTATGCTCGGCGCTTACGACCTTTTAGCAGGGTGGCGTTTTATTGCCACACCTGTTGTGATACGAGGCCTCTTAAGGAAAGTCCCATTTAGTCACCTCTTACGACAAGCAAGGCCAGGGTACTGAGGACCTATTCTAACCAGGATCCCCATGGAAATCCTATGAAATAGATCTTCAATGATATACTAGTATACGTAAATAAATATATATGAATATTCTAGCTGCATAATTGTATACGTAGCTCTCCGAAAAAAAATGTTAACAGACCGGTCTGTTATTGTTATGATAATTATTAATAATGATTATTCTATTAAATTAAATTACAGTAGTTATATATATTTAATCACGATTTTGACAAATAACAAGAAGTATTTGGAATATTTTTTTCCGCATTGAAAGAGACGTTTTCTTTCAAGTAATAAAAGAGTGTAGTTTTTGTTTTCTCTTTGTGATACGCTTTATTTTATTCAGTATTAATACATTACCTTTTTTAAAGCATTGTTCGGGGCCTCCGTGGCCGAATGGTGAGAGCATCGCGCTCAAAATCACAAGATCTCTCACATCTGGTCGGCGCGGGTTCGAATCTCGCTCGCGCCGATATATCTGAGAAAGTTTGCCAGTTTACTTTCGGAAGGTCGGTGGTCTCTTCCCAGGTACATCGTATCTGGGTTCTCTCCTCCATCAATAAAAACTGGACGCCACCAGAAAACTGAAAAATTGTTGAGTGTGGCGGAAAACATAAAAAAAATCAATCAATCAAAACATTGTTCATATAATAATGTAATTGATTTATGCATGTACACTGTACAAGTATGCGTCTTTGAATGTAATATCCATATTTTTTTCTTTTGTTATATAACCAAAACTCAAGTTATCATATGATTTCTCGTGTGATTTAAACATTTCCCTTGCCAGGCATTTTATTTTTGATTTTTGTTTATTTGTTGTACATGTAGGTCCTTTTGCTATTATGTATGCTTGATAAATTCTTTGAAAAGAGACACATGGCAAGTACTTGACACAGCTCAAAAACAACTGTAAAAAGTTTATATTACTTTTAAATATTTTTAATTGTAGAGTCTTTGGGACTTTGAATAAAATAAGATATTGCAGTTAGTTCTATACTGTACTCGTCATTTGAATTCTATTTTCTAATGTTTGAATAGTTACCTTTGCAAACATGTTGTGTTTTTTATAATAATTGCTATTATTCTGTCTTTGAAAACTGCCTTATTTTCAGTACATACAAAGCACAATTTAATTTTTAAAAATATTAATATATTATTATTAAAACCCAAATAGCTACTTTTTCCATCATCAAATACATTCTACATAGCGTTATTATTATTAGTTTTACTCTTCTTAGAGATACTTATAATAATGTAATGGGATATTATCTAATGCAATGGAATAATATCTAACATGTCGTTAACAGCAAGAATGAAATGAAGTGAAGGATTGGATGCATTCTTCAGAAGTGGTTGCTTAACATAGTTACGGTAGTTACCAAGTTGCTGCCGAATTTGACGCTTGCGTCAAGACGTTTTCTTGTTTTTATAACACGTCTACCATAGATTTACACAAATACGATAGTACAAGCAATTTGATTACTGAGTTAATTACGGGAAGATATGACATTAATCCACACTTATAATTATGACTCCCTTTTCTCCATTCTGTCCTTTCTCTCCCTTATCTCCTTTTTGTCCAGCACTACCTTTGTCGCCATTAATACCCATGTCTCCTTTCAGTCCCTGAGAACCAGTTTCTCCCTTTTCTCCATTTGTTCCCGCTGACCCGTTTGCTCCCGTTTCCCCTTTCTGTCCTATAGAGCCGGACTCTCCCTTCTGACCTGCTCCTTTATCGCCCTTGTCCCCCGCGGCCCCAGCCCCTCCAGTTTCCCCCCTTTGTCCTTGTTCTCCCTTGTCGCCAAGCGCACCATTGGGTCCTTTGTCACCTTTAGAACCTTTGTTGCCCACTTGACCTTGATTTCCCTTTTCACCTTTGACTCCGATGTCCCCCTTGGCACCTTGGTTCCCCTGAGATCCTGTTGGTCCTTTATCTCCTGTGGCCCCATTTGCTCCTTTTGGCCCATCCTCGCCTTTTGTTCCTAAACAATTATATATATATATATATATATATATATATATATATATATATATATATATATATATATACATTAAGGCTATATGGGACTTTGTTATAATTATGTATCATAAACTATGCGAGTACTTTGTTTATTCCAGTGGAAAATGCCATATATACAGGTCTAACAATAGACGATCATAGAAAATAGTACAGTACATTTAGAATACTGTCCAAATGGATAGGGGCCTCCGTGGCCGAGTGGTTAGAGCATCAGGCTCAAAATCACAAAGCCTCTCATCTCTGTCGGCGCGTGTTCGAATCTCGGCCGCGGCGTTATGTGAGCAAGTTTGCCAGTTTACTTGCAGAAGGTCGGTGGTCTCTTCCCTGTTACATTGTATCTGGGTTCTCTCCTCCACCAGCAAAAACTGGACGCCACCAGATAACTGAAAAATTGTTGAGTGTGGCGGAAAGCAATAAATAATCAATCAATCAATCAATCCAAATGGATATATGAAACATAATTTATAACTTAAAACAGTGAATGCGCTTTCATTTGGACTGACACAAGAAACATTTCTTCTCTCTGTATATATAAAGATAATGTTCTTTGTATTGAAATTAATCATTCTTCAAAAAAAATACTCTGAAATACTGAAATACTCCATTAGCATCTGCATATGGTGTTTATGTCTCTCAACCAATTCGATACGCGAGAACATATTTTGCATATGATTAATATCTAAATCGAGGCAGGCTACTGACAAAAAAGATGCTGTAATAGTGGTTTCAACAGTCTCATTTGCAAACAGCAATCCCATGGTCGTTATAATGATATTGTTTGTAAATACATTCAATTGTTAGGTCAGATGTTGTCTGACGTGTTTCATACTAATTGTTAGGACGTTAGTTACATACTGAAATATGTTAGGCCATTAGCTACATACTGATTTTGACTAGGGATAACTGATCAAAATATAAAGCTCAGGGCGGGTGTGACCAGTCAACAAGAGATGCTTACACATGTACTCTTCCTAGGCACCTGATCCCTACTCTGGTATATCCAGGCGTCCGAGTTTGCTCTTCTCTTAATTTCGTATTCTTTATAGGATATATAAGATTGATCACTGTTCGTTATCTTCCCTTGTTTATTGGTCAAGATCCTATTCATTCACCATAAAATACGATAGAAATAAAAAATGGTTTTTTGTTCCGAAGTATTTCTGTACGATGTTTATTTGTTCTGCTCAACTTTTACAAATGAATAGTACTTTTTGATTTCATATAAACGACAGGTACTCCGTTTCTTATCATTAGGCATGTTGTTATCATTATATAATTTCCTTATACCACAGTGGCTCATTCTCATCAGAACGGTTCATGGATATTAATACTCCACAGCATGATTCTTGTGTGTTCATTCGTTCAAACAAATCTGCACTGCGGCAGGAGTTTGAATATCATTTTGACAAATAGCAGCCATATTAGTGACGCCAGTTATAGAAGTTAAGGATATATAAACCATTGATTTTATCCTGATCATCGTCTATAGTGTATTCACGTGTATTATACCTTTTTTGAGGGTTGAGATGAGCTTCTTTAGTTCTTTGAGTTCTTTGCACACCCTATAGTTTCGTGCAGCCAAATCCCATCTTCCCCATCTTCCCCATCCTGTGGCCTCTGGTACCACGACCACGAACACCGCCAACAAAACCACAAACTTCATCCTTGATTATTGCATGATTGTTAAATGAAACATTAACGCAAACTTTCATCTCATTCTGAAAGAATGGATTATGAATGAATAGATAAAACTAGCGGTCGAAGAAAAACAACGCTTTGTCATGATGATACTTTCCACTATGCACAGGTATCTTTAATCTAGGCTGAGATTCTTTGGACTGACACGTTGTCTGACTATAGGAATTCTTCAGCTTAAGGAGATACAGAGTTACACCATGGGGGTCTTCATGTGAACGGACAATTTAATGATGTTTTAATTTTGTTATTTGCATACCTAGACGGTAAGCAGTGCAATATGAATAGTGATAGAGAGTTAATCTAACAGCAAAATCACTTACTTGAAGCGAATGGCGTCATCTGTAATATGGAAGTGCACATTAAAACCGGCCAAAGTTGAGTGAATTTTTAGCCATGAATTCGAAGGGCTCCTCCAAGTTTCAGTGAAGGTGTCAATTCAAAGTCTCAGCCGAGATTAATGTATCGCCAGCCCGATGTTAAACATAAAACATTACAACATTAATTTTACAGGGGAAACCCTCACCTTTTTTGCTGGTTATTCTATGTTCCAATATCCATGCGTATCAATGGCCTTGCATAATTGAATGGTCATTGACGAGATCACAAAATGACTAGACTGCTATATTTATCACAAGGAAGCCAATTTTGTATTACCGACATGACACAGCTTTCTTTAACGTCTTCGTGATTTAATTACATTTCAGAATCCTGAAAGTTTGAGATTTAACACGAGGACACGAATGGAGTCTATGCAACAAGACCGATTTCAAACGAGGACTACTCGGCTGTATGAAACTCTGTATTATAAATAACATGAATGAATAAATCATTTACGGATCGTGAAATGTTTAAATAAAGAAAAATGTGAAAAAAATGAATGTAGTTCAATTTAATCTATTCACTGAAAGATACACCATTATTGAATAAACTACATGAGAGTTATCGTTCTTACACCATGCATGTATGCCAGAAGAGTATGCCGGTATGTGTATCATTTAATACAACAGGACCCCACTTTGATAATAGTACACCTATAATGTGCCTGCTGACGAAGCAGGACCCCACGTGAGTAGTGTACATATTTTGGTTGATTGGTTTTATATGTCGTCCTGCTCGAGAATTTTTCACTCATATGGAGACGTCCCCATTGCCCGTGAAGGGCTGCAAAATTTAGGCCTATGCTCGGCGCTTATGGCCTTTGAGGAGAAAGCGATCTTTATCTTGATGCACCTGCTGTGATAAAGGGCTCGGTTTTTGTGGTTTCATCCGAAGGAGTGCCCTATTTAGTGTTGCCTTTTACAACAGGCAAGGGTATGTGGACCTATTCTAATCCGGAACCCCACGGTGTGATCAGTTAAACGGAGTAATCCGTTATAAAATCAGTGTGAAAGGAATGGCCTAATCAATCGGTATAGAACACTTAAGATGACATTCTTCCCAACAACTGGGTGTATTTGAAATGTTTGAAATATCTTTATGGGTAATTGATGGGTGATGCTCAGTTTGACACATGAACTGATATTAACACAACACCTTTGTAAGGAATTGTAATGGTCATTTATTGGGAAAATAAAGGACAGTGTAACTACACAAAGAAAAAAATACAATACACAATAAAAATACTACACTAATCAGAAAATGAAAAAAGTTAAACAACTTTGACAATGCTGAAGTTAGATACCTACAACAATAATTCTAACAAAATGATTCAAAAATACCATAAAGAAAAAAATTCTTAAATGATTGATTGATTTTATATTGTTTTACGTCACACTCGAGAATCTTTCACTGGTATGGAGACGTCACCATGGCCGGTGAAGGACTGCAAAATTTAGGCCTATGCTCGGCGCTTACGGTCTCTGAGCAGGGAGCGATCTTTATCGTGCCACACCTGTTGTGATAAGGGACCCCGGTTTTGCGGTCTCTTCCGAAGGACCGCCCCATTCATTCGCCTCTAACGACAAGCAAGGGATACTGTTTATTGTTTGTTTGTTTTACGTCCCGTCGAGAATTTTTCACTCATATTGAGACGTCACCAGCTGTAGGTGAAGTACCACAAAGTTAGACCTATGCTTAGCGCTCAGGGCCGTAGCAGTGAAACTGTTGAAACCCCAGTAACTTCAAGTTATTTTTCAGTAGCCTTTCTCAATTTAGAAATTAATCCTTTGCGAGGCATAATCTCGCGTATTGAATAAATCGAGGAACATAAACACCATTTGTAGATAGTAATGGAATATAATATTGCTACATAGATATGGGAAGTTGATCATGGAGAAACTGAAATCATCCCTTTTTTTTCATAAAGTTTAGTCGTTAGTTGGCCGTTAACATCTACTCAGTATGATATCCAAGTATGGAGCAGATGTGGAAGATTCTGGGTGTCTTTGATTTCGAGTTCACTGGGAGATATCGAATCCACATCTAAATGAAAGTGATCATTGTTAATAGATAAAACGTCGTCGACGTATCTTAACGTCGAGATGAAAGTCAAAGTAAGGAATTTCTCCTTCTAGGTAGAAGCTTTTGAATGAAGTCTGCCAGAGAAGAATGCAAGAAACGGGTGGAAAGTATTGAAAAGTCGTATGTTTTAATGCTGTTGCTTTTAGAGAGGTTTTGTGATTTCAAATTACTTAACTTTCTTTCGAATATATGATAATTCACGTATGATTAACACCACTTCTTGCATATGTTGTGGCACAATACATCTGAAGTTTTTCCTTCAGAGCAGTTAATTGTAGATAGGGGCTTGGTAGACCATTTTCTGGATCCTGCAATATATCTTTGTGAGGGTTTTCTGAAGTACACTTTATTTGCAATCCAGAATAGGTACCGTGAAGCAAAAACTTCCGTCCTGTTAACTAGAATATCAAATGTGTTTAAAACTGAAACGTGAAACTGAAACGTTCTTCTGAAATACAGTTGTAATAATGAGCTTTACAAATACAATCTTGTTGCAAGGTTTGCCAGATGGAACCAAGCATTCCTCATGTAGCCTATCTAATTCTTTTGTCGCTTCTGGTTTATCAAGCAAATAGACGTTACACATTATTGGCTTTAACATGTAAATTTCGAGATTTTGTGTTATGTATAAATCAGAAAAAGAATAATAACATCTTAAGTGACATTTAGATTGTATAAATAACTATGAATAAGAATAAACTGATACCATCTGGCGGTTTAAACTATAATAATGTTTTAATACCCAGTTATGTAGGAATTTGTGAAATATATGAAGTGTCTTTCATTATATGAGGATCATGTGTCAATCTGTGCAATAAAAAGCTATTGACGAAATCACAAACTGTCTAGAATGCTAAATTTATCACAAGGAAGTCGGTATTTCCCAGTACTACCGACAGGACACGGCTTTCATTCACATCTTCGTACGTACTTGACAAAATCCTGAAAGTTTGATATTGAAGAAGAAAACACGGATCCTGCGTGTTTGAATGAATCGTAGTAGTTTATTTTTCTCGTGTATCTCCAAATCTTTTACTGTCTTTTATTTCTCTTTCTCTCATTCGCTGCAAATGCTGAAGAAGCGAAGATGCAATTCATGAAAAGGTGAAGATGGCGAACAAGGATCAATCTCATAACTGATTAAGGATTACAAACTAAAAAAATGGGCAAGCACGGACGAGATCCCTGGACATACCAGAGGTGGAATCTGGTGCCCAAGAGGAGTAAACATCTCCTACTGGTCACAACTGTTGTGAGCCCTACATCTTGATCAAGTAAACGGAGTAATTCGTAGTAAAATTCAGTATGTAAACAGCGGCCCAACATTGGTATGAAATACGTCAGACAGCATTTAACCTAATGACAGACTGTTTGGGCAATCTATATCGTTATAACGACCATAAAATTTATAAGTCTCTCTTGCTTAGGAATATGATTCATGCTGTCAGTCTGGATGTCTATAACAATATGTTGATGCTGAGGTGTATTATTGCACAATGTAGTAGTGCACTGCATTTATGTTTAGTTATAAGTGAACGCAGCGATATGACGTCACTACACAAGATTCAAAAAGGGCTGAAGAGGACAAAATGACACAATATGACAGTTTTTGTGTTAAAAAAGGGTTTTCAACCAAAGGGGAATAATTTTGCAAATCTCTGTATCTCCTCTAGATCCACTGCTGCTTCTATGATAAGGACAGAGTGGCGGATCGACGTTTTTACGCTAGTTGAAAGTTTCTTTTAAACTACAACAAATAAATTTAACATTTTTTGCAGGCATGTGTATATAATCGATGTGTTAGCAATGAGTCAAATTTTAATTCCAGCTGTATATTATTCACCCTGTGTCAGCCTTTTTCAGCCTGTATCAAAATCAATATGAGGGATTTTTAAAAAAGAATTATGGCATGCTATTTGCATCTTCTGTGACAAAGATGAAAATGACAATTAATTACTACCCAGTCCAGGCATTGGCACGATTTTCAAAACTGTCAATAATCAATAATCGATACTTACAGAGGAGTTATGTGTAATCGATTGAAAATTCGTTTCGCACTGTAAATGATTACTTTTCTTAATTAATCGATTAATATGTAATTACTTTCAGTTCGGTCTATGCATATGTATATAATTATATATCAAAACATACATGGTGATTAATGTTTATAATATTAAAAACTCCTGGACATTGCATTTAATCTTCAGTTTCAATAGAGTAACATTAGATCGTCATTAGCTTTGAAAAATGTCATCTTTTAATCGATGACCTGAACGTGACCTGAATTAGTATTTCTAGACGGTCATGAATAGCTCATTACTATCAATTTTAGATTTGGTCATTCGTCTAAATGACTTGACTGATTTCATGATTTATCATTTATTTTCTTGCATTGAAGAGTAGTTTTTCTGCCATTTTTTCTATATTCTTACTCCACCGGAATTCAAATGTGAATTCTAAAACAAAATTCCAAAGAACGGAAATACCCCTATCAACTGACCTGTCATTCAAAAACTATTTTGTTAAACACCACTATGTTTCTACGCACAAGTACTCTGAAATTGATATTAAAAAGATACAAGATGCTGGAGTTCCTCAAGCACAATATACGGAGGCTGTTCGATATGTAACGTGTATTGTACCACACCGCGATAACGATTTGCACGATTTCATGGATGATGGCATTCTTGAATATCTCTATTCAATACCTTTCCAGCGGTATCAACACGAGCCTTCATCTCCAAATAGTTTTAAACCTTGTCCTTTCAATAGAGCCAGTCGTTGATCACTGTTGTAAAAAAGGTTGGGAAACGGGTTGAAAATATTGTCAATTGGAATTAATATATATTGCTTATATTTTAAAAAGATATTGTTATGAAATATTCCTATTTGTTTTTGTTTTTTTAATTTGAAGCATACTCGATTAAAAAGTACCAATCCTGATCAAAATTCATAAAAATACTAAAATAATTGAATTGTATATTTGATTCTCTGGTCATCGAGAAATTAGTTCCTTTATAAATCCATTAAATATGTAAACCATTTCACAACAGAGAAATATGGGTTTCTAATTAAAATGTTCTATTGCTACGTTTTATAAATACAATCGGACTATAATCTAACTTGGTCCTCAATTTTTTTCAAAAAGTGATTTTGATTCAGCTATGAACATTTTGATTGAATCACTGCTATAAAGACATATTTAAGTTTCAGAATCCTAGATGTATTTGAACGAAGAAAACAGATAGTCATCCTTAATGATATGAAGTCATTAGTAATTAACCTCTTTCATTTACAAATTAGTAAGTTTCTCTCTCTCTCTCTCTCTCTCTCCCTCTCTCTCTCTCTCTCTCTCTCTCTCTCTCTCTCTCTCTCTCTCTACGCGCTGCTAGTCTATTAAATTGGTTTCCGCTTGTCGTGAGTGCAATTCCGGGCTGAGGCGGAATCGTGTATTTATATGTAGTGAATTTCTTTGTGATTTCTTCATTTAAGGTAAAGATTTCTTGCAGTACAGGTGTTTTCCAGTTGGAATATTTCAAATGCAGTTTGTATTTCATATTATCGTCAAGACTTCCGTGGCCGAGTGGTTAGAGCATCGCGTTCAAAATTACAAGTCCTCTCACCTCAAGTCGGCGCGGGTTCGATTCTCGCTCGTGCCGATATATGTGAGAAAGTTTGCCAATTTACTCTCGGAAGATCGGTGGTCTCCTCCCGGGTACATTGTATCTGGGTTCTCTCGTCCACCTAAAAAAAACTGGACGCCACCAGATAACTGAAAAATTGTTGAGTGTGGTGGAAAACAACAAACAAGCAAATCATATTATACCCTTATAATGTCAATTACATGTCGGTCACTTCCTTTCATGTAGCGTAAGAAAGCATGACAAGATTTCTACAGCCATCGACTGTACGTTTTATGGTCGATTTGATCTTGCGCGTTAGAAACGCGCTGTAGGAAATCTGGTTTTGCAACAAAATTCTCTGATATACATAATTATTATATCGATTAATAGATGTATTATGTACAACATCAGTGTCAGATAAAGCCACCATGACAATAAACAAGCTGTTGACACCGTCCACGAATCTCGTCGATTTTTCTCGTACGCGTATAAATGCTTTTGCGATACATGTATACCAATAACACTCAATATATCAATAATAAAGTTTATCCTATTAACTAAGATTAGAAGTGAGATTTTCTTGCGTCAATTTTAGCATGTATTTCGGAAAGATTATCACTTATAGTGCTTACAGTGGTTAGTTTTACGATTAATTGTTGCAAAGCTTGTAACGCAATTATCCCAATGCGCATGCGCTTCTACCTTTTCCAAATAACTTTCCAGCGGGCAAAATGGTAAAATTTCTGTATGAATAACTTGACAATTTTTCTGCTGCTTTTCTTAATCTAATTTTAGATTCAGTGTCATGGCTTAATAAGGAGGCAACTTGATGTGACTCCGTCATCGGCAGCCAAATGCTTATAAAGATCGGCGCATATTTTGTGTATTTCATTGAACTAAATCATTAAAGCCATAACGTTTACCCAAACAGAGTACTTGTTTTGTAATTACAATTTACTCGTGGTTTAATCAATAGGTTTCTGATCAATTTAAATGTCTGACCGTCCGTGAAATGTCTGTTTTCCCACTGAGAATACTTACAGCAACTGCACGCCTTACTTGGTATGTACGAAATACATAACCCCCCGTCATTCATCTATACTGTGTGTTTCTCAGAAATAAGATCACATACATATCTATCGATCATGAAATAATTTTACGAAGTATATCCTTAAAATATTGCATGACATTGACATATAGCGCACGAGGTGCACGTGCACTGGGTAATTACGTCACGTCAGTGCATAACATTACAGCTGCTGTTCATGTATTAAAAATATAAATAAAAAGTAATCATGGCATTGTAATTTCATTTAATTAAGACGAATTCTGCAGAGGTGGAACGCGGTGGAATTTACTACAAATGCATACCAATATTTTGCGGCGAAATTTCTCTGTGCGTAGGAAAATGAATTCATGAATAGAGTTTTTGTTTGTATTTTCTTACGTTGTTTTACGTCCCATTCGAGAATTTTCATTCATATATATACGTCACTAGATTTAGATGAAGTATCACGAATATTAATCACGCGTGACGCTTACAGCCGCCACATTGAGGACCCTTTTCTTTCCCTGTTATGTTTGAAAAATTTCTGACCCAGGTTGTCTGAGAAAACATGCAACAAATTTATTTTCCAATAGTTATATTGTATTTTTACCGATTATCCTTTACAAGAGTATCGTTTTTAGAATCCCTTGAAATTTCTCACAATGACTTGATATGACCTTTTCGAAGAGAACAAATTTTTGCGTCTTGCCTTTTGCCACCCGCGTTCTGTGTGCTACTCGACTTGAACATTTGAACAATTTTGATGCATACTAGTATGCAGTACCAACCAGACACAAAAATATTACAATGCTTATAAATCACAAATTGCGTCTGCTAGAAAAAAAAGCAGACACAGAGCAGATACCAGAAGAAACCTCTGGATGCAGTGGAGTGTAGTACAGGAGGCGAAATTGAAACAGTCAATATGGTCAGATTATTCAGAAATAACTATGCAAACCGATAGCTCCCTAGAAGCAACATGTTGCATAAAGGACAAATATACAAGTTTTTGTTTACTTGGTTGTGGTTACTGGGTTTTTTTTAAAATTCATTTTATATTAGATTAAATCCAAATTCAAGATTCCAAACACATTGGAACTTAAATCTATTTAAGACATAAAGTAAAGCACAGATTTCAATCTCTTAAACCCCATAAAGAATACAAAATTAAGAGCATGGTATAAACAGATATCTGCACACACCGGAGGTGGGATCAGGTGCCTAGGAGGAGCAAGCATCGCCTGTTGACCATTAACACCCACCGGGAGCCCTTAATCTTTATCAGATAAGCGGAGGAATCCGTAGTTAAAATCAGTATGTAAAGAATGGTCTAACAATTGATATGAAACACGTCAACAGCATTCAACTGTGTCTGACCTACTCTTAATTTTGTATTCTTTATCGGAATTAAGGCATTGATCACTGTACGTTAGCTTCACCTTGTCAACAACCGACAGGTTGTATCTACAAATAAGATTATTATAGCGACCATAGAATTTGCGAAATGCTGATTTCAAACGAAACTGTTGAAACCCCTGCAACATCAACTTATTTATCAGTAGTTTGCCTCGAATTTGATAATACGTAGAACATGCTCTCTCAGTTGAAGGACATAAACACGATATGCAGATGATAGTGAAATATTTATATGAATATGAGAAGTTGATGATGATGGAGAAACTGAAGTAATCTCGTTTGTCATAAAGTTAAGTTTTCAGTTTGCCTTTGACGTCCATGTTCAATCAAATACCCAAAATATGAAGTAGGTATGAAAGACTGCGGTGTCGTTTATTTCGAGTTCACTGAGGTATATCGTATATCGAATGGCGAAGTAAACAATGTGTAAATCGTAATCATAATCCCCAAGACATATAGAAGTTCGAGTGTAGGGCAACACGGACCTCCGACAAAGCGAAGGTAGGATCAGGTGCCATGGAGGAGTAAGCATCCTCTGCTGACCGGTCACACCCGCCGTGAGCCCTTAGTCGAAATTAGGTAAACGGGATTATTCGTAGTCAAAGTTAGTACGATTTTTTTTGTTTGTTTGTTTGTTTTATTTATAGTCGCCTGAGCAATTTTTCAGCTATCCGGCGACTGTAAGTTAGTATGAAAAATGACAGTCTAACGAAGGGTATGAAACAAATCATTCAGCATATGTCCCAGAGACACTTTGTAATCGCAAACCGTAAAATTTCCGAAATGATTACTTCAAACGAGATTCGTTATAACCCTGCAACGTCAACATTTTTGTCAGTAGTTGACCTCGCTTAAAAAATTCTCATACGCATGGCACGCTCTCGCATATTGAATCAACTGGGAGATATACACACCATAAGCAGGTGAAAGTGGTATATTACTACTTAGATATGGAAAGTTGATGATTGCAAAGTTGAAGTCATCACGCTTGTCTTGTAATGTAGTTGTCAGTCTGCCATTAGAGTCAATATTAAGTAAAATATCCAAATATGAAGCAGACACGTCAGATTCTGTAGTGTCCTTCATTCCGAGTTCATCGGGATATATCAAATGGACATAATTATGAAAATTATGATTGTTGATTGATAAGACGTCATCGATATATCTATATGTATTGTTGAAGGACACGGCAAGTTTTTTGTTTTTATCCTGTAACAGTTTCTGAACAAATTCCGCTTCATAAGAATATAAAAATAAGTCTGCCAATAAGGGAGCACAATTAGTGCCCATGGGAATGCCAATGAATTGTTGGAAGACTTGGTTTCCAAATACTACGTAAATGTTATCTACAAGAAAGCCAAGCATACTCTTAATGTCTGCTTCAGAGTACTTGTGCGGGCTATCGGAGTGGTGTCTAACAAAATATGTACCTTGTTTTCCAATCACTAGAAAATTATATTTTCGAGTGCCATTTTTGTTCAAAAAGCAATTATCTATTATCTGAAAAAGTCTAGATTTTAATTTATCGGGAGGAATTGTTGCATAAAGACTTTAGATTTTCCAAAAGTTCCTTAGAGTTTTTGAGAATCCACATCTGATTGACACCACTTCTGGAATATGTAGTGGAACAGTATCTCTGAAGTGACTCTTTAATAGCTGTTAGCAGTTTAGTTAGTTATAAAGATAAAGGCTTGGTAGAGCACTTACTGGAACCAGCAACATGAATAAAAACGAGCATTGTTAATAGTTAAATGTCGTTAGTATATCTAACCGTTGAATTGAATGCCTCACAAGAGATTTTTTCTTCTGATGTAGAAGCTTTAGAGTAAATTCTGCCCCATAAAAATATAAAAACAGGTCGGCTAATAATAGACTACAATTCATGCCCATGGGAATTTCAGTTTTAATCATTTAGTTTCTGTCTATGTGGATCCACATGCTACGATATATTTTCCCACTGTCCTGTTACATTTACATTTTTCAGTACTTTAGAACAGGAGGAAGCGGTTGATTATTCGTTAATGTAATAATAACTTCTATTACTGTTTGGATGTCTTTTCATTGGCGTACTTTGTTGTATCATATTCACTTACCATAGTGACTTTTAATTTCACTTAATTTTTCAATTAAAACCTTGTAGTTATTCTGCCAAATACTTAATGTGTTCATCGTATGATTTGAAAACATTTTCAGCATCCAGATGAAATGGTTGGATGTTTTTTGAAACCTCCAACTTATACACAAAAACATGAGAACAAATTGAACGTTACATTGAGTTCTAAAATAAATTCCAATACAGATATTTTCTCATTTATTATAAACACGTATGGCATAAAACACATATTTTTCACCAAGTTAATTAAAATCATAATTTTTAGGCAGCAGGACGGCCAACATTTTTTCCTTTTACACCCTTCAGTCCCTTTTCTCCCTTCTGTCCATTTGGTCCATCACTACCCTTGTCCCCCTTTTTTCCCAAGTCACCTTTCTGTCCCTGAGGACCAGGTTCCCCTTTGACCCCCTTTGTTCCCACCGACCCGTTTGCTCCTCTGTCCCCGTTCTGTCCTCCAGAACCGGATTCTCCCTTCTCGCCAGTTCCTTTATCGCCCTTGCTCCCTTTGTTCCCATTTGTTCCAGGTTCCCCTTTTAATGGTCCCGGCTCTCCTTTGTCACCCTTCGCACCCTTGGAACCTTGTTGACCTTGTGATCCTGCAGATCCCTGTGGACCTTGACTGCCCATTTCACCTTTGGTACCGAGCTCCCCCTTGTCTCCCTGGGTTCCTTGTGGACCGGTGACCCCTTGGTCTCCTGGATGGCCCTTTTGACCTGTAGCCCCAGGCTCCCCTTTGGTAGCTAAACAGTTAAAATAAATGGTATGTCTTCTTAAAACAGTTGGATCTTATTGTTACCACATATATGGATATTTTCGCCGTTTGATATTTTCGTTTATATAGGCTTATGGCGAAATAAGCAAATATAAACGGGTCGAAAATTGGATTACAGAGAAGTCTTGTCCTGATAATTTTCCTATATACAGTATTTTCAAAATCACGTGAACAATTGAAACATTGCAGACAGACACATGGTACATTCACATAATTACAAATGAATAGAATGCACTAAAGATTTAACTGAATACCTACGTATTTTTCCTTATATCCATTTATGAAAATGAATTTTAAAGTAAGTATATCTAACACCAGGGAAAGTGCGTAAACATAACTTTACCAGTGCCTTTAAGAAGAAATTTCATTTTGACAAGATTGTGAATCATGTAGTTGTAGTTCAGGGCTAATTGATATCGGGGGACCCAGTACCACATCCACCCCGAGGTATCCGGAACCATGGTCACACACACCGCCACGAGGAACACAAACTTCAATGTCATCCTAAGCAAATAAAAACTGAGGAGTTGGTCAATAAGAAAAAGTCCTCACTCCACTACATTAATTCAATGAATAATTGATAGTGATGTGTTCAATAGTAAAATGCATGAAGATATCTACATATATATACTGGGAGTTATATCCTGTAACTGGATCTGTGGAAAATGTAATAATTTGATATGATATTTATTACATTTTTATGATAGGAATTAAAAAGGAAATAAAAAAAACAACAATTAATTACGTTTTGCTCTCGTGAAAGTATACGAAAAATCTTTTCTGTTGTAGTTATTCAAATATTCTTTTAAAACAACAAAACCGCCATTTGCATATCATAACCTACCTCAATTTTGATTGGAAGAAATCTTGGTTTGGTGTAAGTCATATGAATTAGGTATACTAGTGGCTTTATAATCATGTCTTATAAAGACTGGCTGCTGATGACATCACAGAATGACCAATATGCACAATATATCAATGTTGGCATTGTCGTGACAGACGTAGATTTATGAGTCCGGTATGCCAGAGGATAATGACAAGGATGGTGTTGTCCTTAATGAACGAGTCTTAATTAGTAATCAATCTTATAAATCCTATAAAGAATACAAAATTGAGAGCTGGGAAACGTGATGGAATCAGATGCCTTGGGGAAATAAGTGTCCGCAGTTAAATGGTCACATCCGCCCTTTATTTCGATCAGGTAAACGGAGTATTTCGTAGTTAAATACAGGAAGTTGAAGCTGAAGAAGCTAAACTAATCTCATTTGTCATAAAGCTTTGTTTTTAGTTTGCCGTTAACGTGTATGTTCAGTAAAACGTTCAAATATGAAACAGATGCGGGTGACTCTTACGAGTTTTCTATTTCGAATTGACTGGGATATATCGACTCGGTATATAAATGACAGTCAATATAGATAAAACGTCTCCAATTGATGTAAATGTTGAGATGAAGGTCATCGCAGAAGATGGTTTTATTATCTCATTTAGAAGATTTTGAGTAAATTCAAAATCATTAGAATACAAAAAGGTCACCTAATAACAGTGGCGTAGCTAGCCTTGAAGTGAAATGTAGCAAATCCATAATAGGCTGGGGGTCGTATTAAGGCCTCCAGTGGGTCTAGGGCAAGGCCCTGTTGGGGGTCCAGGGGGCAAAACCCCCGGACGCTCATGGGTTTAGGTTTAGCTATAAAATCATGCATAATAAAATGAAAAATTAACAATCTTTTTTTTGTTGTTGTTGTCAAATTAATGTGTACGCCCGGGCGTTTTGTCGCCAATAGCAGCTACGCCACTGAATAAAGGAACACAATTTGTTCCCATGGAAATTTAAAAACAAAATGGGAAGACTTGATCTACAAACACTACATAAACTTGTTAATGGGGGTACTCCAGCATCTTTTTTAATAATTACTTCAGAGTACTTGTGAGTAGAATCAGAATGATGTTTAACAAAGTAATTTCTTAATGACTGATCATAATATATAAATATTTATGAGTCTCATTACCATTGAAAAAGCAACTGTCTATGATGTTAATAAGCTTAGTCTCTAATTCATCATGAGGAATGGCAGTGTAAAATGTTGAACATCATTCGTTTTGACGTTTTCAATTTGGAAAAGTCTTGTGACTTCATTGAATGTTCTTTTGTTGAAAGCATCTTGTATGAAAATTTCAGTTTAAGAAAACAAAGGCATGATTCAGAGGAATTTGAATTTCCATTGCTATACCCTGTTTTTATGAGCCTGTGAGGGGTAACAATTCAGGCTGTATTCTGGTGTTGAAAAATCCAAATATGTGCTCGTTTTGGATTTTTTCAATAAAATAAACTATCGATGGAACAAAGTCAATTTTATTGCCAATATCATGTATTCCTACTTGTCTACTGAAATAACGTAAAAGGGAATCGAATGAAACATGGTGTATATTTGGATGTTTGTACGAACGATGTCCATGACGACGTTTACGTTCTTGGATATTGTGAAAAAATCCATGACATTCACATTATTCCCACGTGGACTAGTAAGAGTTTACACATTTTCTAATTATCATTGCACCCATATCTGAAACCAGTACCTAGTGATCTTCTTGTTTACAAAGAGGGGTACTTAAATGTGGGGTGTTAGTGATTCTAACCAGAATTTCTACCCTTATGGACAAAATGGAATGATCTGAGGACTTGAAACGTTACAGAGTAGTTTGTTACTTCAATTATTAATCCGAAATCTATGTCCCGATATTTTTCATAAAGTGTCTCCGACGTTTCCCCGACGTAAATAAGTAAAAAAAAACCCACTATTTGCATAGACCATTTTCCACTATTTACACGTCAAATCTTCAAAGTTTTGGTATTGGAATTTCGTCCATTAAGATATTAATAAATGATTGCATATTCCTGCCTTCGTGTTTAAAAGTAGTTTTCAACAAACCGCATTCCCTCTGTCGTGATTAGTGGAAAACTTTTCCTGCTCGCTAGTTCAGTCACATGAATTGAGTATACTGTTTGGTCTGAAATGTGTAACAGTATCGCAACAATACTATGAAAACACATGCTGTCCACACACACACACACACACACACACACATCTAATTTCTTTCTTCTCAGGTTGCTGTGCAAATTATGTCATGTGTTTACAATCTAAACGTATGGAATGCTATGAAGTCCTTATTAGTCGGCCCCAGTCAACTTAACATATATTACTATATGACATGTTTTGTTGAAAAATCAGTTTTGCATTCAACTTTGTATCAAGGTGGAAAAACCGCAGTGCGTTCAACGTTTGAAGATGGAAAAACTACGATGAGCTCAATGTTGGACAGATGTTGCACTTTCAATATTGTTTCATCGTAGTAAATATATCCATATATGACCGTTGATATTAAGTTGACTCAACATCAATGTTACAGTATGGTTGTTCGACGATTCCCCATAATTCAACAAATTTTCAACGCTGAAACAATGTTATGTGTCTGGTTGGGAATTCTTAAGGTCATTTTTAAAAGTTTGATTTTAATATTTTGCTACTTTATGTCACCTAAGACCTATTCTATTCAAGAATCCCTTTTAAAGGTTTCTCACACCAAAAATCTGTCATTTTGATAAGTTACATATTTCAATAGCACTTGGTATTTCTCTGTATCTTCTCAATATTGATCGATTAAAATATCAAATTTTGGTGAGTTGCATTATATAGGGTAAAACTGTACAAGCAATGAAAAAGTGAACGGTTATCAACCTCATAACTTCTATAAAGAATATAAAATTAAGAGTTGGGCTAACAAGGACCCCTGGGAATACCAGAGGAGGATCAGTTGCCTAGAAGGAGTAAGTATCCCCTGTTGACCGGTCACACACGCCATGAGTCCTATATTTTAATCAGGTAAACGGAGTAATCCGTATTCAGAATCATATGG
Source organism: Ostrea denselamellosa (assembly GCA_024699665.1). Taxonomy (NCBI): domain Eukaryota; kingdom Metazoa; phylum Mollusca; class Bivalvia; order Ostreida; family Ostreidae; genus Ostrea; species Ostrea denselamellosa. The sequence continues at coordinate 3,302,075 of JAMZEH010000005.1, read as the reverse complement.
GGCGAAGTATGTCCAATACCTGGGCATAGTTACCTTCCTGTCTGAGGTAAGAAATGAGGTCTGAGGTAAGAAATGAGGTCTGAGATACGAAATGAGGTCTGAGATACGAAATGAGGTCTAATATTAAGAACAGATAGGTGGCATATGAAATTTAGTCAAATATATGTAATGTCGACGAGTTTGAAAAGCCAAACACAGAATATAAGCAAAACGATTCTTTATTGAATATTTCTCAATTCCAATGAGGTTGGAGTAATTCAGATGTACCTATCAAGAAAAGTCAAAACGTGTTATCAAATAAATATATAGGGAAAGATAATGTCAAAAGCCCAGGTTTATTACAAAACCACAAGACTAAGACCAGAAATGCGAAGATTCGTATTAGCATGAAAAATCGAAGACAACGAACTGTGATCAATCTCAATGTATGTCATACAATTATTAGTGTAAATGGGATACAAGGTTTGAAACATCCCTCGTGTGGAACAGACCTTTTGTCCAAATGACTATAGTCCTATTCCTCAAAGGCGAAAATATTGTTTTGGATGCCAAATCAACAACTGTTCAACAAGACGAAAAGATTGAGGAGGCTATCTGAGGAACTGCTAGTTGTTAGCTGGATTATGATGCAACTCTGCTGGCATATACAACTTCAATGGCATTGTTGATGTCAATGATATTATTTTGAAGGAATATTAATAAAATTATCAGCAACAATTCATTTTATTCTTTCACTAATTCACATCACATGTAATGAAATACAGAATTGCAAATATTGTTGACATGATCGTTTTCGAAAGTAAAGAATTTCTTAATCATTTATGTTCATTCAAAACGAAATCTATTACAATGATTAAGAATACAACTGATAGAAAATTCATTTCTTATCCATTTGAAAATAAAGTCAATTAATCAAAAAGCGGATTTCCATCATCGTTTGATATCCGCACCTGATCTCCTGTTTTACTCAGACGATATCCGCGAAGATATTCGAGGCTGATTTCCATAAACTCAGCTCAAAAAAGAAAGAATAATAATAATAATAAAACATCAACGCTGTAAATTCCATGAAAGCTAACAATGGTATATCTGTCTTCTGTCCTGAACAGACCCGACACAGTACCGGGTATACATGATACGCGGACGAAATCATTTTAAGGAGGACTTTAATTACCTCCCTTTTCTCCCTTCTGTCCTTTCTCTCCCTTATCTCCGTTTTGCCCAACACTACCTTTGTCCCCATTAGTACCCATGTCTCCTTTCAGTCCCTGAGAACCAGTTTCCCCCTTCTCTCCATTTGTTCCCGCTGACCCGTTTGCTCCCGTTTCCCCTTTCTGTCCTACAGAGCCGGACTCTCCCTTCTGACCTGCTCCTTTACCGCCCTTGTCCCCCGCGGCCCCAGCCCCTCCAGTTTCCCCCCTTTGTCCTTGTACTCCCTTGTTGCCAAGTTCACCATTGGATCCTTTGTCACCTTTAGAACCTTTGTTGCCCACTTGCCCTTGATTTCCCTTTTCACCTTTGACTCCGATGTCCCCCTTGGAGCCTTGGTTCCCCTGAGGTCCTGTTGGTCCTTTATCTCCTGTAGCCCCTTTTGTTCCTTTGGGTCCATCATCACCCTTTGTCCCTAAACAATTTAAAATACTTCATTAATTTGCATATCATTATTAGACAGATATATTATCAAGTGGCCAGTACATTCAGATGTTTTCCAAACTTTCTGAATAGACAGACGAGACACAGTATGTAATAGTTTGAACTGGGAACACAACTTAATAAAAACAGAACTAAACACTTGTTTCCTTATGTTTAGGCAACAGGAATCTATATGTGTAGATACCTATCAAGAAACATCAGTTTTCACACTGTGTAGAATGAAAAAGTTAAGATAACGTGCAATCATCAATCTCATAACTCCCACAAGGAATACAAAATTAAGAGTTGGGCTAACACGGACCCCTGGGCATACCAGAGGTGAGATAAGGTACCTAGGAGGAGTAAACATCCCTGTTGATTGATTACACCTGCCGTGAGCCTTATATCGTGGTCAGGTAACAGAGTAATCAGTGTGTTAAGAACGGCCTAACAATTGGTATGAAACACGTCAGACAGCATTTTACCCAATGACAATCTGCATTGGCAAACTAAATCTTTATAACGACCACAGAATTTGCGAAATGCTGACTCTAAATGAGACTGTTGAAACCCCTGTAACATAAATTAACACCAACCTATTTGTCATTAGCGTGTTTCGATTAAAATTCTCATACGCAGAACAAACTCTTGTGTATCGAATTAGTTGCGAGACGTAAGTACCATATGTAGGCAATAATGGAATATTGCTACATAAATATGGGAAGTTGATGATGGAGAAGCTGAAGTCATTCCGTTTGTCATAAAGTTGAGTGTTAATATTTTAGCTTGAAAATGACGACTTGAGAAAATAAATTGTACCTTACTAAGATATGATTTACTGAATATAAAAAAAAATAGTAGCAAGTTTCTCTAAAATATTTATTATGCTTCTATAACATGCACAAAATTTATGCAAACGACATGTTCTACGTTTGTTACCAATAGGCATTTCTCCTTGTCCTTCATTGTTACACTTCTTATTCTTATCAAATCGTTTTAAGGGCATCAGCTATCATTTGGAAATACTGTTTCATTCATTACGGAAGTGTTGGGACTGTATTGTATAAATAGCTCCAATATGGTCCTTTATGGTACTTGTTTATTCAAACAAATCTGCAGAAGGTTGGATGTTTTGGTATCATTATGCCAAATTGCATCTTTGTTTTATTGATACTAATCTATTGAAGTTAAGGATTGTAAACATTTGATTAAAGCCTGTTTAAGGCGTCGTCTTTTGCATATACACGTATAGTATACCTTTGTTGAGGGTTCGGATGAGTTTCTTCAGTTCGTAGAGTTCTCTCGACACCCTTTTATGTCGAGCAGCCAAATCCCATCTTCCCCATCCGGTGGTCTCTGGTACCACGACCACGAACACCGCCAACAAGACCACAAACTTCATCCTTGATTATTGCATGATTGATTTGCAAAATAAATAAATAAATTTATAAAATCAATCAATAAAAATTAGATGTGTGAGAAAATACAAATTTTGATTATTATATACATGTGTTACATTACTTTAAATTCAATTTTTTAATATATCCTCAGCCCGATGTTGGATATAAAACATATTTCACCTTAATTTCAAATTCGAGAAAACTCACCTATTTTGCTGTTTACTTTAAGTTACAAGATTTGAGTCTCTCAATGGCCTTAACAAATTTGTTCTTATATTGCATGATCACTGACGAAATCAGAATGACCACAACGCTATATTTGTCAACAGGGAACCAATGTCTCCTAGCGCTGCGGATATGACACACATTTCATTAACATCTTCGTGAGTTATCTACGTTTCAGAATCCTGAACATTAGTGAGACTCAACAAGATGAATAAAATGTTGTCCGCATAAGTGACCCATTCTCTTATATGAAGCGAAGCTTTGCGTCTATGTTTCCCTTTTGTTCTCTCTGTTTTACTCTCTTTTTCCTTATATCTCTAAGAAAACTGTTCTTTGATATCCTGGTTATTTATTCTAAATATTCATTGAGGATACTCAAGATAGGAAGTTACAATCTTATATATCGTTGTCTTTTTTTCTGTTAATATGTCATTTGGAATTTAAGAGTCAAATGTCGAAATTGTACCTTTTACAGTGCGAAGTCCGCTTTTATTTCAAATATACAAGGTGCCATGATTTCGTCCACAAATTGTTGGGATGCTGAACGATATAGGTAGGGTCGTATCATTGTACTAGTGCGTGTGTAGAGATAGGGTCGAATCACTGTGTTCATGTATTGTAAAGTTATGGTTGTATTATTGTATTAGTGTATTGTAAAGAGTGGGTCATAACATTGTATTAGTGTATGTGTAGAGATAGGGTCACATCATTGTGTTCCTGTATTGTAGAGATATGGTCGTATCATTGCATTAGTGTATTGTAGAAATTAGGTTATAACATTGTTAGTGTATGTGTAGAGATAGGGTCGAATCATTGTGTTCATGTATTGTAGAGTTATGGACGTATTATTGTGTTAGTGTATTGTAGAAATTAGGTCATAACATTGTGTTAGTGTATGTGTAGAGATAGGGTCGAATAATTGTGTTCCTGTGTTGTAGAGATATGGTCGTATCATTGTATTAGTGTATTGTAGAGGTTAGATTATAACATTGCGTTAGTGTATGTGTAGCTATAGGGCAGTATCATTGTATTTGGTCCCGTGGGGATCCGGGTTAGAATAGGTCCTCAGTACCCCTTGCTTGTCGTAAGAGGCGACTAAATGGGGCGGTCCTTCGGATGAGACCGCAAAAATCGAGGCACAATAAAGATCCATTCCTGCTCAAAGCCGTAAATGACGAGCATAGACCTAAATTTTGGTGACCTCTCCATACAAACAAAATTTCTCGAGCAGGACGTTAAACATATACAACTAACCAACCATTGTATTAGTGTAGAGATAGGGTTATATCATTGTATGGTGTAGAGATAGGATCGTATCATTGTACGAGTATTAGTGTACATATAGGATTGTACCATTGCATTAATGTACAGAGAAGGTTGTATCATTGTATTGGTGTAGTGATAGCATAGTATCATTGTATTGGTGTAGTGATAGCATAGTATCATTGTATTGGTGTAGTGATAGCATAGTATCATTGTATTGGTGTAGAGATAGAATAGTATCATTGTATTAGTGTAGAGATAGAATAGCATTATTGTATTGGTGTAGAGATAGAATAGTATCATTGTATTGGTGTAGTGATAGCATAGTATCATTGTATTGGTGTAGAGATAGAATAGTATCATTGTATTGGTGTAGAGATAGAATAGTATCATTGTATTAGTGTAGAGATAGAATAGTATCATTGTATTGGTGTAGAGATAGAATAGTATCATTGTATTGGTGTAGAGATAGAATAGTATCATTGTATTAGTGTAGAGATAGAATAGCATTATTGTATTGGTGTAGAGATAGAATAGTATCATTGTATTAGTGTAGAGATAGAATAGTATCATTGTACTGGTGTAGAGATAGAATAGTATCATTGTACTGGTGTAGAGATAGAATAGTATCATTGTACTAGTGTAGAGATAGAATAGCATTATTGTACTGGTGTAGAGATAGAATAGTATCATTGTATTAGTGTAGAGATAGAATAGCATTATTGTATTAGTGTAGAGATAGAATAGCATTATTGTATTAGTGTAGAGATATAATAGTATCCTTGTATTAGTGTAGAGATATAATAGTATCATTGTATTGGTGTAGAGATAGAATAGAATCATTGTATTAGTGTAGAGATAGAATAGTATCATTGTACTGGTGTAGAGATAGAATAGTATCATTGTACTGGTGTAGAGATAGAATAGTATCATTGTATTGGTGTAGAGATAGAATAGTATCATTGTATTGGTGTAGAGATAGAATAGTATCATTGTATTAGTGTAGAGATATAATAGTATCATTGTATTAGTGTAGAGATAGAATAGTATCATTGTATTAGTATAGAGATAGAATAGTATCATTGTATTAGTGTAGAGATAGAATAGCATTGTTGTATTAGTGTAGAGATATAATAGTATCATTGTATTGGTGTAGAGACAGAATAGAATCATTGTATTAGTGTAGAGATAGAATAGTATCATTGTATTAGTGTAGAGATAGAATAGCATTATTGTACTGGTGTAGAGATAGAATAGTATCATTGTACTGGTGTAGAGATAGAATAGCATTATTATATTAGTGTAGAGATAGAATAGTATCATTGTATTAGTGTAGAGATAGAATAGTATCAATGTATTGGTGTAGAGATATAATAGTATCATTGTACTGGTGTAGAGATAGAATAGCATTATTATATTAGTGTAGAGATATAATAGTATCATTGTATTGGTGTAGAGATAGAATAGTATCATTGTACTGGTGTAGAGATATAATAGTATCATTGTATTGGTGTAGAGATAGAATAGTATCATTGTATTAGTGTAGAGATAGAATAGCATTATTATATTAGTGTAGAGATATAATAGTATCATTGTATTGGTGTAGAGATAGAATAGCATTATTATATTAGTGTAGAGATATAATAGTATCATTGTATTGGTGTAGAGATAGAATAGTATCATTGTATTGGTGTAGAGATAGAATAGTATCATTGTATTGGTGTAGAGATAGAATAGTATCATTGTATTGGTGTAGAGATAGAATAGCATTATTGTATTGGTGTAGAGATAGAATAGTATCATTGTATTGGTGTAGAGATAGAATAGTATCATTGTATTGGTGTACGTGTAGGTGTCGTTTTATCATAGAATTTTTAATTAGGTATACTTAGTTCTCTGAAAAGTCCCTGTGCTTTACAAAATTCACTCCAAGATGTATATTTTGCATATCATATATTTAATATTCAATAAAAACGTAGAACTATTAAGATGGTAAAAATAATAAGTATGTGATCTATATACAAATGTATTACTTGTCACTCTTGGTATTAATGTCAAGATTCTTTAAATTTGGTATTTGGAGATCTGTTATCACTGATAATCTACCTCTTCTAAAGGCACCTGATCTGGTATATTCAGGGGTCAGTGTTTACCCTATATTCTTTTTATGGGATTTACAAAATTGACCAATGTTCGTTATCTTGACCTTTGTAACTGATAGAAACATGAGTGGGTATTAGAAAAAATATATGCAATTGCTTATCTGATACAGTTAAAATGGATATTTGCTGAAATATCTGATACAACTGTACATAGGTATTTGGAGAAATACGTGCGAGATTCCGTCACCACTTATGTTTCTAGGGATCACTTTTGTTCGATGTGTGAAACATGTACTAAATATAATTAACAGTTTATTTATTTAATTAACTTGAATATTTTAATTCAAAAGATCTTTATATTATTAATTTATTTATTAACAGTTTATTTCAATTTATTTTTTTAAAAGGGAGGGGGAAAAGCAACGGACCATACCGAGATTCGAACCCCGGCCAATGAATCTCTAGTCAAGTTCTCCACCAACTGAGCTATCTGGCCACCGTCGACGAAACCCATCTACCCTCCACACTTAATTCAGTTCATTGATCTTTATTTGATTTATTGACCCTTGTTTGATTTGTTTGTCTTAAATTTATCCGGTTTAGAATAGGTCCTTGCTTGTCGTAAGAGGCGACTAAAAGGGGCGATTTTTCGGATGAGACCGCAAAAAAAAAAGAAAAAAAAGTGCCAAGCAGGTATGACGCGATAAAGATCCCTCCCTGCTCAAAAAGCGCATAGGCCTACATTTAGCAGCCCTTCATCGGCAATTGTGACATCTCCATATGAGTGAAATATTCTCGAGCGGAACGTTAAACAATATGCAACCAACATTTATCTTTTTGATAAAACTGTTTGTAACCACGATATTTAACCTTGTAAATATTGTTATACCATGGCTTGCATTGAATGTGTTCCAGTAAACGTTTCAAGAAAGAAAATATAAATTTCTGTAAACTTCTTAAATGATACTTGCAGACGAAAATGTGAAGACAACGAACAGTGATTAATCTAATAATTCCAATAAAAATATAAAATTGTGAATAGGTCCCTGGAAACACCAGAGGTAGGATCAGGTGCCTAGGAGGAGTAAGCATCCTCTGTCAACCGGTCACACCCGCCGTGAACCCTATATCTTGATCAGGTAAACGGAGTAACCCATAGTCAAAATCGGTGTGTAAAGAACGGCCTAACAATTGATATAAAACAAGTCAGACAGTAAACAAGTAAGGATTTGCTAGTATTGAGACCTATACACACCTGCAAGTGGCAGTGGAATATTGCTACATAAATATGAAAAACTGATGATGGAGAAGCTGAAGTCATCCCGTTTGTCATGAAATTGAAGTGTTAGTTTACCGCTGACGTCTGTGTTCAATAAAATATTTAAATATGAAGCAGATATGGAAGACTCTGTATGTCTTTTATTTCGAATTCACTAGGATATATCGAATCGATAGAACGTCATCGATTTATCTCAATTTAGAGTTGAAGGCTGAAGCAAGAGTTCATGTAAAAGCTTTTGAATAGATTCAGTCTGCTTCATAAGAATACGAGCAAAAACGTCAGCTAATGAAGGAGCATCATGCTTGCCCATGGGAATTCCAACAGGCTGTTGTTAAAAAACCTGATCACCAAGACTACGTAAATATTGTCAATAAGGTACTCCAGCATAATCTTACCATCAACTTGTGTTTAACAAAGCACTTTGTTTGGATAACTGGTAACAAGATATGATTACTTCCGATTTCCAATTTTATTGAAAAAGAGCTGTATATGATGTCAAAATGTATAGTCTTTAAAGTGTCGAAAAATCATTCGTTTTGACGTTGTTGATTTTGGAATTTTTTTTATGATTTCAAATTTACTAAAAGTTCTTTGGAATTTTTCATAATCCACATTTTATTTACACCACTCCTGGCATATATTGTTTGAAGTTTCTCCTTCAACTCGGTTAATATTTAGTTGAGAAGCAAAGATAGGGACTTGGTAGAACATTTACCTGATCCAGCATTGTATCTTTGTAAGGGTTTTTCTGAAGTTTTGGAATACAACATAAGTATGATAACTCATATCAATTCATCCCATTAACTGGGAGATCAAATGTGTTTAAAACTGAAACGTGGTTTTAAAGAATTTCATCTTTTGAAATGGAATTAGGAATATAAGTTGAAGTACCCAATGTGGAATTAAAGCGATGTTGGTTTAAAACACAAATTTGATAAGCCTCACAAAGAAAGACAGTGTGATTTTAAGCTTTGTGAGCTGTAACCTTTGCATACTCCTCGTGTAACCTATCTAATTCTTTTTGATGTGTATAATAGGGATTTTAATATTCACCTTATACTTATAATACAAGGTGTCAAGTTCTTCCTCTTCATATTTAACCCATCTTCTGGCATAATCATTGACAGAATTCATATCTTCCACGACAAATTTTTAGCATCTTTTTATCTAAAGTTGAAATTAAGTCACCCTCAGCATACTTTTTACATCTAGAATCAATCAGTGCGACTTTTAAAACTGTCAAATATTGACAACATATAAATACTTTGTTTCACACGACTAATTATGCACTTTACCCTCAACAAAATAAAGCATATCAAAATTGCGACCGATTTAATCAGTACGACAATATTACTCAACAGTTATATAAAGGAAATCAAATTTTTCACACAGGTATAACAAAAACTCTTAAAAGATAAAAAAAAAAAAAAAGAAAAAAAGAAAAGAATTCGCATCTTATTTCCTTCTCATTCACAAGTAATACAAGTCCGAACCAGAACTACAGTGCACGTTGATTACTGGTAATCCAAAACGCTGATCCCCTGAAGATTCATTCTTAAGCAGTAACTCCTCTATTGCCTTTCTGTCCCTTTTGTCCCTTCTGTCCACTGGGCCCAGAACTGCCTACGGCCCCTTTGCTTCCCTTGTCTCCTTTCTGTCCCTGAGGACCATTTTCCCCTTTGGCCGCATTTGTTCCCGCCGACCCGTTCGCTCCTTTGTCCCCTTTCTGTCCTCCAGAGCCGGGTTCTCCCTTCTGGCCAGTTCCTTTGTCGCCCTTGCTCCCTTTGTTCCCTGTTGGTCCGGGTCCCCCCTTTAATGACACCGGCGCGGGCTCTCCTTTGTCACCCTTCGCACCCTTGGAACCTTGTTGACCTTGTGATCCTGCAGATCCCTGTGGACCTTGACTGCCCATTTCACCTTTCGACCCGATGACCCCCTTGGTTCCCTGGCTTCCTTGTGGCCCCGTGGCCCCTATGTCTCCCTTGTCTCCACCTAGACCGCTAATCCCAGGCTCGCCTTTGACATCTAAATGATTAAAATTCATAAAATACATTTTTTGTTAAAGTTACAGTGGGCGCTTATTGTTGTTTCTTTTAGAGATACTAGCAATTTCGCTGTGGTATTTCACTCAGATATTAAATTCACCCCCAAGTTTTTTCTTCTTCTTTTTCTTCCTGCTTTAAAGTAATGAATCAATTTATCTCATCCCATTTTCAAATTATCCCCTTTAGGACAAGAGGGCAATGAGCAAAATAAAAATTGAGCAAAACTGTTTTATTACATGAGAGATATCTTATTACAGTAATATCAATGTATGGGGATAATGATCACGACATATAACTATGACGTAGTTCTTCAGGAATTCATCAATAAGACATCCGTGCACTAAAAGGAGAGATTATCTAAATTCAAATGGACTCTATTCATCCGAGGACACAGAAACCAGTCTTACGAATTGTATTACTGAATATTTGTGTAGTTCAGATAACGCAATCAATACCATACTAGTTACACGACATATCTCAACATGACTTTAAAATACTTTTGTTTCACTAACGATGTTACATAAAGCTGCTTTGGAATTCACAACTTGAAATAATTTTACTTCCATTGCAATTTAATATCATTTTGAAAATTTGTGGTTTAATATTATTTTTGAAAAATTTAAGTACAATGGGCATAAGTTTGTTGCAATTTAAAACATGTCATGTACGAAATTCCCCATGTTCATTTATGAAAATAAAATTTAACGTAAGTATGATGCTCTTCATAGCGGCAATGCGAGTCTAACGTACCTTTACTAATTGTTTTGACGACGTATTTGAGACTGATAATGTGCTGATACAGCTGGTTGTATTTTAAAGCTAAGTCTCGCCGAGTCGTATAACGATTCCATCCGGAAATCTCCGGTATCAGCAGAACACTCACCGCCACCAGAAACCCAACATTCAGTCTCATCCTGAATAAAAAGGCAGATATAAAAAAAAAAAACAAAAACAAAAAAAAAAAAACAAACAAAAAAACAAAAAAAAACAAAACAAAAAAAACAACAACAAAAAACAACAACAACAACAAAAAACAGCAACAAAACAAAAAAAAAACAAAAAAAACAAACATAAACAAAAAAAAAAAATTTAAGCTAATTGTAACATCCATTAAATAAAAGTTATACCACTGAACTCTTTTTCATCTGCATTACATTTTACAGCTGTACACGGTTGCTTGATACTTTGCCCCCCCCCCCCCCCCCGGAAAGTTTTATTATAATGATATTACATCTGTAGTAGTATTTTTCAGAGAGAGAGAGAGAAAGAGTGAGAGAGAGTATTACGTACAAGTCATTCCAGACGTCGGTGACAATGGAAAACGGACGATTTGAATGGTGTCTTATCGACAAACGGGTCACATCGTCGAACGATATTCACTTTTATGCGGTGGAATTACCTAATGGATGCTTTCTTTCAAGAAAAATGTTTCAGCAAATCAGAATTTTTTTTTTTAGTCATTTAAGGACATACTTGACGTTTCTCAATATTATATAATTTTTTCGTGACATTTCACGTACAATTCATTTGCATTTCATTTTAACGCGTTTCTTAATGATGATAATAATAATAATAATAATAATAATCTTGGGATATATTATTACCATGTCTGTTCTAGACATAGTTCCTGATTGGTCTTATTGTTGCAGGTAAGAATGTAATGTCAGCTTCTATATATTGCAGTAATAATAACAGTATAAATTCACTGTAGCAAAGGAGAGAGAAATCTTTGGGACAATCGGGCATCGAACCCAGCAGCCTTGGCTTAATAGTTAGGTGATCTAAACAATGAGCTACCCAGGGCGATATACAAAGTATGATAATATTACTTTCATATAAAATTTAAACCGATTTCGGAAATCATACTAGAATTCTTCATATCGAGGTTGATTTACATCCGGTCAAGAATTTTTCATTCGTACTGAGAAGTCACCAGCCATAGGTGAAGTTCCGGAAATTTCGAGAAGAAACAACGATTTTAGAGAAAATGTCAGAAACGCATCGATGTCCTAATAAAATACATGTATCCTCTGTAGAGAGTTATTTCCCCGTGATGTTAGATTTGAATAAGATAGAGAATTTATTTCACTTGCGAGACAGTATCTCATTCCCTGCAAGAATATCCGATCCTTCTCGAGAAATAATTTCCACAACAATCAAAGAGAAGTTGAAGATATACTATAAATCATTATTTTAAATATTTTTAACACACCCCCCCCTTTTTTTTTTTATAATAATACGTGTAACTTCCAGTTTCCTGCACCCCCCAAGTTCATTCTGAACGGGCGACCTTACCTGCTCGAAGTCAAAAGGCTTGGATATGTCAGTAGTTAACAATTTATCCTTTTATATTTACATTGACGAGATCACTAACTGACCAAAATACTATATTTATCACAAGGAAACCGATCTTGGCAATCACTATTGACATGACACATATTTCATTGACGTCTTCGTGAGATATCCAAGTTTCAGAATCCTGTAAGTTGTAGATTCGACAAGACACGGATTTCGACATCCTTCATAGGTGAATCATGTTAAGATTTCGTGCATTTATTCGTCTGAACTCTCGAACACGTCTTATGAAGTCCATATATTGTGCATCAAAGCTGCAATTTGATACCCTAGTGAATTTGATTGTTTGTTCTTTTCCGTCACACTCAACAATTTTTCGTGTATCTGGTGGCGTCCAGTTTTTATCGGTGGAGGAGAGAACCCAGATACAATGTACCCAGGAAGAGACCACCGACCTTCCGAAAGTAAACTGGCAAACTTTCTCACATATATCTGCGCGAGCGAGATTCGAACCCGCGCCGACTAGAGGTGAGAGGTCTTGTAATTTTGAACGCGATGCTCTAACCACTCGGCCCCTCCCCTAGAAAATTTGAAATGATCCCAACTTTTATATTCATGGATATTAAGTATATATCGTGACAACTGTATTTTCACGAAATCGTAAAATTGTACAAGCATTAAAGAAACCAGACGTAAAGTACATTCCTTTCAAATTCACTGTTGCCATCCAAAAAGAAAATTACGAACTAATGCATTTACTGACTACACTTTCACTCAACTTCAAATTTCAGCTGTGTCCATTCTAACAGACTGTGACATAAACTTCTGTGTCATCCGAAAGACACGCGAATTACACTTCTACATGCCATGCGTTTGGTGAAAGAGCACAGGACCAGTTATCAGATTTTGATGCAGCCAAGGTATGGGCAGGATTCGATCCTACGACCTTCTGTAATTCCACCACTAATGCCAATATGGCTATAAAAAAACCCACTAAATCCCCACCCCCAACAATCCAATCTTTGCATTGCCTGATTCATCATAATGAACTTTTCTTTGCCAATGAAATTGTAGCAGCCTATCCATTGGCAATCCTAAAATAAAAATATACTAACTGGAATCAAAATTAAATATCAGTTTATTTAAACTTCAATCACAGACACAATAATGATGGATTTCAACACAATATTAAATACTCATCACAAAATACACATAATGAGAACATATATATATATTTATATACAGATGTTTTACTTGGGACCAATAACCAACAATATGTACAATGTAAATCCGCAAATGACCGCATCACATTTACAGTTGTTAACACTTGAATGAAATAATCTTATGAGGATGAACTGCTTGACAATGCTAGGTATGTCATACTAAAATCAATACCGTTAAGTGGCATGATAGTTAAAATGATAAAGTACTAGTATTCAAGATGACTAATGTACTAGTATCCAAATGGTCTAAAATACCAGTTTCAAAATGATTAAAGCATTAGGATTACAGATTGCATTGTTTAAGGATGTTGTTTGGTAGCTTTTATCCGTTAATTACTTGTTCAAATCTTATATTCATTTGATGTCATAGTGCAGCACTTGGTGAAGTGTTCAACTTTTAAGATTCTCCGTAGATGCGCATTATATATATATATATATGTGTGTGTGTGTGTGTGTGTGAATGTACAGTATGTATGTATTTTCAGTGTGACTAATAATTTGTGAATTAATGATGCTGTGTCTACATATTTTGATCTTTAATTTGATTCAAGACTCTTATAATCATGCAAGATTTTTCACAAACTGTTCTTAAAACAACTCTTACTTGAATACATCACAGTTCAAAGAATGAAAAATGTCTTTGAATGTATGTTTTATACTTAATTTGATCACTATGGTTCGTGCTTTTTGGATACTAATTTAAAATTCAAGGAAAACGTATCGATGATATGCATATATATAGCATTGCAATGTCATCATTCTGAAACACACAAAGTGTGGAATGACCCAAAAGTATCAAATTCTATAAAGTTGTGAAATAATATTGCTTTGTGAATGAAACATTCAAATCATGTGGTGATTTCTGTAAAATCTACCAATTTAATATAAAACTAAAAAACGTTTTGTCCCTTGAGCTTTGACAACTAAATATATTAACAAAGTGAAATACATTACATGTAGTAAAATGCAGTTTGCTACATGAATATGTAATCTGAGATTCAACATGAAAGCTTATCACACAAATACAGATATACAAAATGTGAACTCATGAGATGCAGTATTTGATATGGAATTCTATATTTGACTAGATGTATACCACATTAAGAAAAATCTATTGCCAAACATGTCGACAAAAACAAAATCAAAATAAATAGGAAAATATCAAATTACCAATGTTGAGGATATAAAATAATTGGAAGGTTTACATCATTTAAAGCTTTACAATTACCGTTCACACTAATAACATGCAGACACTGAATTCACATGTAATCTACATTTTCTTTGTATCACTTGCATGTATTGTTTGTTTTTTTAATAACTGATGTAATTTTATAAGTAAAATAATATCCAAAGATTATATCAAAACAATATTGCTGAACAAAAGTTTTTGTAATCTAACAACCTATTATAGATTTAATTGCCTTTTTCTGTTGATGACAAAGCAGTTATAGGTTTTTCATATAGAATGCATCAATAAAATCATGGATCAACAACTCGTGGAATAACAATTTTTATAATGTAAATGATTATAAAATAATAATGTTGGTACATAAAAATAAAATGTAGATGGAGAGATAAACCAACAAATGTACCAATTTTCTGACCAAGTTCATTGTTCATCATAGATGTTCATCAAGCACAAAAAATTTGTTTTAAAAAAATCAATATACCATCATAACAAAAACAAGTAACTAAAGAATATAATTCACTCATATTTGTTCCTCAAAAGCACCAGCAATGTTACAAAAAACAAAGAACAAAAATAAAAAAAAAAAAGTCCCATGGGCCTCAATGATCAGCTGGGTATCACACAATCTAAAATTTAAATTAGAAATGACGCACATTGAAAATAAAAAGTTTCAACTTTCAAATTCAAACTGAATGCCACTGATTTTCTGCAAACATACATCATGCTCAGTGATATCATTCACCATATTGCAAGGTCATCCCCACAAGTGACATAAGTATCTTCTTAATTTCATCCTGGGATCTGAGCCCTTGATCCAGAGCATGGACCCTCTACATACCAGTTTTAAAGACTTAACTAATTTTCCCAAGTATTGACTGATCACATTCCCAGGTCCCAAGGTGGCAGAGACCTTGAAATCATAATTTTTTTTCTAGCTTGCCCTATTAGATACTGCAAATTTAATCAATTTTGGAGGAATGCTAGCTACGTTGTTTCTGGACAAAAGTTGAATTAGAATAAAAGCTAATGGACTAAGACTGAAGGGCATGAACCACTGTCTGTCACCTAATCACCCAGGTATTACTCAGGAGACCTAAACGACACAATGATGTGTTTTGTCCTTTGGAATTCATAAACAATTTGAATTGAATAAACAAGTATTTGCTTCTGAAAACAACAAAAAAAAAATTTTGTGCCCTTTAGAGATTGCCATTCCTTTTGAAGATTCCAACATTTAGTAGCTAGCTTTACCACACTTCACACTTCTTCTGGGGGTTCATTTTGGAATTCACTGGACAATTGTACTGCTCTGCAAACTCCTTAGAATTGGACAAAGTTCCTATCACTCTGAAATACACAAAAAATAAACATTCACTATAATGTTAAAGAAATATTATTCATGAGCAATGCTTCATGTTCAGCCTGATTTCATCTGATTTTGTCTTCATATACACCAGCACTGATAAAATGGACACCTTAGGCAAAAAACACCCCCCCAAAAAACTACTTTGTTCTCAGGCCAACTTTATGAAAAATTGATGAGGGAGGGTGGGTTTTTCTTTTATATCTCATAAAAAACAGACGAGAATTTTTTATTAAAAATTTCAAAACTCATAGCTTTTAAATGGTTGGAACTGCATAACCCTGTCAGCCACTTAAAATTTTTTAATGTTTAAGCAAATGTCAGGATGACCCACACTTGGTCAAATGTTTTACAAATGAGAGTATTAAAATGCAGTTGGGGATTTCAGATTTTTCTATTTTTGCATTGAACGAGCACACGAGAGAAAATTTTTATTTTCTTCAAATAAGGATAAAATGGTTAATTTTCATTGTATAAACAGATTGATGTGGGTGGGTCTGAGAACCAAGTAATTAATTTTTTTAGGCCTTAGCTATAAATTTGTTCCTGATTTGCAGTAAAGCACTAGGTGCAGCAACAACCATATTCAGCAGTAATTTAAAATATTCATTTTCAGCATGCTGCAAAACCAAATGAAAGATTTCTTTTTCCTATGACTGATTCTTATTTTTGAATATCAAGTCACAACATTGGTAACATTTTACTTCACCTTTTAAATCATCAAAACTGTCAACTCCTCTGACAATTTCCAAACAGTTAACAGAGGTGTGCAGTGACTGTGTCACACACTAATGTGTAGATTAACAGAGGTGTGCAGTGACTGTGTCACACACTAATGTGTAGATTAACAGAGGTGTGCAGTGACTGTGTCACACACTAATGTGTAGATTAACAGAGGTGTGCAGTGACTGTGTCACACACTAATGTGTAGATTAACAGAGGTGTGCAGTGACTGTGTCACACACTAATGTGTAGATTAACAGGTGTGCAGTGACTGTGTCACACACTAATGTGTAGATTAACAGAGGTGTGCAGTGACTGTGTCACACACTAATGTGTAGATTAACAGAGGTGTGCGGTGACTGTGTCACACACTAATGTGTAGAGTAACAGAGGTGTGAAGTAAGTATGTCACACACTTGTTAGTACATTAACAGATGTTTTACCTGTAGATGGCTGGACTATGTGGGTCAGTAAGAATCTGCAAATGGTCAGCTTCTGTGGTACTTGTGGAGCACCACACCTACAACAGATAATCAAACACACTTATTCAAAGGGATTACCATCAGAGTATTCTATGTCATGTGCACTTGGATATGCAATATGCACACAAGGTTTAGCATATTCTGTCACAATACTAAAAAACTGACAAGTCAGAAAGGGTCCCTCAATTAATATTTCAGAGGCAAGCATGACATCACTTAAAAAGGAATATGGAAAAGATATTTAATGACATTTGTCGTCTTAAAGAAACTGAAGTTATTTCATGCCATAGATAGTGCTGATGGACCAATATACAGAGTGAATTCTATAAGAATTTGAATTCTATGAAAATCTTCTCAAGTAATCTTAAAGTTCTTGCATGCCACAGAAAGTGGCATAAAGTCTAATTAATATTAAACAAAATCTAATTAATATTAAATTTTTTTTAAGTCCCATCACTTCCTAACAACAAAGCAAATAAATCTGAAAACTGAAAACAGCCTTCCTTTTCTAATCCATGAATCACCTATAAAGTTTATGAAATTTTTCCCAAGGAAACTTTAGTAACTGTGTGTCATAAAAAGTGCTGACAGACTGTTTGATTATTATAGGGCATGAATCTTTGTCAGTTTACACTAAATTATTCATTTTGTTTTTTGGGCTATCTACTCTGAAATCTGTCACCTGATAATAAGTGTGATAAAGTCTATATATTTTTGGATTATTAGTTAGCATATCTGGGGGATTTTCTGTGATTGTCCTTTTTTTTTGTGGAATTTGTGAATGGGAAAAAATTACAATTACGATCAATCAATCAACTGATAAATAGAGTGATACATGTATTGGTACATGAATATAAAGGTATAATGCAGTCGCTGAAATTGGAAACAAATATTATATAAATTGCTACCTTTAAGGGATCAAACTGCAAAGATTTCCATCCGCAGAAAATATCTGTTATACAGTATTGATTCTATGATTGTTGAACACAAAATATTGCAACACTTCCAATGAATACGGAAGATTTTACATAATGGTTATATACATTTTACTTATTTGTATAGGAATATAATTCTGGTATTCTTCTTATCACAAAATCTATTTTCTTACTTGTGCAAATCCTAGAAAAAACAGCTGTTTGTGTGTGAGATTCAGAGCTGGAAGAGGCTGTTCTTCAGCATTCTGTTTCAGCCAATATTCATAAGCCTAAAAAATAAAATCGCAGTAAATATGAAAAGTAATGGTACCCTGATGTCTTCTTTACATTTTCAAATGTCCCAATAAAACTTAAAACCAGTTTTGACAAATGTTTTGTAATTATGAAAAATATTCTCATTCTCAGAAAACATTTCAAGAAATTTCTGAATGATGAACGGACAGTAAAATTGGACTCACATGATATGCAGCTTTCAATCCTCCATTGTCAGCAATATTTTCCCCCAGAGTCTGTTTTCCTTTAACCTAGAAATCATATCACATCTGTCATTAAAACAGTTCTTTAATTAATTATGGCATGTTTTTATGCGTACTAATGATTTATCAATTAATATATGCAAGCAAACGTTGAGTATATTCACAAGATTGTTGATTGATGGATTGTTTGTGTGTTTTACGTCCCGTCGAGAATTTTTCACTCCTATTGAGACGTCACCACCTGTAGGTGAAGTACCACAAATTTAGACCTATGCTTGGCGCTCAGGGCCGTAGCAATGAGGGTTCTTTAACATGCCAACACCTACCGTGACACGGGACCTCCGTTTTTCAGGTCATATCCGAAAGAACAGTGATTCTCACTTCTAAATGCCGAGCATTTGAGGAAGGAGCAATCACTACCTATTTTTATGTCTTAGGTTTGATGTAGCCATGGCACGAGCGGGACTCAAACTCATGACCTCCCAGTTATGAAGTGAACGCGCTAACAACTGAGCTACCATGACCGGTAATATTCACAAGAAAACAGAAATTTTAGATATTAAATTCTATATTGTATACCTCTTTCTAGTTGATGTTTCAAAATGACTGAAATATTATCAAATGCGACATAAAACAACAAACACCTTATAGACATTAATATAGCATCTGGAATGATAGATTAACCTAACCACTGGATATAGACGTGAAGCATGTGACATACATAATTATTGCCCAGTTTGTATTGTGAATACTGGTCAACAATACACTGTGTCCTGTTCTGGAAGTTAACAATGGACTGATTGTTCCACCAGGAATGGAGATTGCCGTATTTATCATATTCTCTTCCTACAGAAAAGGAAACAAATATGCTCAAATATGATTTCTCTTCAATCAATTAAAAAAAATCCTTAAAAAATCAAAATAAATGAAAAATTTATTAGATACCCTGGTCGTCAAATCCATGTGTCAGTTCATGGCCCATCACAACTCCCATGGCACCAAAATTCAATGATCTGTAATAGTATCAGTACTAGGTCAATCTATATTCATAGAAGATAACAAAAAAATCTATTTCAGGGATAGCAAATTATTTCAATAGTGATTTGAAATGTTACATTTTAACTAGAACTAGTTAAACATGCATGCACAAATTCTCTTAAACGCAGCAATCTCTGTAAAAATTGTACAAAGGTGATTCGGTGATTTATTGACACACACGGTGATTTATTGACAAAATTTTGTTTCAAATGCTCAGGTACCATAAATTAAACTAATTTGTACACCAACCATTGCAGACACAAAATGACATTCTTCAGAACACTATATTATATCAAACTGTGGTTTGTACATTGACCTTTGCAGATGCAAGATGATATTCCTCAAAGCTCTGTATTATAACATAAAGGGCAAATAACTCTGTATTTTCTAGTGGAATTTATTAGGTTGATTGATTGTTTGTTTTTCCACCACACTCCACAATTTTTCAGTTATCTTGTGGCATCCAGTTTTTTGTAGGTGGAGGAGAGAACCCAAATACAATGTATCCAGGAAGAGACCACTGACCTTCCGAAAGTAAACTGGCAAACTTTCTCACATATATTGGCGTGAGCTGGATTCGAACCCTCGCCAATTAGAGGTGAGAGGCCTTGTGATTTTTTTTAGCGCAATGCTTTAACCACTCGGCCATGGAAGCCCCTGGAATTTATTAGCATGTATCTGTGTGTGTGTATTTATATATATATATATATATATATATATATATATATGGAAATCTTCCGTCAATAATAAATTCATATGCAGGCAATTTACCAGGAATGATTTTGATTGTTGTGATACACACCTGTAGTACTACTGAGTATCTAAAGAATCTGTAAGCTGAATAAAGTACTGATTCCTCCAGTAGACTATTACTAGCAGTCCAGAACTGTACAAAAAGCATTTACTTTATCAGCAGCAAACAAAGAACTGTGGAAATTATTCATTGTGTTGCTGTTATCCAAGCACCTGTGATGACTATTAAGTTACACTGTCACTAACTGTATGTATCTTTGACATTTTAACATTTCAATATTCCAATGAACTGTTTCAATATTCCAATGAACTGTTTCAATATTCCAATGAACCATTTCAATATTCCTATCAACCATTTCAAAACTCATATGAACAGTTTCAATATTCCTATGAACAATTTCAATATTCCTATGAAATGTTTCAATATTCCAATGAACCATTTCAATACTTCAATTAACAGTTTCAATATTCCAATGAACTGTTTCAATATTCCAATGAATCATTTCAATACTCCTATCAACCATTTCAATACTCCTATTAACAGTTTCAATATTCCTATGAACAGTTTTAATATTCCTATGAAATGTTTCAAAACTCCTATGAACCATTTCAAACTCCAATGAACAGTGTCAATATTCCTATGACAGTCCAAAATCCATGGATTAGTAATGCCTCACTGTACACATTTCCATGGGCTTAATAATCAAGTGACATCTCATAATTAAGTGACATCTCATTGTGTATTTGATAATTAAATAGAACCAGTCATGATGATAAGACTTCTCTCCAATATTCTACAAATACTATAATTTAACTGCCAACAAAACTCCAGGAGATAACGATTTCCTGCCGGAAGACATAAATAAGGACTCAAATTGGGTATTCTGATGGAAGCTCTGTGAGAAATTACATGAATGAAATATTAATTTGATTGTGGTCAGTGCATGCTGACCATATTTTTGGAAGCTAAACAGCTCAGACAATAAATCCAATTTGTGCCAATTGAAAGAAAATAACAAGAAATGAAGATATTTATGACATCTAGCATACTTGTAGCAAGTCTGAGATTCCTTACTGATAAAGTTATCAAAAGCATAGTATATTTCATCAACATATTATCTATCAACAAGTCATATTAAGGTTGGAATTAGGTCATAATGTACCAGGATCTTCAAACACAACTAAAACCAAACAATACCCATTGATATCTAAGAACAAAAATTAAACAAGTAGAGAAAAAAAAAATATGCATGATACCCTCATCTAAATTTTCATTAAGCCCATTTCAAAGTATTTACTGATCTAAATACAATGAAATCACATAAAAATCAGTTCCATGCATAATAAATCTTTATGCTGTGTAACATAAGTTTCAAATTATCATAAAACAATATTTTATTACATATCATGAGTAGTTTGACACTTTGATCACATGCACAGCTTTCTGTGCAGAGTTTAGAATATAACTTTAATTCAAGGTCATAGTAATTTATGAAATAAAAAAAAAAATAGTTAATTGATATAAGAAGATTCTCCCAATATGCTGTGGTAAATTCATTATTTTTGCTGAGGTTTAATTTCTGTTGTTTTCAAGGAATAGACATGATGAAATCTAAATTCCCCACAGCTAGAAGATAAACTGTAGAACTTCTACCATCACAACATCATCATGGCAGGAACATGCTCATTTGTTCTCAAACCATGATAACTCCACTCATTAAAACATCCCAAATGATTCTACAGTCTCACAGTATAACCTAAGCTTATTCTTGGCCTAGAGTGTAAAACAGATGATGACATTAATTTCAATTTGAAACCAATTTCATTACAGAATCCATTAACAGATAATCAAGTTTTGGACAAAATATTAATTTTTCATTGGAACTCTGCTGTCTCACTAACATAGGAAGAAATACACACAAAATTAAGATGGTGAAGGACTTGACAAATGTTGATTCCATAACTTACTTCGGGTAGTCAATTTCATAAAATGGAGCCTGCAAGATTCCTGCTGGAAAAACAATCTCATTCTTGGTGGGTGTGTAATATGCATTCACTGTCGGTGGGGTCATATCCCATCTACAACAGAACAACACCATGGATTGTAAAATTTGACAGCAGTCATGCCTGTGTATTCTAATTTCTTCATCCATCTTAATTTGTAGTTACCATGGTTACTGTTAAATTAAGAAAATACTTCACAGAACTAGAAAATAGAAAAAATCAAATAGGTCTTGCCAAATGCTTATAGTTGGGGTTGGTGCTATTCTATATATGACCACTTTGACCTTAACCCTTGACCAATTGACCTCAAAATGTATAGGAGTCCTCCTCTTAACATAAGGTACTCATATGCAAATGATGACAGTGTCTTTAAAACTACTCAAGATATCATTTGATATAAATATGCGATGAATGACTGGACTGATGAACAGATGGATAGAGAGAAAGTCATTTGTTATTGGGTAGGCCCTCCTTTATATCATCATAATTTATACCACCAGTTGTGTTAATGCACAAGGAATTAATAATTGCTTTAGATATATACGTAGTAATCATAATATTTGTCATGTCACCAATATTCAATCAAAGATTACACTTCCTTATACTGATTTTAACTGCCTTACACTGCTTTTAACTGCTTTGTACTAGTTTTTCAAATCTATGTCTATATTTGCTTTAGTACTTAGTGGCAATGTGTCCCATATTTAAAATATTACAGATTCGTAAAAGCCTGGGTACCTCAGATGAAGAAACAGAACTCTAGTTCTGACCAAAACAAAACTCATACACACACATACATATCACAATAATAATCAAAGGTACTAGAAATAAGTTGGTGACAGTGGTATGAAAATCTCAATATGGGTTTCAGAAATCTTGCAATATAATAAGGGTAAATTCACATGTAAAGATATTTTTATAGATTTTCTTTTTCGGAGCAAAAGTGGGGTTGAGGCCATATATGTCACAAATTATTTTTGATCAGAAGACAAGTAAACATATTCATTTTACAAACCTATTCATATTCTTATCTACATAATGTGTCTGAAATCCATGTACATATGTAATTATTGGGTCTGTTACTGAGACAATCTAACAGCTGTACATAGTTACTGGGGCTGTTAATGGGAGTCTTACAGCTGTACAAAGTTACTGGGGCTGTTAATGGGACTTGCTTACAGCTATACAAAGTTACTGGGGCTGTTAATGGGAGTCTTACAGCTGTACATAGTTACTGGGGCTGTTAATGGGACTAGCTTACAGCTATAGAATGTTACTGGGGCTGTTAATGGGACAGTCTTACAGCTGTACAAAGTTACTGGGGCTGTTGATGGGACTAGCTTACAGCTATACAAAGTTACTGGGGCTGTTAATGGGAGTCTTACAGCTGTACATAGTTACTGGGGCTGTTAATGGGACTAGCTTACAGCTATACAAAGTTACTGGGGCTGTTAATGGGACTAGCTTACAGCTGTACATAGTTACTGATGACTTACATGTTTTTCTTAGGTTTAGACCTCAGTGTCTGTAGATCTTTCCTTATAACAAACAACATGTTCCTGATGTTATTCTGGAAGTATTCATCTCCAGAGACCTCCAGCTACAGAAGTAATCATCATAAATCAATAAATGCTGTAGTAACCTTACTCATTAGTCACAGTCAAACATGGAGATAGTGAAGCATCATCAATATCCTATTCTACTCCATAATAGTTGTAATTTACTATATCAAATGAGTTATTTAGTCATTCTTATCTACAGAAATTGGAAATCACTTCAACATCACACATATCCTATTCTACTCCATAATAGGTGAAATTCACTATATCAAATGAGTTATTTAGTCATTCTTATCTACAGAAATTGGAAATCACTTCAACATCACACATATCCTATTCTACTCCATAATAGGTGAAATTCACTATATCAAATGAGTTATTTAGTCATTCTTATCTACAGAAATTGGAAATCACTTCAACATCACACATATCCTATTCTACTCCATAATAGGTGAAATTCACTATATCAAATGAGTTATTTAGTCATTCTTATCTACAGAAATTGGAAATCACTTCAACATCACACATATCCTATTCTACTCCATAATAGGTGAAATTCACTATATCAAATGAGTTATTTAGTCATTCTTATCTACAGAAATTGGAAATCACTTCAACATCACACATATCCTATTCTACTCCATAATAGGTGAAATTCACTATATCAAATGAGTTATTTAGTCATTCTTATCTACAGAAATTGGAAATCACTTCAACATCACACATAAACAATTGTAAGTGTATTTGCTATAATTGTGTTTTACTGCATGTAGCATATTCTATTAAATGTTGCATACGATGTCATCCTACTCAACTAATACACAATTTGCTAACTCCTACTCCTATGCAATTAAATAGTATTTACTCTAAAAGTATACTAGGCACACCAGATCTTTTGATTTGGTTTCTTGATTTGTTCATAAATTATATACATAGTCACTGTGTTGTTCATTATATATCTGGGTGTATTGGAATCTTACAGCTTGGTATTCCTTGTCGAGCAGCGTTTTATTGCCGATATAACTTGGGAAACCAATGAGATCAATCACAGCATTTGCCTGAAAAATAAAATTCAAGAATTTCAAGTAACATAAAATGCAAGTATTTAATGAAAAAAAAAAAAAAACACAAACAAACTTTGTTGACACTATGTCAAACTTTAGAAGTTTAACGAAAGTAGTGACTTTGCCAAGTGATGTCATCAGAAATGAAAAGCATGGGTCATTCAGATATGACCTTAAAAATATAGGACCTGTGTTACATAAGGCACTGGCACAATAAAAGAAAACCCTGAGACTCACTGCTACATACCTGAGCACTATGCATAGGTGAAAATTTGTAGCACTTCATATAAAACTTGATCTAAAACACTTGTAGAGACATCACGAGTACATGAGTGAAAAATTCACATATGGGATACACAAATAATTAGAAAAAAAAGTAAATGAAAAGATTTCATAAAAGGGAGTTAAACCACATCATTATATTATATGATTGATTATATATTGTTTAACGTCCCGCTCGAGAATTTTTCACTCATTTGCCGGTGAAGGGCTGCAAATTTAGGCCTATGCTCAGCACTCAGGGCCTTTGAGCAGGGAGGGATCTTTATCATGCCACACCTGCTGTGACACAGGACCTCGGTTTATGTAGTTTCATCTGAAGGATTGCCCCATTTAGTTCACTCCACAATGTAAGATAACAAGTCAATGCTCGTTCTACCTTTTCCTTGGCTGCCTGCCGTGTCTCGTCATCCATCCAGGACAGATTTGGAAGATTCTTCTTAAAGGCGTATTTCACCTCACTGACCATTTTCTCAGCCTGATGAAGAAAACTGAAGAGTATTCAAATGTTTTTGATTGGTTTTCAAAAGATTAAAAAGGAGACCAAAAAAATCCTCCTTTTTAATAGAAGAAAGAATCATTTACAACAAAGACAGAATCACTCATGTCACATTGTCAGACAGAAAGAATCATTCATGTTTCATGTGACAAACAGAAAAAAATCATCCACATCACGATAGAGAGAATTATCTAAGTCACAGACAGACAGTATCATTCAAGTCACACACAGAAAGAATCACAAGTGTGGATTTCGGTTCTCAAATTCAAATGAAGATCAGCGACAACATTAAAATCTAGAATTCAAGACTGATGTTTATAATTTTTCTGACCTTTTGCTTGCTGTCCCCTTGGAAGGCCTCTCTGACAAACATCGCCCCCAGAGCCATTCCCACCACCCCATCTGTGTCCGTGATACAGTACCGCCATAGTTCCTCCCCTCCGGTAGTGCCTGACAATGACAGATAAAAATCAGCATCCTTCATTCGATGCAGCAATCAAAATGTCATGAGGATTAGGTATGAAGTACTGAGTAACAATAACACATGATAAGGCATGCTGGGAAATCCAGCTCTACACCCATACACTGAGAATTAAAATAAAAAATTTGTATATATTCTTGCCTTGCTGAAATCACACAAATACTTTGTCCATTTTGAATTGTATTTAAAATACTATATCAAAATGAATTTCATTGACTTTTAAATATCAAAATTTCATGAAAATTCTATGAATTAGAACGTCACTCAAATCTACTCTCAGTCATTGTTGGATACCCACAGCTGATATTGTCTTCTACTTGTCACCCTGATATAAGTAAAAGATAAGATCTGTCATGGGTTGATGATTTACAGTTTGTGGTCATGGAACTTGTTGTGCTAGAGTTTAAGGTACATTTAACTTGTGTAGCAAAAATACATTATACTTAAGTCACCTTAATATTTGCCACACCAACAAAATACAAGGCTCTAGATAGTTGAGTTGAAGCTTAAATCCCTCATGTGGTCATAATTAAAGTAGGAAAATTAAATTTCCTTAAAAAATAACATATAAAACTCGTATGGATTACAATTCACATTCATATTTTTCAAGGGAGATTAACACACCATCACAACTTTTCAAACGCAAGTATGCTATTGATGCAATAATGAAATCAGAAAAATATTCTCTGTCTGTTTTACAATCTGTCACCTGTCTGGTGACCTTAGTGAATCAGAGTGTCGGGCTGACAATCCACCAATCACATGTTCTAGCTCCACTGTTTCTTATTTTTCGTCCTCATGATTCTACTCTAAAATTACAAATTTCTAGCTACAAGTTGCAAATTAAAATTCTTGAAAATCAATTCATGGTAACAAAAGAAAAGACCTATAGGGGAGAACAATTTTCCAGAAAAGTCACATTGTCATATCAAGTTTTTAATTTTTGTCATATATATGAATTTTTCAAATTTTCATGATTTTGAACCTAAAGTCTATTATTTAAAATGTTAAAATTAACCTTCTAAGTTGGCCTACACAGCTTTTTCCCCATTTAAGTACCGATTTTCATATGAATTTTGACGTTGAAGTCCTTTAAGTCAGGCCTGTCTCTAAGATTATTTTTTGATATTTTGATAGGATATAATCTAAAGAACAATTTACACAAATAGTTTTTAGGGACACCCCTGCCTAGGGGTCAGAATTCACAAAAAACTGACAAAAATTAGGGGAAACTGTTCAAAATTACTTGTGCCAAATATATCTAAGTCGGCCTCACTGCTGGCAGTTTACGCCTTGATTAGTTTTTGCCATGGTTCAAATCTGTCTCATGCCACACTTTTATCTTTATTTCACATTTCCAACACTTTTTTCATCTTATATAATTATGTGTGTGCTTTCCTTCCATAATCTAGTTTAAATACGTATCTATTCTTTACACAAAAGGCATTAATATAAAATGCTAATCGTAAATTCTCTGTATACAAACAGTCAAGTAAAATTGTCTTCACCACAGTTGATGTTAACCTAAAGACATCTAATCATTCATTCTGCATTACTCAACAGAAGCACATGTGCAATCAACAAAAAAAAAAAAATGCCATATAAAATTGTTGTAAACTATATCTGCATATACTTCTTTGTATTTTCATTTTCATAATTCAAATACATGTATCATGCATCCGTGACATGTTATTGTTGCCAGAGACAAATGTCATGTAAAATAAATGTATATCAAGTAGGGAGTTGTACCCAAAATTAATACACACTGGATATATACCTTTATCATGTAAAGTTCAAAATGCTTAAATAATACATACATCATGCTAGTACATCATTGTAAGAGGTTTATTAAAAGTTCACATCTATGTCCACATATTAAAGGCATCGAAAAACAATCATTTATATTCACTCAGCCTTAGATGACAACCTAGTATGATTATGGGTGAGCTTTTTGTACAGAATAAAACCAAATCCGGACTATTAGGTTTTTCCGTTTTTGTTGATTGATCCTTTCCAACACCTTTATTACATTTTAAATTCAATTAAAAAATCACATAACAAGATACAGTAAAGTTGAGATTTAACCTTAGGCCAAAATAAAATATATGTGTGTTTCCGGTTTCCCAAACTTACCTAGGTTTTTCCTGCTATCCCTAAATATTTCATTGACGATATATATAAATAAAATAAAAACCCGGAATTTTCAAACTGGAATTTTGTTTTTTCCACATTGGCGTTTCACCGATTTACATTTTGACTACTCAAGAATCAAAGATCTTCAAAGTATTTGTACTGTATATAGACCTGTGTTCAAAGCATATCAAAAATGTAGACCTCCAATAACATGTTTTAATAAAATAAAATGTTTTACCTACCAACCCTATCTAATTTTGGGGGGAATGAAATAGGAAACACAGATACATTTTATTTTGGCCTTATAGACATACATCTGTACTTGAAAGAATGTACTATTCCACTATGTATTGATTTCTACATCCTGTACTTGAAAAATTTCTTTTCCACTACCTACATAGTTTCTCACCTGATAAAGCCTCTGTTAGAATTTTCTTAGCATTTCTGAATGGTTTTGATAGATATGTTGTCAGAGAGCTGACAATGTGCCATAGAAGATAATTCTGTAGTGTCCTGTAAAACAAAAACAGACAATTCACACACTGCGAATGATAACAGAAGGCCATCTTCTTCTTCTGATTATAAATAACAACTCTAGAGAATGATGCTTCTTCGATAAAATCTCTATAAATCAAAATCAGATTCACCACAAGTGTGATCTGATTACTGATCAACTTTACGACTGAATAGGACAAATTCATGGTATCACACAAACATGACCAATCAGAAACATCTCATTCGCTGCTCTCATCCATATTTGGACACAAAATTTTAATCTGTTTTTGCCAGTTATCAAACCTGTCTTCTCTGAAAATTTTACTAAAATCAAAGCTGAAGATTTTTCCAAAAAAAATCTTGTCCAAAAACAAATGCACACAAACACATGAAGACCAACATACCTATCCTCACAAGTAGAGATTTTCATCAATTTTACAGATGTCCTTAAAGCCACACTTACCGTCTGCCTTCCTCCGTTTGCAACTTTGTTGTGACAATAGCAGACATCTTACTAAGAAAGTCGGATGAGAACGAGACAATGGGTTCATCAACTGCTAGAGTTATGTTGGTCACTGCCATCATTTTACCAAAAAACTGGGTCCAGTTTAGCTAAATACAAAAAATACTAACTAAATTAAGTAGCAGTCCTTGAGAAAAATAATGCAACTTTGCAGTTACTTCTAGGCTTTTGACAGGAAATGTGGCAGCCAGTGATCTTTGTGCAGTACAGCAGACAAAGTGAGTGCATAGGACAAGGGCAGATAAATCATAACATAAAATTATAAAGAGATTTCATCACTCAGAAACTTTATTCAATAATTTAAAATCATTGCTGATGTTTAAAGTATTATGGCCATTTATCAAAAATGCATGATTACGTCTGCCCTTTATATATTGCTAAAGGGAGGTAATTATGATTTATGAGAGGGTCTAATTTCAGAACCAAATGAACACAGTGATAGTATATGTATATATTTACTCCTTCACAAAATATTGAAAACAAGGACTGTGGGCCAGCTACCCTGAATTACCCTGCTCATACAGAAATAAAGACTCTTTATAGGACAATACAAGTGTTATATCAAATCCCTAAACTGTGGACCTGCTCTGTCTCCTGAGTTCTGCAAAGCTACACATCATGAGGGCACTTTCATGTTAATCAAACGAACTGTATTATTAAGGTTCACGAAAGGAAGATTTAAAAAGCACCATCATAAATATTCCTATGTAAAACTCCAAACCATCTGTGGCTCAGGAGTGGGAGGAAATAATCTGAAGAAACTTGAATTAATTGCACTTCATTTGCAAAAACTTGAATCCCTTTTACGCTTATGTTTGATTGACATTGATGCAGTAGATCTGCAGAAGAAGATGAAAATGTAAATAGTTTACAATAAGTAAACTGATGGAGAAGTTTTGATCAGAGAGCTCACTTAAATGAATACCTCTTAGTTAAGCATTTTAAACATTAAATACAGGAAAATAAATTTTGAAAATTTTCAGTCCAAATTGTGTCCATGCCCCTTTACACCTATGGCTGAGATGATCAAGTCAATAAATATTACCTGCTTTTTAGGAAATAATTTGTATCACATTTATTATATATTCTTTGCACAAATTAATTTTAAATAGTTATCTCCCCTTCATGTATGACATAATTGATCAACATGAAAATGTTGAATATTAACCCTCTCCCATAAGATATTTTACACATACAAATGGTGCTATTCCCTGCAAGTCTGTCACAGTGATTTTATGATAAATCTTCTCCTCATCTCGTCTGTCTTCACTAGGAACAGTAATCTGGAGATAAACAAATGGATGTAAACTGTCTGATCTCCTCTGCTCTCTCTCTCTCTCTCTTCAATTAATGGTTCAACTTCATTACATCAATTATCTATTAATTCTCCATTATTTTCTGCAACTGATGGCAGAAGGAAAGTGGTGTGAGAAATATAATCAATGTCACTCACATTAGCCAGCTCTGTCTCAAGAGCTATCACATCCTGCATGTGTTTCCTTGTGACATTCTCCTCACCTCCCATCAATACCCCCACCTTTGTCATGTACTCCAAGTAAGCATTCAAAACCTGCAGATAAAAGCCAGATTAATTATATGACAGCACAGCAGATATAGTGGAAAGGGAGAGACAGGGGCTGTAACCCAAAACCCACCCCACCCCACCTGTGGTAGAATTTTTTAATGGGTATTTAGGGAATTGCAACTCTCATTTTAGAGTGAAAAAAATAAATTCCACCCCCTCAACCTTGAAATTTCTGGATCCACCCCTAAACTCATCTGATGGGTTTTTTGAAGTGCCATTTTTTATTCTAAATGACACTAGTACCATGAACTGACACAAAGTACAGACTCATCAGTCCCGACTTTGGTTTCAGGCAAATGTCTTTGAAAATAAAGCATCTGGATTAATGAACAAAAGCCATTAGAGAAATAGAATTCAATTCACTTTGATAGCATGTGGTCATACATAAATGATGACGAACAATGAGACAAGCCATAAAAATGTAGGATACAATCAACCTCAGAATGGCATGCCAATCACATACTGAACCTTTTCCTTATATTCTTTTGAAATTGGCATTGCTTTCATCATAACAGTGAATACATGTTTGTTGCAAATTAGTTCCATCAAGGTTTTTAGTACCACCTGTGCATGTAATCATTACCAAATATGGAGTGTTGCCAATGTCAATTAAGGTTAATTATAACAGGTTATATTTTCTGCAATGCTAGCCACCACCCAATAAAACAACAAAGATAGCATTTTATTGCCGAAATAAGGTTTCAGCCAAAATTGGAAAAATGATTATTAGTTACATATTTCTAATCCTTGTAACCTTCAATGCTTAAACAGGTTAACTCAGTGGGCTCATGAGTGTCCATAAGTCTGTCAATTGCGAATTCAAATATCACAGAGGCTCTAATTTATCCCCCCCCCCCCCCCCCAACATAAGCATTTCTGTTTAGTTCCAACAGAAACTTTTGTAATAAGAAAGTTTATATTATGGAATTTAACTCTAATTCAAACATAACTTGTATATGTGTGTGCATTAATTTAACTCTAATTTGAACATAACTGTAAATATATGCATATTGAATAAATCATCAGATTTAATTTGAATCTGGCCATTAACAGTATAATTTTTATTAAACACTTAGGATATTCTTAGTTTTATTCCCTATAATATACCAATAAAAATGTTCTAATTAGACACAACAAAAATTCCACAAATATTTGCTAATAATCCCTTCATGCTCACTAGTATGTTAGAGTGCAAAGGACCTATGTGCCATCTGCAATGGTTCCATAAGGAATCACTGTCTAGTTTGTTGGGTATGTGAGGGTCTAAACATGATAATTTGTATAATGGTGAAGCTGCTACACATAAATTATCATGTTTTCCATTCTAGATAATAACCCCCACATACCCAATAAACTAGACAGTGATTCCTTCAATCTATATTTGAAATAGAAATGAAAATATAAAATTGCCATATTGATTGATTGATTAAAGTTGTTTAACGTCCCACTCGAGAATATTTCACTCATATGGAGATGTCAGCACTGCTGGTGAAGGGCTGCAAATTTAGGCCTATGCTCGGGGCTTATGGCCTTTGAGCAGGGAGGGATCTTTTACGTGCCACACCTGCTATGACATGGGACCTCGATTTTTACAGTCTCATCCGAAGGACTGCCCCATTTAGTCGCCTCTTACAACAAGCAAGGGGTACTGAGGATCTATTCTAACAACCTGGATCCCCACAGGGAAAATTGCCATATTGAAGATATTGCCTAATGGAAATAGAAATGTACATGGTTCTTCATGTTAATTTTCATAATCTCCAACCACTGACCTTTTGTATTGCATGAACTGAGAAATTTAGATCCAGATGTAAGTGGTGGGGAAATTAACACACATTGGAGCTTCAAAGGGTTATCACAGAGAAAACAGTTGGACATGTAAATGTGTGTGTGTGTGTGTGTGTACAAAGTGACAGATGGACGGAAGATGATGGAAGTTTTCCTGGTCATCTTATTTTACAGGTAATTCATTCTTTACAAGGTCTGATATGCTATAATCTCTTTTTTACAATTAAAGTGGACTACCCTGAATTCTAGAAGCTCATTATTCAAATACTCTAACAGTGTATGCATTCATCAATATCATTTTTGTTGTTTTATCAAGTGATGAAGCTAACTAGCATTGCCTGAATAGATTCATAATCGGCATAAATGTGTTATGCAAATTTTAATTTTTCTGCAATGTTTGCTACCTTCATCACTCAATTAATATATATATATAAAAACTTGATTAAGTACTCAAAATATATCATTGACCTTTTCGTTACTTCGAACATAACAACCTTTGACCTTGATGATGCTCGATATTTGGTAATGATTACACAGACAGGTGGTACTAAAAAACTATATCAAACTAACTTGCAACAAACATGTATTCATTGTATATGATGAAAGCAATGTCAATTTCAAAAGAAATATTAGAGAAAAGATTCAGTGAATATTAAG
Source organism: Ostrea denselamellosa (assembly GCA_024699665.1). Lineage (NCBI taxonomy): Eukaryota > Metazoa > Mollusca > Bivalvia > Ostreida > Ostreidae > Ostrea > Ostrea denselamellosa. The sequence goes on along the minus strand of JAMZEH010000005.1, from coordinate 3,268,582 downwards.
GGTTGAAAGACATGAGTGAAATCTAACAATATTGTCGTAACATATTCAAATTTCAATGGAAATTTTTACCATCTGAAGTTATATTTTAAAAAAAATCAAGCTTTGAAATGTATTTTTTTCTTGAAAACAGTTGATGATTCCAAACTATTATTAAGGCCCCACGACCGACAGGTACCCTATTGTGATCAGTCCTTGTATGAGTGCAAGTGCACCCATCCATCCGTACATGTAAACCCTTTTCCAGACTCTTTTCTAGCTAATTCCCTGCAGCTATTGAATTGAAAATTTATACATAACGGGTTGTAGATTTAGTTTGAGTTTGGGCTTTGTTGACATATTTTTTAAAAACATTATGGACCTTGAACTTAGCAAATTTCAGAGGTTGACAGTTTTCCAGACTTTTTCACTATTCCTGCTGCTATCAAATAGAAAATTTATTTATATCAATGGGTAAAAGATAAAGATTGAGTCTCCTTTTAAAAAATAATTGTCATAAAGTAGGTCCCTTTAGTTGTTTGCCTCACAGTGATAGCTAGTTTCAGCGGTAGCATTTCTTTACGATTTGAATGTCCTGTCATACATAAGGCTTTTTTCAGTACATCAGGCCTCCTTAATTCAGTGGTTGAAGGACATGCAACTTTATTTACCTTTTTCTCTGACTCGTTTAAATAATACTGCCTCTCAGGCAATCCTAAGCCTCCCTGATCAATCTGAAACAGAAAACCCAATGATAAAAGAAAGGCAACATTGGTGATAAATATCATAATTCATTGGTAGGTTGTCATTACAACTGCAAAGAAAAATATAGATACACAGCTATAAAACTGCCAATATTTTATATTAGACTTGTCTAGAACATTGATCTGAAAGTAACTTCAATATTTCTTTCAAAATGGATTCAGCTATCCATGTATAATGAGTTATTTGCAGCTCCTACACATAAATGTTTCAGGACATAATCTGACCTGCAGAATATTGACTGATGAATTTCTGTCATCAACTCCAACCCAGATACCAAACAGAATATTTATTCCGTAGGCTTTGATTTTCTCCACATAGGCTTGGATGTCTAGGTGTGTTGTTTCATTAAGTTTTGGCCAGACACCAATCCCAGACAGTAGTGTCTGCAGTGGCTGGTCTCCTAATGTTTCTATTGTCTTGTTGCGATCCATGCAAGATTCATAATATTTCTGAGCTTTAATTTCTGCCAAACTTGCCGTCTTGTTTAGTGGCTTTTCTGAGTGCAAAAGAAATCATATATAAATATGTATATATACTGGTTTGAATGGTATGGTTCTTGGCGATAAGAGTGGAACATCGTTGCTCTTGTAACTCAAGTTTCTCAATTCACACCTACACTTTAAGACGATGATGATGATTATAATAACTGGATAATGCATTTTAATTTTTAAACAATTTTGCCAAAATGTCAATTTTATATCAATCTAAAAGCCTGAAACTATAAGCATATATAATATGAAGTTTTGTTAGACAAATTTCTTGTTTTTCATCAACAAATTCATTCTGTCTTCTTCCACCCTGCATGAGCACCATGTTGATCTACATGACTTGATAATTCTAGGTGAGTTCCGAATGAACATTTGAGGGAACTAATTTTTTCTAGAGAACAAATGGTTTTAAATGAGAACTGAACACTTTGGTCTAAGAGCAGAATGCTTGACCTTATATGGAATGCTGAACAGCTTGAATGTAGTGGTATGATGTGGGAACAGAACAATCCTAGTTGAAAATAGAATGGTAATGGAATGGTTATTTTGGTATAATAGTACACTTCAGGGTCTCTGTGTTTATGTACATATATATTACATGTATCAAAATTATCAAAAAATTTGGTACCAAAAGAATATCTTGTCACAAGAAATGCATGTGAAATATGAAAGCCCTAACACTAACCATTCAAAAGGTACGGCCAAGGTTAAAGTTTTTGTACATGGGTATGCACACCAAAAACTGCATGTATAAGCCCCCAAATCTCTGATTAAAGAGGCATAAAAAGCAAACACATTAATCATTTATATTTGTTTACCTCTAGAGTGTCCTTGTGCATCATATTAAATGATTCATGGCATGAGGAAGAAATGTCTAATGATAATTGTAATAAAGTATTCTCGGTAAGATGGCCATCCCTCCAATCCGACCGTTTCATTTAGTCCAGCAGCTGGCTGGTTTTGAGACTTTTACTGTATTTACAATGTCCTGTACTATGTATATACTTACAATGTACTATACTGTGTATATACTTACAATATACCATACTAAATATACTACTAATTGATGTACAAAACCTTCTGATCAAATTATCATTTTCATATACATATATAATATCATGTTAATAGGTCCAATGAAAGGAATGGTAGTAAATCATAGCACAAATGTTAATTCACCTTCAGTTCCATCCAACACCCTGACTCATAATGCAAATACTGTAAACAGCCTTATTTTCACAACAGTTTCAGATTTAGCTGTTTTCACTCTGGGATAAATAAAGGATAAAAGATTTCTATTATCTTTATATAATATAGAAATAAAATTATGAATTTACAATGGAGTGAAAACAAATTTGATTTGGATGTAAAAATAACCAGTTACAGTATCAATTTTTTTTTGCTGTAAAAAGCTGTTTACAGTATACATGCGACTGAACATTCTCTGTCCTGCACCAAAGCTATTGGCTCTGGATCTGCTTTAAATTCAATTTAGAATATCATTAAGACTGCTATTAGTCTTTGCAGTACAGCTACACCAATCCAACACATAATGTAAACAGCATATTAATATTTCACACATTTTCTCCTATTTCTTTAAAAATATAAGTCTGTTTAACCTTCACAGAACATATGTGGTACCTACCATTTTACGTAAACCTGTCTAAAGTAAAGAATAAGCATGAACAGAGTGATTCTGATGAGACAAATGGCATGAGAATTCTTGGGGTAGAAGAACTTCGCATTAAGCAGTGTATAACTCTAATTTAAAAAAGTGTCACAGTCTAAACTTCAAACAGAGATAGAACATTCAGAACACAGGCAGACAGACACACCTACCTATGACTTTTTTCATTACAATCTGATTTTCCTGCCAGAGCACATTAAATGTCCCCCAGCGCGAGTGTCCAGAAGGTAAGGGGTGACTATCCACCCAGCCTCCACAGGCATACTGGTAAAAATCCTCACAGGGGTCTGCTGTAATGTCCATAGAGTTGTAGATAGAGGCTGCCACCGTCACACAAGATGGGGTCAAACACACTGAGGGAGGTCCAGGGCAGGTAGGAGCTGGACCAGGGGTCACAGCAGAGGGGGTGGGGCACTTCTTTGTGTAGTTTGTTTTGATGACTGGAATGATCTTTCCACATTCTTTACAAATCTGGACTGCAAAAAAGAAAACCATATTTGTAAATAAACTGAAACTGAAAAAGGTATTCTCTAACTATAATCAATTTATCCATCTGATATCGGCATGGGAAAATGGAGATGCATCTGTAGTTTTTCACAAGTTTGTAACGGAGTGTATTACAGTTGCATAAGAGAAGATTGATTAAATTACTCATCTTACATACTGTATCACCATTACATGAAGAAACAATTGATCAAATCATTCAGTGTTACTTCTTTGTAGCTGGGATGTTTGCGTGTCTGTCTGGTTGCTGGAGCTCTTGGTTGCCATGACGATGGCCATGATGAGGACGGTGAGCATGAGCAGAAGACATAAAACAATCAGCACCCGCTCCAGTAGCGTCTTTCTCTGCCAGGAAAATAGGTTGTTCCTTACCACCACCCCCGTCTCAAAGTCCAGTGCCCCCAGGACACTGTTCTCAGAGGTTTCATCCTCCTCAAGGTGCGTATGTTTATAACCCTTGTTGGACATCTGCAGAAAAAAAGACAAATGCAGTAATAAAATGTGTTCTTCACTCCATTTACATGTTTTTCCTCATCCTGAATCATCTAAATATTTCACTCCGTATAGTATAATATCATACGTGTACAAAAAATCTGTTCAATAATTTCATTACAAACACATACACTTTGATACATCATTAAAAGGTGCCTTCAAACTAAATTCTCTTCCACTGGCAATGTTTAATGGTGACACAAGTGTATTATTTATCTCTTTTATTTACATAGGTGTTACTACCAGCAGGAAATTAAATAGTGAAAAAGCCCACATTGATCTGGTGAAAACTAGCTGTCACTGTACTGAACTTACAACTGATATCATGAACCTTTTTAATCATTTACATATGTACACTGTACATGCATCGCCACCTGTTCCAGGCCATTAAACTAATGTCCTGGTTAACTCCATTTCAAGAAATTAAACTTGGATCTGTCATAATTGACATGTTGCAATGTGTACAACACCTCTTGATAAATTCCTTTGATCCTTGGCAACACTTTCAATGGGATGACAAGTCTATACTGTACCACTTACATCACTTCAGAGCTGGTTCAGACTCAAGAACTTTTCTGGCTCCTGATGCATGAATCAAAGCTGATTACCAGCAGGTAACAATCAGATAGCTGCCAGTCTTAGCAATATCTCACTCCTTCTACTGTAGCACTGCCTTGGATTAAAATCAATGCTACACAAGATGGGGCAGTACAATTAGAGACTAATAAAATCTGGTATACACAAGTCTGCTCTGTGAGCTAATTATTTTGTACAGAGCAATGAACTTGCAGTTAATGTGTATTGCTATTGACAAGCTCGAAAGAGGGAATTTAAGGGACCTTTCAAGCAATCAGGTCTTTTTTTTCTGTCAAACAAACATTTTGTTTTCATTTTTAGAAGAAAAAAAACATGATTACCAAGTGATATTCAACTGCAATCTTATATATATATATATATAGTAAAATATTGTACCTCAAAGTCTAAGGGTCTTTGACAAAACTTTGAGATATTCAGGGGTCCAAGATATCTGAACTTGCCTTCCAATTTCAATTAAGGACATATGTAACATTTCCGACATTTTCTACAAAATTATTTTTTCCTCTCCTCAATATGAAGAGTTCTTTATTATAGGTTTATAAGGTTTTGTAATGTAGTAATATTACTAAGTATTACATGAAGTACTGGGTAGCTCAGTGGTGAAGTCACCTAACATGTGAAGTATGGGTCCTGGGTTTGATACCTGTGTTCCAAAGATTTTTCTCTTCTTCTTTACTCAGTTATGCCCATTGATTTTACAATTTTACTTGCAACAACCAGGAATTATCAAAATATGCTAACTCTAAAACAGACAAGGAAATGTACTCCAATTTTTTTGACAGAATATGAGATAGAATGCAAGTGATTTCATGAAATAACATATATTATTGAGAAACATCACATATGTCCTTAAGTGACTTTCCCCATGTTTCTATATGTTCATTTCATGCGTAACAGTCTTGCACTATCAATGACAATCATGTTGTCCTCTGTTATTTTTTTATCCCAGTAATAAATGAATTTTCAAAGTAAAGCATATTACAGTTATTTTTTTCTATAAAACATCCCACTGTATACACAGTTTGTATCTAAATAAGATGACTGTGCAGATCTCATGCTTACAATACTGACTATGAAGCTTGAATGGGATGTAACTTTGTGTTGTATTAAAGACCTTGTCACATAAGGATTTTAAAAAATAATTATAATGTTTACTGGGTACAATGTCTCAGTATTGAAGTGAATACACATTATATAACACTAAAAAAAAATTCACAATGTTCAAACAATGCTTTAAATATCATACAACATACTGGCCACTCCTCTCTCTACATCGACAATTACTTAAAACTTTGTTTCTGTTGTGCAGGTTTTTAATTTTCTCGTAATGCCAGGGGTCGGAAGCTTGTTTTTACCCTGCTTGATGATCGATGAAATATTTTGGTCTCCTTTTATGTGCAGCTATCATCCTGTTTAATTTCAGTTCACTTTGAACTGCATTTTCTCTATTTTCCATTTTACTGATAAAAGCGTACATTATTTTAAAATACATTATCATTTTCTTGATTATTATCTTCAAGTGCACTTTGAAAATCTTTGTGTTTATTTATCCACCATGTTAATAATGTAGCGTGTATCATTAAACTATAATACTGACTGTGTTTATTCATGACTTTATTCATTTTATGTTTGAAGATAAACTGAATACCCGAGCTCATACAATTACCATATGTACCACTGTCATAAAATAAGCATGTTTAGCAAACCAAAACACTGACTGCATTTTAAGATAAAAATGAGAAAATGCATTTTAATATGAAATGATTGGGCTTGGGACCTTGAAGACACTTTGACATAAGTGAGTTATTCATGTTCTAGAGTTTTGTAAATCATTTGTATAGGGATTACGCCCTGGACCGGAGATCAACTTCAACATAAGCAAGGTATTCGAGATATCAGGAGTTTTGTAAATCATTTATATGGGGAATACAGTTGGGATATAAGCAAGCTATTTGAGATAACACATATTCGAGATACAGATATTTTACTGTATATATATATATATATATATATATATATATATATATATATATATATATATATATATATATTTCAAGTTCGTACAAATATAAAATTTTCAATCACAGCACATATGTCATTAAGGGAGCTAGTATATTGACAATTAACATAAATTACTATGATAAGCATATAGAATAAGTAATTAAGATACATGATAACATTTGACACCAACAACAAAATCATGAGAACCATTAATGAAAGCATTAGTGCACATGTAATTTGTCTGATTCTAAGTAGTTTGATGTACACAAATGGTAGAAAGGTTCCTTTATGATCTCCACTCATCCAACGAAACAAACAAACATAACAGCAATTTTCTCCTCATTGAACAATAGCAGACCTGACATCTATCATTCCAAGGAATATTCCATATTGTTAACAGTATACAAGTCTGGCTATTGCACTGAACACTCACATTATTTACAATTAATGGTACTCTGATCTCTTGATAAGGGCATCTGATATCTTGTTCATTGACCATACACAATTAGAAGATATCTGATGAAAGATTGGCAGAGCACATGAACAAGAGAAAAAAATTAAAACTTTCATTATCAAAATATTTCAAGATGAAAATTCTCCAAGAATTTTACATCAAAATGGGTTAATTTCTATGGAGAGTTATTGATTCTCAATGCACCGCTTTTGAATGAAGCTTTTAAAACAGATACTAGGTAAATTCCGAGGCATGATCATTCTGTCACGAGAGTGGATAAAAATATCTCCAGAAGTGCATGATGAGAGAGAGTTCATGCTGAAAGCTATAGGCTGCCAAATCTATGCCATAAACATTGTAAAATTGATAAAATTAATCACTATATAAGATTCATATCTGAAAACAAAATCATATGTGCTTTAAAAATGTTATCTTGAGAAATGAATAGTACAGTAGAGCCAATTCATATAGCATGTGTTGTGGGACTGCTATTGTTTAATTCACAAGCAAATTTTTACATGTGTATATTCACATGCACATTATCTACAAAAGTGACCAGATGGTTAGAGCTATTCTTTTCATGACCTGGAGGGCATAATACAGCTTTGAGCTGTGTCAACCTATATGTAAGACTTTTTGACTCACAACTTGAAGGTAGTGACTGCTCGTTTGCCAAATGCTCAGCATTTGGAAATGAGCATCAAGAGTCTTTTAAATATGACCTTAAAAATGTGGATGTCCCATGTCATGGCAGGCTTTGGCATATATAAGAACCATCACTGCTTCAGCCCTCAGAGTGCCAAGTATGTAGGTCTGAATTTGTGGTACCTCACCTATACCTGGTGCCATCTCAATACAACTAAAAGGATGTAAAACAAGGAAAGAAGAAAAAATAATAAAAGTTAATGTGCACTTTATGATATATAAGGATATCTTGATCTCATTATTTCCATTTATAATCCTATATATGTTAAAACCATCACTGTATAATTTATGTTTCACGATGCATAGTTCACTTTGCTTCTAAACATGGTCCAAAGCATGGAAATACCATTAAGTTGTCAATGCTAATATAGATTTTAATCCAAATAGATTAGAAAGAATACAAATTTATATCTAAATTCCAATAATACAAGTAGAAAAGCTATCATGACATGTACCAAACATAGATTAAGTAGCAAATTACAATCCACATCATTCCAAGCTGCTGTAAAATAAATTCATTATTTGGCACTGGCTAAATACAATTCATATTACTAAAATTCCACAGTTGTGTAATTTAAATTTCCAGCAATCAATATTCATTCTGCAGTCTACAGAATATTATTACAGCCAATCACATTAATGGCAAGGTAGAAAACAAGTTGTGTGAAACCCGGCTCTGCAGAAAAGCTGAGTCTTGATTCCCTGAAACCTGTACAAAATTTCTGTCAAATGAAAACAAATCTTTCACAGACTCCACTTATACATGTACCGATATTACTCCAACTAGCTGCAGAACTGTAGCATTGTGGTTTTATATTTTATAGTCTTTGACCATAACACTACAGTTCTGCAGCTATACTCAGACAAGTTAGAGCCTCATTTAACGTCCCTTATATAACTCGTTTTTTGAAAATATTATGCCAACTAGAATATTTTAGTGTCAGAAAAATGAAATTTATTTCTTACATTTACACTCTACTTTCATTTCTGTTGGAATTCCTGTTATTAAACTACACATACTATATTTATAAAAGTTCACGTGTGCATTATTTACTTGTTTGTAACTGCAGTGTATTCATGAGGAAATGGCTATCAATACAATTTGTACAGATATCAAATGTAAAAACATTGGAAATGTAAATACTTTGGAATCTACAATATCAATTAAATCACTTTCACACAGAGGATCCACATGCTGTATATGATAGAAATCAACAGTTGGCATAATGAATGGGCAGCAGTAGCAGATTCAGAGGGAGCCAGAGGGATATTTGCATGCCTCTCTCACTAAAGTTTCCAAAGGAGAGAGAAAGCTTCAGAGAGAGAGAGAGAGAGAGAGAGAGAGAGAGAGAAAGAGAGAGAGAGAAAGAGAGAGAGAGAGTTATTGTACAATATTACAATTTATTTTTTTTTGGCATTTGTTGGTTTGAACATATTTTAGTGTTAAGATGTTTACAACAAAATGATTGCACACAGTTCTTAAAACTTAAAACACTTTCTCCTTCACCACCGACTTGAATTTCTATAATGTGATAATTTATAAAAATGGCAAAAACACAAAAATATGAAACAAACTATCTAAAAATTTGTAAAGAAGCTTCAGGTTCTGCAGAGACATTTAGAGAATGGGTACAACCCTAGTTACCCCCCCCCCCCCACCCCCACCCCCGTCTTAGAAAAAAAAAATCATATTTAGATTTCTATAGGCCAGTAACCATTAATCAACATCTATCATTTCACTCAGATTAAGTTCAAGCTTTATTCTTCATCCAGAAATTTTTTTTTTGAAAATCTCAAGGATATACTGTACATAAGTTTGTACACATTTACACAACTTCCTGTTTGAAATGTAAGCAATGACTTGCCATGGCTACTTATTGTCATACAATTACATCATTACTACAAAGTGAAAATACAGTGTATCTGGGACTGACATGACAAGATAAATATTCAAATACTCTTTCTGTAGGAGATGTGTGCTGCATGTATAGGAAATCAATCTCCTACAGAACAGCCACTGCAACTCCTCTTACTAATAGACATGTTGCACAACATTTTGTCAACAACACATCCAGGACAGAATTTGAACTGCTGTAGTTCAATAAACAAAGATAAACAGAATGTGTCTCTCACCTGTAAATACATACTATCCATGCATACAAAATGTCACAGGAAACCGGCCATTGTAAGGCAGAAGTTACAGTGTAAATCCAATGATACCAAACACAAATCTGTTAGTATGTACACCCTTTCTATTAATTTTCCACCCTTGATAAGGATAAGGGATTTTTTTTCTGATAAGGTCACACTCCTACAACAGGACAATGACTTGTATCCCTGCTAGAGGACCTGAAAGAATGTGTTTCTAACTCCAGTTCCTGCTGCCATATTGATTTACCATTACAATGAAATACACTATGATAGAATCTTCCTTTTTGCACAATTACGTTCATAACGATTATGGCTATGTAAAGAACTGGAGGCCATGTTTTTCACATTCTAATTCATGCCACTGCAAGCATCAATTTATCCTGATATAAATTGACCACACAACAGAATATGGATGAACACAACTCAAGAAGACATAATATGTAACTGATATGGATTTCATTGAATAAATAGTATTGATTTTCTTTCTCCTTATAAAAATGGAGCTTTAGATATGCAGAACAAGACTAATCCCATCCCCTTGAAATGGATCAACTTCAGCTTAATTTTCTAAAAATCAACCATATCCTTGACAAATATCTTTTAACAAAAGGCCTATGAGCACATGTGTACAAGGTGCATAACTCTACTGATTCAATTCATAGACCATGTTTAGTGTTGTTATAGCCATGTAAAATAAAATACATATATTCTGTGTTACATAGTATTAAAGTTGAACAAAATATTTGTTTCTATGGTAACAAAGAACCTCTTATACATGTATATAAACAAATTTCTTCTGTAGACACAATATTGAGAGGATTCAGTAAACAAGATAGAGATAGGCTTATTATATGGTATTTTTTAATACTTTATTCTTATATGTTGGCATATTTTTACAATCCAATGATAATCTTGCAGATAGAGCTAGAAAAGCTAACTTTGCTCTGAAACATAAACTTCCCTTTGGCCCAGATCTTTAAGTCGCAAAACTTGCAGTTAAAACTATATGAGTCAATTATTGTTTCAATTCTAACATAATCATCACAAATTTGGATCTTAGATTTCAAAAGAAATTTCACCAAATTTGATAAAGCACCATTTGAAAAGATTCAAAATTTCATTCTGAATACCATTTTGAGTGTACACTACAAAGCATCCAACTTGGCTGAAATATCTGAACTTGGCAAATCACCTTTACATGTCAAAATATTTCAGCTTGCATTTAACTACTTTTCCATATTGGAAAATCTGACAAACTCAAATGATAATCATAGCCTCTTTTTAAAAATGCATCCTCAGAAGATTTGTCATTACCAAATATTTCTGGGTTTTTTTTCGTTTTTTTTTTAATTTAAGGACACGTGCAACGTTTGTGACATTTTCTCTAAAATTATTTTTTCATCTCCTCGATATAAAGAGTATTTGTATAATAGGTTTAGATTTTGTAATGTACTGTAATATTACTAATCTTTTACACTGACCTGGGTAGCTTAATGGTTAGATTAACTAACTTGTAATGTAAGAGTCCTGAGTTTGTTACCCCGTTGTTCCAAAGATTTTTCTCTCCTCCTTCACTACGATAATTCCTATTTACACAGTACAGCTCAATTTACATTTTTACTTGCAACAACCAGGAACTAACAAAATATTTTAACTCTAACACAACATGGTTACATATCTCTATTTTTTCTGTACAAATGAAATAGAATGTAAGTGAAATAATATATTGTACATGAAATTTCAAAAAAAATTTCTATATTTTTGTGAATATTAATAGACAATGCAATAAAGCATCAATCAGCATTAAAAAGGATTTGGAATACAAGTTAAAAAAGCTTTATTTAAATACTCACCTTGACCTTGATCAAATGAAATTAACACTCTGTCCAATCAATAACAATTTCTGCTTAGAATATATGATAATTAATGTTTAAGATTAGAGAGTGTAATTCATTGTTAATTTATGATCAAGACACAAGAAGTGGAAAATGTTTAAAGCTGCCCACTATTGATGGCATAGCCCAGTCTAATCAAAATCATCTGTTCTAGTTCAGTTTTCTATGTACTACAGACAACCATTTAAGTTACTTAATTTGCATAACTCGTTGGACTTTCACTTTAAAAAATGTACCTAAAAATTAATCAAAGATACTGACAATGTTTTAAGCTTTAAAGGTATTTAATTAATATAACTAATTTAATTAAGCACTAAGAAAGCACACATGTTGCAATGGAGAATCTATTTTTATATGATATAACTGAATATCACTTTACATCAGTATTTGTACAGCATGGAGAAAAAGAAAAACAACCCCCCATTCCAGGAAAATAATCTGTAAAGTTATTCTGCCATTAAACCATGATAACACATTCATAAAACTGTTACACAAACTCAAATTTCTTCAACTTTTTGGCAATCGTCTAATGTACGTCACCCCAGCAAACACTCTCTACATTTTACCTCAAGACAGCTAAGTAAACAATTAGCATCTATGCATGGTATTCCAAATGTTAATTACCCACTCTTGTGTAAATTGAATATTACTTTATTTTCAAAGCTTTGGGTGAAAATTCCCCAGTATCCAATGTTTCAAACAACCCCCACATGTTCTTTTCAGCAGTTTTAACATGAAATCAGTCATTCTGTTAAAAAATTCATATCCTTTAAACAACAGTAATAAATCAGACTTCTTCCCTTCATAACGTACTAAATGTTTTTGATGTTAATGTAAAAGAATTGAATTAGATGTCAAACTCACAGTGTTGATAAATGATTCAAAATGAGATTAAAACAAATTGAATTAGATGTCAACAACTAATTCAGAATGAGATCAGAAAGAATTGAATTATATGTCAAAATAGGATTTGATAACTCAGATTTACAATGAGATTAGAAAGAAATACTCTCAATTTTTCAGTACTGAATTACACCTAACACCTGTACACAAGATTGAGGTGCATGATAACGTAAAATATTGAAGGCATATCAAACATATCACAAATATACTATATTCTAATCTAATTTTTATTTAAAATGTATGATAATAAAATTCTAATCCCAAGAGGTTTTTCTTTTCATATGTGTGTTACATACATATATAAAAACAGTCATTAACAAAGAAAAAGCAAAATACATGTATATAATATCACCCCAAACTACATGTATAATATATCACCCCAAAATACATTTTCAAAAATCACTTTGTTTCAATTTACCGTAGTGTACTGTACTTCATCAGAATCTCTACAAAACAGCATATTTACATACATACCATGTGAAAATTCCCCGACACAATCCGGCATAAATACAGACTAAATGTTCACCAACTAACCAGACTCAATAACATTAGTCGTGTTCAATCAAATGTAAATTTTGGTGATAGATATCATCAGCACTATCCTGTGCAGGTCACGCGAGATGTGGGAATGCATTGATCTCCCACAATTATCAGGCTCTGATCTAAAGCTACTCACTACCTCTTCTTCCATCTTATCATATTGCATTATATCTATCATTATCTATTAAATCAATATTACAAATTATTAAAAGTGATATCACAATTTATTACAATCTATCAAAAGTGATATCACAATTAATGTGATGTAAGACACTGTCATATTATGACCTCATGTTTCCTTGTAAGCTTAATTACTCAACTTAAGATTTCTTGTTTTGAACTTCAGTTTTATGTTCTTTATGCTTTATGACATATCAAATATATTCAACTATTCATATACTGGTGTATATATTCAATACATGTATATATGAGTATTAACAAATTCTCAGTTTCTGAATGGCCTTTGTAAGTCCCTGCTCTCATATAATTCAAACCATACAAAACTGTCCATGTATGTATTACACTGATAGATATTAATTTTTATAACATAACTTTAATCACTGTTTGTTGTCCAGTATCTTAATCATGTTTTTTTTGTCTAAAATTTTCATCATTGTTGTTTACTATCTAAATCAAGTTTGTTGTCTCTAACATCATAATCATTAAATGTGTGTAGTGTAATATCATATTATTGTTTGTTGTCTAACATGTTAACTGTTGTTCGTTGTCTAATATCATAAATGTTGTTTGTTAACTGTTGGGGCCTCCATGGCAGAATGGTGAGAGCATCGCACTCAAAATCACAAGGCCTCTCACCTCTAGGTTCAAATCTCAATTGCACCAATATATGTGAGAAAGTTTGCCAGTTTACTTTCGGAAGGTCGGTGGTCTCTTCCCGGGTACATTGTATCAGGGTTCTCTCCTCCATCAATAAAAAAAAACCTGGATGCCACCAGATAACTGAAAAATTGTTGAGTGTGGCGGAAAACAACAATCAAAACTGTTGTTTGTTGTCTAATATCTAAATCATTGCTGACTAATATCAAATCATTTTTGTTGTTTAATATCTTAATTATTGTTTAGTCATGTATTTTAATCTTTCGATTGTTACTTGTCAAGCATCATAACTGTTGTTTGCTATTTTACAGTTATTGTTCGATGTCTGACTTTGTTTGTTGATTAATAAATTTATCATTGTTTCTTGTCCAATATTTTAATTATTGTTTAATATCATAAAATCATTCTGTTGTCTAATATCTTAATTACTGTTTACTATATATTTATTGTCTAATGTCTTTTTAGAATGATGCAGGCTTCTGATAAAGAAGTTGATATTACAGAGCCCCTCCGTTTTATGCTAATTAATTTGGAAAATTGTGAGTAAAATTTGTCAACACTCAAAAATCTTAGCAAGCGGTAATTTACAGGCATAACCAAGCACAATCGTCAATGTGGTGTTTTTCTGGTGATGTGTTCATTTCCTTTTTTTCTTTTTTAACTTGGACTCAGAATCACACAAAAATTTACATACTTTTGATGATGTTACAACCATTTTTCAAAAATATTTGTTAAAGGATATATATATATATATATATATATATATATATATATATATATATATATAGATTCAATAATAAAAGTCAAGAAACACAAAACTCAAATTAATTACATTCCATTGTAAGCGCTTTTAGCTTTAATACCTCTTCAGACAGTTATAAAATTTTATAACATTTTATAACTGTCTGAAGAGGTATTAAAGCTAAAAGTGCTTACAGTGGAATGTAATTAATTCAAGTTTTGTGTTTCTTGACTTTTATTATTGAATATATTTGCTGTATCAAACACTGGATTTTTTTTTTTATTTTTACAAATTATAGATATATATATATATACACATATACACACACATATATATATATATATATATACACACATATACATATATATATATATATGGTAAGAAACTGGAAGGCTTTGAACCTAAACCTGTAGTAAACAGGTGGTGGATTATTGGAATGAGAATCAAGAGACCCAACATTGCACCATATGGCCCATGTCAGTGTCTGCTGGCCCAATGAGTTTAGTAATTATGGGGGGAAATTTATTGATTTTAA
This sequence comes from Ostrea denselamellosa, assembly GCA_024699665.1. NCBI lineage: Eukaryota > Metazoa > Mollusca > Bivalvia > Ostreida > Ostreidae > Ostrea > Ostrea denselamellosa. The sequence goes on along the minus strand of JAMZEH010000005.1, from coordinate 3,253,313 downwards.
TTAAAATGTGAATCAATAGGCCCATGGGCCACAACACTAAATTAATTCTCACCTGCCACTTTACACCAGCATTTTTCATGAAATGCATGAATGCATCATGAAAAGTATGTCAGCATGAAGCATTGCAGTTCATACCCTCATGTACTTTAAAAACTGAAAATCATTTTTTATATTTACATCCTACTTTCATTTCCATCCGAATTTCTTAAAATAAATTAACTATATTTATCAAGATTCATATGCATATGTTTTTAACATTGAAATGGCATCATAAATACACCTCCTCCATGTCACTGCAGGTCAGCGGTCTCTGTGATAAGAGTGACACTTAATCAGAGATGACTTGGGAGATAGGGGCTCACTGTAGACTGTCAATTTTACCTGTGTGTAAAATTCATTCCATGATTTTTGGATAAACTGCAAAAATTGAGGCCCTGTATCACAGCAGGTGTGACACAATAAAGATCCCTCCTTGCTCAAATGCCATAAGTGCCAAGCATACCTAAATTCTGCAGCCTTTCACTGGCAAAGGTGACATCTCCATATGAATGAAAAAATTCTCGAGTGGGACATTAGACAATTTACAACCAACCAACATCATTCTGTGTTAAAATACATGTAATTCATGTACCATATTAACAGGTAGAGGTGTTTTGACTGTCCTCCCTTGTGGTCTTGTTGTACATGTATACATCATGTATGCAATATGTTGACAGAGCTACCATTAGAGCAGCACAGCCGGTATTAGGACAACTTGCCCCCGAGACCACTCGCCCTCTCTTCAGGACATCTCACCCCCAAGACAACTTGTCCTAAAGACAACTTCCCCACTCTTCAGGTCTTTAGGACAACTCACCCACTCTTAAGAACCCCCCCCCCCCCCCCCAACTGTAGCTTTCTAACTTTGTTCCATTACGAATTTAAACTTTTCAACCAACAAATATTTAAATGTTAATGTTATCCTATTTATGGAAATCTGGTAGTGTACAGGAAAAAAACGAATACAAATATTTCTTTGCGAAGACGAAATGAGCAGTCAATAGAATTTTGCCTTTGATAAGCGCATATTACTAAATGTGGAATGATCAACACTGATTTTGAAACACTTGATTACATGCTTTTACTGATTTTGCGTGTCCTGTTATCATTTTTAAGAAAATCAACCCATCAGCGTAAATGAATAAATTTATTAAGAAAGACACACACACACACACTAGTATCGATACAATGATTAATAACACAAAAAAGGTAACAATCACATGCAGAGGATATTATCTTATTATTGTCCACCGTAAATTTGTCTGCACTTGTTGAGAAGTTGATTTATAAAATTATTACAATGATAATAGTTATAAATGCTAGTAATATAATATTCATATAACTTTATATTTAAATATGTTGTTGTTGTCATAATATAAATTAAATTATTATTATTAGATAAACTTTTTTTTATTTTTGTACAATTAACAATCCTTGGGTGCATGTTCTACGCTGTTTTCCTTTACAAGAAAGACAACATAACGATTCTTGAACTGGAAAATTACAAATGCAACATAACTCGGCCATGATCGAACTGCTGCAATATTCCAAACTTGTCTCTTTTTATGTAAGAAGAAAAATTTAATTTCCCCAAGCGGGCTTGTGTTGAGTAAACTCATCTTCACTTTGATGCTAAATATACAATTATAGTAGAAAAAAATAGGGAAAGAGCAGCAGCTTAGCTTCTCACCTGATGTAAGGTAATTATCAATCTTTTCCTTCTTAGTTTGAGTTTCCTCCAAGCCGAAATACATCCTTTATTCGCCCGAGGTATCATAGTTAGTACTACTTTGAAGCAGCCGCGTAAAGATACTCATCGCTATGAATTTCTTAAACTGATATTTTAAAGTCGTTGACCAACTCTTCAATTGAAGTCATGAAAATTAGGCCTTACAGAATTGTTCCAACTTTATATGTACACTAATTATGCAATTTTCACTGTTCATACCATAGTGATATCCTTCATAACTCCTAATTTTCTCAATTTTAAAGACAATTTAATTCTTGAAGTTTGGCAAATAAAGTTGTCCTTTAGATTAAATTATGAAAAGTTTAATTCTCATGTATTTCAATCTGTGTATAAAATCAAGTGGCCTTGGGGGCGAGTTGTCTTAATGATGTGTTGTCTTGGGGCGAGTTGTCATTAGGGGGAGTTGTCTTGGGGCGAGTTGTCCAGCATTCGCACAGCCACATGTACATATATGCAGATCCAGAAATTCTCCCCATGGAAGTGGGTTCCATCTTGCGCATTTTTAAGGGGGTGCAATTGAAACTATATATATGGACTAACACATCGTATTTTGACAGGGTTATCACTAGGAATTTTTCAAGGCAAGTCCCTGACTCATGGTTTATAAGCAGTTTAAGTCCCATGAAATTTTTGCACCATTTTATGGTTTGAGTGTAATAAACTGAACTGAAATGATCTTCAGGAAACATAATACGAGGAGTAAATTTTCTGCACCTCTAATCAAAATGAACATAAGCTAATACTATGTTCTGTTCAATTTACTCTCAAATATATTGCAAACATTGTTGTGTTAGTAATTCTAATTACCTAACCACACAACCCAATGACAATATGACAACATATCAATTAACATACGATGTAGATTGGACAGGTTGGAATGATATAAAATTATTGTGATGGAATAGATTTCTTGTTTGCCATCAATTGCCAATGATCTGTAAATAACAACAATTAAACGATGCTACTTTCATCTCTGATAAAAATGGCTACAGAAACATAAATCCTCATTTAATAAAAAATACACATTAAGTACAAAACCCCTCATACTTAGGATTCAATTTTATCATCTTTACAAGTGAATGTAGCAGTGGATATTATTATCATTATTCTATATTTATATAGCACTTTATCTAATCAAAAATTACCCTAAAGTGCTTTACATTTAAGACAAGAAAACAAAATACAATAAATGCGTAAAAAATGACATAATAGTACTAAACTGAATTCAAAATAGAAACTGAAAGTATATAACATAACATTTTTTTATTTTTTTTTTATAAATGAATACTAAAAACTTAGCTAACGCATTAATAATAAGCAAGTCTAAAAAGATATATACTATACCAGTAAATCACACACATACACACACACACATAAATGTATGGATGCTTTCTATGGAATAAAGGTGTTCATCTACATCAAAAATGATCAAAAAGAGGACTTGGAAGTTGGGAACACTTCCCCTAAAGTGAGATCTTCTTGCTAAAACGCAATTTGCGATCTCTTTAGCGAGAGTTTATTTTCTCGCAAAAGAGGGATAATCACGTTTTCGCGAGATCTCGCTAGAGGTGTAAGGTTCCCAACCTGTCAAATTCCACTCCTAAATTCAAATAGAAAGATTGGGTAGGGTACAGTGGGATGGGGTGGTATGAAGGAAATTGAGGGGCAAAAAATAAAACTGTGAATTCGTCTTCACCACATCGACAAGGTACCTTTAATCAGTATTGTAGCAGTACTGTATAGCTTGTCCGTGCTTTTTACATATCTAACGCTGTTGCATTTCATTGAGTTTTTTTGGGTTTTTTTTGGTCATTATTATTTCATTTTGTTTTTTAATACATACCTGTGGGAAGTTCGATTCACCAAGATCTGATGGTCTTTGGTCTCCTGATGAGAAACTCATGGACATCAATTAACAAACAGCAGACACCCTGGAGTCACCGAAAATATCACTAAAACACAAGTTCTAAGTTATATGATATTAGTCATTATATTAATTTTGAAACTTTGTGTTATGAATTGTTGCTTTTAAAAACACTTCTATAGTTGTAGCCAATGTAGGGATCTTTTATTAGAATTTCCTCCACAATGGATTTGAGAATTTTGTACTCCACGCCCGATTTTAAAATCAGCCAGAATTTGGAAAAGGTTCAATAATATTATATTGGCTGCTAAAACTATACATTGGCGGATTTAAAATTTCCAAAGATTTTTTATTTTAGTTTTATATATATATATATATATATATATATATATATATATATATATATAAATTTTTTTTTTTTTTTTTTTTTTTTTTTTTTTTAGATATATTAGTTTAATTGGTACATGCCTTTTCATCGAGTGCGATAATACAGAGTGTCCAAAAAATGATAATAATAAAAAAAAAAAATAAATAAATAAAAAAAAGTAAATAAATAAAAAATGTAAAACATGTCGGAACTATTAGATTTGCGCGTTTTGTTTTTTTTTTATCGGTTAAGGCTTCGAATAATCATATCCGGTTGAGAAAAATGCACGGTATTAGGAAATATTTCAAAAGCAATACGCCAATAGGTGAGTGTCTGTCCATTGTATCAAACTTGATAATATTTACGAACAGTCTATGAAAAGGATAAAGGCAACCTCCCGTCGCTATACCCCTGTTGAGATATAATGAGGCCAATATAAAATATAAATACATGTGTGTTTCCTATTAAACTTGAATACTTGTCAGCGCTATGCTATAGCTGCTTCGCTTCGTCTCTGTCAATTTAATGCTATTACTCGTGTATTTATCTAATTTCTGATTTTAAGAATTGTAGAGCTCTTATGTAATACCTTGCTGACTGCGAATATTAGTATTTGTTTTCTTAAATACTCGTACTTTGAACAAAATGTTAATGAATTGTTTATCTATTGTGTTTATTGATGCGTGACTTTATCCCGACTTTTATCTGTACAAATTGTTTTTGACTGTTTTTATATTTATTGAGTAAGCATTCCATGAATTGTCGTACATGCGTTATTTTATTTATGTTACGACTTACTTGTGTAACCTAGTGAACTACCTTGAGCAGGTTGTACAAAATCGGGCTGCAAGGGATCAGTCAACAATCGTATGTTATAGTGTCCAAGAATTGGTGGGGCTTCGCTCAATGCCCAGGCAACTAACTTTACCAGACAAAGATCTGTTAAACAGGTTAAAACAATTTCGAATTTTTGAGATACAGAGGTAAACGCTCTGGTCGCTTACGAAATCGAAATTACAAAAGTAAAAAAGGTGTGAACTTCAATAATCTTGTACATCCAAACATTTGTAATACTTTGAACAATTTGCGAGAAAAAGTAATTGCAATTACGCTCAATTGTCGATCTTTAGTGAATAAAGATGTTCTCATAGGTCAGCTATTACGAGAGGACAAAGTAGACTTTGCACTTCTTACTGAAACATGGTATTCCGACAACAAGCAGCATCAATTCGAAACTTGTGATTTAAATCAACATGGTTTCAAAATTAGTGTAGCAAACCGGCAAAACAATTCTCAGATTGGAGTAAAAACAAAAACAAAAAACCGTTGAGTTCGACTCAAGACGTTCGTGATCCCGGGGTGTATATATTTTAAACATTTTGAAGGTCATCAGTTTTCAAAATAAAAATTAGAGAGACTTTATGCGAAAAGAAGAAACTTCCAGATTAATAAAATTGTGGATTTCAGTTTGGAATGCATGTTCAATAAAATATTTAAGGTAGCAACAAAATCGTAGGTAGGGTCGGGAAACCAGAAACACACACTTATTTTATTTGAACCTGGTTCGCATGCGTATTATACTGTTTTTGCTGTTATCAAAACTAGATGTTTAGATTCTTGATCTACCATTTAGCTATTAATAAAAGTTCCAGTGGAACAATAATTGAGATAAAACAAACGGAATAATACATATAGCAGTCGGAAACAAACTGAAAGTGAGAGGGCTAAACCATAAAAACGGCAATTTTATCTTGACAATCAAAAAAAAAAAAAAAAAAAAATGGGTGTGTTTGTGCAAAAGCCCGTTCACAATGTCGAAATTGGGGAATATGTTTTTAAAACTAATATTTCACTCATAAATATGAAAAAAGAATGATTTATTTCATTAGATACGAGGTCTTGCATACTTAAAAAAACCACGATAATTTGACATCGGATTAGCTCCAGAGACTGCAAGGACTCCACACCTTGGGCACATACTAAATCTTCACTTTGGGCTTTACGACGGCCAGTATGGTACCTCTACATTTTTCATTCACGTCCCCCCCCCCCCCCCCCCCGCCTAAACTCAAATCATGTGTCACTGCTATAAGTTATCTATCTCCAAAGAAAATGGGTATACTAGAGTTGAAGATAGGTACCAAAGTCAGGAATTAAATCGATTTAAATATGGGTGCAATATTGAATTGTCCATCCAACTTTTTATGCCATCCCCGTACTTTCACTGCATTTGACTTGCACCTATCTGGAAATGTTTCAAGGTATCACACCGGTAATTATTTTCACTATATATTACTATAGAGGGGAAAAAATCATTAAAAATCAATTTACAAAATTGATGCCAAATAACGCACTCTTCGTTACCCCTCTCGTCTGCTGACACAAGAAAAACAGTGCCCTGCACAACACTTTCTAAAAAAACAAAACAAAAAAAAAACAAAAACGCAAACAAGACTACCCTCAAATCCACTTGTTTTATCACATGTGTGTAAACAGCCTGAGTGCACCTCAGGAAGTAGTCTCAGTTGCTAACATCAAATAGTTCCACTGTAAACAGTTGATTATTTCTATAAATTACACAAAATTTCCTAATCAGGGGTACAAAAATTAAGAGAAAAGAAGGGGAAATGGGAAAAATCACGCATGGAAAAAAGTATTATTCTTTTAAACTACAGTTGACTAAATTCATTTTGATTGGACAATTACGGGTGTGATACCTCAATTGTGCCACTCATTAATTGAATTGTACTAAAGATAAGTTTAATTTAATTGTGCATATTTTATGTATTCTAAAATGAAATATGATAAATGTTTACCATCAAGGGGCTCCATTGGAAATCAGCCACTTAATCAACTTTTATGGGTTATCTCAGATATATATATATATATATATATATATATATATATATATGGTTATCCCAGACAATATTTGAAACTATCTAATGATACAAATTGATTTTATCGGTTGGTGAAGGTAGTAAGCAGAGCAACAACAACAACAAAAATCAGAAAAAAACAAAAGAAATAAAAAACAACAACAACTACAAAACAAAAAACACGCAAGTGGTAGAGTCGTAGTTGGGAGGTCATGCATGCGTTCTCATACGGTAGTGATTGCTCCATCTCCTAACGCTCGGGATTAGGTGTCCTTCGGATATGACTTTAAAACGGAAGTTCCGTGTCGCAGGGCCTTAGCTGCAGATTTGCAGCTCTTTGGGAAATACATTTGATCATGCGCAGAACATGATCGCGTATTAAATCAGTTGAGAGACATAAACACCACATGCAGGTGATGATGGAATATTGGTACACAAATCTGGGAAGTTGACGATGGAGAAGTTGTTCAAAGTCATCTCATTAGTCATAAAGTTGTGTTGTCAGCTAGACGTTGGCATCTGTATTAATAAGATATGAAACAGATATGGAAGACACTGTGGTGTCATTTATTTCGACTTCACTGAGGTATATATCGAATCGACATGGGAATAAAATTTAGTATTGTTAGTAGACAAAACATGGTTGATAAATCTTGATATCAAGATGAAGGTCACAGCTAGAATTTTGTTCAACAAGCGTACATACATGTACGACAGCGATAGCTTTATGGCTACTGCGACCTATGGCAAGGTTGTCAAAATCGTGTCCCTCTTGGATTCCATACTATACGTACAGACTCTGTGTACCGTATACTTTATGAGAGGATAAATACCCGAAGAAGTATGGAGCGCCAAATTAACATAAACTCAAATAACTGAAGATATCTTTAATCACTTGAAGATATCATCCTACATTTGATGCACACAATATTTCAATTCAAGATCTCTTCAAATAATTAATGATATCTTCAAATCTGAATTATTACGCGCATTAATTGATTTGATGATAGCATTATTCTGCTGAATGGATGCGCTCTATGATTGAATTATTGCTCTCTTCCAAAAAAAAAAAAAAAATGAGATCATCGATTGAATCGCACTGCAATTCAATTAATGGCGCGCATCAATTCTATACTATTAAACAAAAGTAGGGGATACAATATTTTGTGATCAAAATGTTCACATATACAAAGGGATACGAAACCATGTTGTATAGTCCCTTAACGAGGAAGCACTTCCAAAGAAATTCATCACCCAAACACATCAATCACACTCTCACGATCTGCACGGGCTGCTACTGATGATCAAGGGTGTTGTGCCACAGATTTGCATGCCTTTGAATTGGAAGGTTAGAGCTACTCAAAAGAAAGCTTTCGAAGAGAAAGCATCAGACTATCAGTTGTCGAAGTCGTTAATTAAACTGAGATCATGCGCCGTCTAACACAGGATGAGAGGTTACGTGCCCTTGGCATGCTACAGGTTGGCACAAGACAGATCGCTGTTGCAAGGGCAATGAAGGTTTCCCAGTCTGTTATCAGCAGATTATGGTCCAGACATCGTGCTTCAGGGTCTGTTTAGGATAGACCACAATCCGATCAACCAAGGGCAATAACTCAGGCTCGGGACAGATTCATCCGCACTATTACCTTGAGAAATCGTCAGATAACAGCAAATCAGATAAGGTTTCAATTTCAAAGGGATACTGGTTTGGTAATGAGTGGTCAGACATCAGGAATCGACCGTACAGATTTCACTTACACGCCCGACGTCCTCGTGTCATTCCTTCTTTGAAGGATCGTCACATTAGAACCCGACTCCAATGATATCGTCAACATCAATGCTGGGATAATCGGCAACATCAACAATCGTCCTGCCAATGTCCAAGAACTTGCTGCAGCATTGCAACAGAAATGGAATAACCTTCCCCAAAATGACCTGGGACGTCTCGTTAGGAGTATGCCACGCCGAATCCGAGCTTGTCTGGCCAACCAAGGGGGGTTTACTCTCTACTGACTCTCTTTCACAATGGTGGTAAATTTGCTGTGTGACCCTGTGTTGGTGTCGACCCTTATTCTGGAGAATCTGTCTTTTTCTGACTATACGCAGGGTTTCGAATAAATTGACAAATGTTTCTTTAATGTTTTTCTGTCATTAGTTTCCTTCCTGACCTCATGATCTGCATTTCATTGTCCTTGTAAATCCAATATCTCCTACTCTTGTTGAATAGTATATTAATGCGAGCAATAATTGAATTATTGCTCTCTTCAACTGAATTAATGATATCATTAATTCATTTGATGCGCGCAATAATTCTTTTGGAAAGAGCAACTATATAATTAGAGATATCTTCAATTCAACACATCCACAATTGAATTAATGGTCTCTTTAATCGAATTGTTGCTCCCTTTAAAAGAATTGATGCACATATCAATTCCTTATACAAACCATTGTAAATTAAAGATGTCTTCAATTGAATTAAAGAAATCATTATATCATTTATACCGAGCTCTAAATTAATTTTTGCAAGCAAAAAGTCCGCCGCATTGATGCTCTAATCAACTGAATTGATGAGAGCGATAATTGAATTGAAGCGTGTATCAAATCAAATTTTGCTCTCATTAATTGAATCAATGCGGGCATCAATTGAATTGATGCGAGCATAAATTGAGTTGATGCACGCATTAAATCAATTATTGCTCCCATCAATCCAGTTGATGCACGAATTAATTCAGTTAATGAGAGCAATAATTGAAGCGCGCATTAATTCAATTGATGAGAGCAATGATTGATTTGATACGCATATTAATTAAACTGATGAGAGTAACAATTGAATTGATAATATCTTCAAGTAATTACAGATATCTTTAATTATTTGAGTTTATTTTAATTTTCAATTGGCGCTCCATAAATTAGAAGGTGCTTGAATTCATAATTGTCATACATTATGATGGCTTGAATCTTTTTAAACACGTACGCGTGTTTTTACTATTCTAAATTATGCCGTTGTACTACAGACTGATGCGAAGAGCAAATACGGGATATCGGAACTATGACACTTTGGAACTCTTCAGATAAAAAGAATGTTCAAATAAATACTCTAAAAAATTCAAACTAATAAACGAAATTAAAAATAATTTTTTAAAAAACCATTAAAAAGCGAAATAAAACAAAATATTTTTTAAAAACAGGGGGGGGGGGCATAAAACAAATAAAGAAAAATAATCCCCAAAAAAGGGGGGGGGGGTAACACCCAAACATTTATGAAATGACAACGACGAGTGAATTTTGACCACAGAGTTGGAAATTATTTAAAATCAGAATGCTAAAAAGAAGATAGCAAGCCTACTTGAAGGAAAGATTACTCTGTTTTCTAAATGGAAATCTTTCCTCATAAAAACTCCCAGGTTATCTCTCTTATCTCATAGGAATGCTGTGAACGAAGTTCATGTTGAGGTGACTCACGCATTTACTGGTTCGTTGGAGAATCTCATATGGAGTATGACTTTATCATCTAACAAGTTTTTCATGTGAACTTTTGTGCTTGATATGGAATGATAAAAAAGGTGTTTTATTTCCAAATTAGAGATTTTAAAGTCTAAAGTTTTCTGTAATTTGATGCATGATATAATATCCAATAGAACATGTTAACAGGATTCAACATTCTCATTTTTTTAAAAATAAAATAATATTTCTGAATATTATAAACGTTATTTGTTAATGTTTTTAATTCTAAAATTTACAATAAACTTTTCCCAAAAAAATATCAGTTGAAAAAAAGATATATTAGGCAAACCTTTTTTTTTTAAAAGAAATTATTGAAATGAATAACAAAATTAAAAAAAAAAAATTGCCATTTTTTAAAGTTTGACCCAAACCTGAGGAAAAAGTACCGATCCCGATCCAAATTGAAAACTTAGATAACGAACAAACGGATATTGATCATTCTCATAAATCCTCTAGAGAATACAAAGTTTTCTTTGAATATGCACCTCTGAAAATCTAGAGGTGAGATCAGGTGCATAGGAGAGATAAACATCCGCTGTTGATCGGCCACACCCACCGTGAGGCCTATATTTTAATCAGGTAAACGGCCATGAAACACGTCAGATAACATTGGACCTAACGATAAGCTGAATATGCAAATTAGATCATTATAAGGCCATGAAATTTGCCAAAAGCTGGCTTTAAATGACACTATTGAAACCCCTGTAACACTAACTTACTGACAGTGACTGTCTCTGTTTAAGAATTGATCATACGCAGAGAATGCTTTCACGTATCGAATCAATTGGGAGGTATACGAGTAAACACCATATTCCGATGATAATGTAAGATTACTGCATACATATGGGAAGTTGATAATACAGGAGCTGAATTCATACCGTTTGTCATCAAGCTGAGTTGTCAGTTATCCGTTAACGACTATTTGCAATAAAGTATCTAAGCAGGAAGCGGGTGTATCTAATGTTTTAGTTTAATAATGTTGACTAGCAGTATTGAATAGGATTTCCGTACGTTGGATTGTTGTGTCTAACGTTTCAGTGTCACTGTACTAGGGAAAATATGAAATAAGAGTAGGTTTGTATCCTTGAATTAAGAGTAGAATTATTTTAGTGAATTAAGAGTACGATTATTTTAGTGAATTAAGAGTAGAATTATTTTAGTGAATTAAGAGTAGAATTATTTTAGTGAATTAAGAGTAGAATTATTTTAGTGAATTAAGAGTAGAATTATTTTAGTGAATTAAGAGTACGATTATTTTAGTGAATTGAGTAATGTTCTAGTGAGACAGAAGTTTTTGAACTATAATTTCCATTGAAATGAAGAAGTAGATAATTTATTAGCATATATATATCAGCATGTTTTTAGATATCTATCAGATAAACACACCTTTTGTACAAGTCTAGCTGAGTGCGAAAATTATGGAAAGATTGTTTGAAAAAAAAAACAACCCAAAAAACATGGTTCTTTCTTGTTAATGTCTATCTTCTCAACTCAACAAATGTAATATTTTTTTTTCTTAAATTCAAAGCTTTTAATGTTTGACTTCAGCGTCTAGAGTTGAATGCTTAAGTTGCCGTTCTTGATTGGTGTATGCTATGGTTACTTGCGATCTGAGGTATCTGAGTGCAGGTCTTCTTTAAGATGAAACTTACAGTGCAATAACCATTCTTTACCATTCACTCAATAATGGGTGTGTCCAAAATTATACCGATTACACTTATTAGAACCTAGAAACGACCATGAGACCGTCATGGTTTTATTTTTACCTTGATTGAAGACATTCCATGTCGTGTATCGATACATAATTTACTTGATAAAGTCCCAGTAATCTTCGTGTAAGTCACCTGTGGTTTTTATTCACGAATACGTAAATGGGATTGGCAACACGCACTCCTGTTTTAGCCCTCCCCCTGCCTCTTTTAGCCCTCTCCCTGGCTGTGATTAAGCAACATGTTATCGTTGTTAGGAAACAGTAACATTTTCTATTTTTTGAAATGCTTGATACATAGTGATGTCGTGTAATTATTGTTACTACAAAATGCCTATATAGAACTCGATTTGTGACAAATCTTAAGGAAAGACAGTTTTAACCAAAATAGCACAGTCAGCTGTGAAATGGGGATCAAATCGGAAGTGAAAATGTTTGGTCACGCAATCAATTGAACGAAGAGATAGTGGCTTCTTCGTTGTCGATGTCTCAACATTTAGATTTCAAAGTCAGGTGATATGAAGGGAAGACATGCCATGGCGGTTGTATTATAGGAAAATATAAACAATGGAAACAAAGTTATAACTATGATAGACGAAGGTGATTAATAATCATTTAGAAATAAGCGCAAGTGTCCATTGCTTCTAGAATCCCCACAATACATATAGACTAGATATCAATTCAAATCATTTGAATTTTTTGTTTGTTTTGTTTTAGTTTTCGTTTTTTTATTTTATTTTTTTATCGAGAAATAAAATGCATTGAAACAAAATAGATTTCAATTATTACTTACATCTAAAAAGAATTGAAAGTTTTCACACAAACACACACACACGCGCGCGCGCGCGCGCGTGTGTGTGTGATATTAAATACGAGGAGGAAGGTAAGCTCCTGTATTATACGCCACGTGGTTTTGGGCAAAGATATTTTAGTGACCATGGAGGCCTATAAGGGTGTGATTGCCATTCCTGTACAGTGTCAATACGGCCCTAAGATACCTCCGTATTCTAGCTGTAATTTTATAGAAATGATTTCGCGGCAGTGTTACAGTGTTTGACACTTCGGGGGGACACTGTTAACCAGTCTGCTACCCAACCGCAACAAATGTGGGAGAGGGATTAATACCAAACTAAGCTTTCCAGCGGCTCCCACAATCCTCTAGCGTGTCTGGTAATATAACCTCTAAAACGCCAATGACGTCACGAAATGCTTTGATTTCAAGTAGTCGTGACGAATGCTTCTGACGGAAATCCATGATACAGCTGTGAAAATGTATGTCAATGTATTAACATATTTTTTTCTCAAAATACAAACCTAGTGAAAGTCAGCATGACTGGGAAAGTGTTACCTTATCATCAGAGGATCCTATAGGAAAGTGTTGCCTTATCATCAGAGGATCCTTTAGGAAAGTGTTGCCTTATCATCAGAGGATCCTATAGGAAAGTGTTACCTTATCATCAGAGGATCCTATAGGAAAGTGTTACCTTACCATCAGAGGATCCTATAGGAAAGTGTTGCCTTATCATCAGAGGATCCTATAGGAAAGTGTTACCTTACCATCAAAGGATCCTATAGGAAAGTGTTGCCTTATCATCAGAGGATCCTATAGGAAAGTGTTACCTTACCATCAAAGGATCCTATAGGAAAGTGTTGCCTTATCATCAGAGGATCCTATAGGAAAGTGTTGCCTTATCATCAGAGGATCCTATAGGAAAGTGTTACCTTATCATCAGAGGATCCTATAGGAAAGTGTTGCCTTATCATCAGAGGATCCTATAGGAAAGTGTTACCTTACCATCAAAGGATCCTATAGGAAAGTGTTGTCTTATCATCAGAGGATCCTATAGGAAAGTGTTACCTTACCATCAAAGGATCCTATAGGAAAGTGTTGCCTTATCATCAGAGGATCCTATAGGAAAGTGTTACCTTACCATCAGAGGATCCTATAGGAAAGTGTTGCCTTATCATCAGAGGATCCTATAGGAAAGTGTTGCCTTATCATCAGAGGATCCTATAGGAAAGTGTTGCCTTATCATCAGAGGATCCTATAGGAAAGTGTTACCTTACCATCAGAGGATCCTATAGGAAAGTGTTGCCTTATCATCAGATGATCCTATAGGAAAGTGTTACCTTACCATCAAAGGATCCTATAGGAAAGTGTTGCCTTATCATCAGAGGATCCTATAGGAAAGTGTTGTCTTATCATCAGAGGATCCTATAGGAAAGTGAAACATTGAGAAATCATGCTTTCCTTGTCCGTTTAGAGTAGACTGTCTACCAAAAATACTGTGCTTATCTCAGATCAAACTACAGTCTATTACAATTAGATTGAGATCAAAATGTGTATTGACTTGACTGGAGTTAGAAACCATATGTATGTAAATGCTCTCCATCATTGCTAAAAGTGTCCCTTGGGAAACTAAAACGACTTACTTCTTTCGCATATGGCACGAGAGAATTCTTTTTGTTGATCTAAGTTTGCTTCACACGATAACTACGTGGTCCTTATTTAGACGCACTGACAAGATTTATGGAGAAGGTTGCATAGGGTGGTTTTCCATCTTCTAAATCTTTTTGCACGATATGAGCCTATTTTGGCTTCTGAAAATGACAAAATTCTCCTTGAAATCTCCATTAAATGTTTAATATATGTGTAACAAAACCATGTTGATGATTACAAACTTTTAAGCAATCTTCTCGTAACTGGACGTCATATATGAAGCATTCTCTCGTTTTTCAAATCCCTGCAGGAAGTTCTTAATATAAAAAAAATCTTCTAATGAATAGTGAACCTCCATAACAGAACAGTTTACAATAATATCGATTCTACAATGTCTTCATCATCGACATAAGTAAGTGATAAGTTGGTTGGTTGTATATTGTTTACATTAACGTCCCGCTCGAGGATTTTTCACTTATATGGAGACGTAGAAAGTGATAAGTATTATATTAATTGTTATCATATTATAGTGCATCTAGTATCATATTAACACCACCATATTAACTTGTATCAGATTAACAGGTATCATAATCATTCTCTTCAATGAGAGAGTTAAATAGAAATATACTTCCCTACAAAAAAGTTCTTCTAGAATTAATAACCAAAAATAATATCACTAAATATCACTAAAATAATATAAATAATATCACTAAAATAATGTCACTTATAACAGATAATTCCATACACATATTACTGAGAATCCCCTACACGTACACGTATAAATGAGAATCCCCTACACATACACGTATAACTGAGAATCCCCTACACGTACACGTATATCTGAGAATCCCTTTCACATATAACTGAGGATCACCGGTCGCGGTCGCTTAGTAGTACAGCCTTCGCTTGGTAACCAGGAGGTCGTGAGTTCGAATCCCGCTCGTGCCATGGCCACGTCAAACCCAAGACGTAAATATAGATAGTGATTGCTCCTTCGCCAAACGCTCGGCATTTAGAAGTAAGAATCATGGGTTCTCTTATGACGGAAAAACGGAGGTCGGACAGGCATTGACACGTTAAAGAACCCTCACTTTTACGGCCCTCGGCGCTGATCATAGGTCTAAATTTGTGGTACTTCACCTACATGGTGACGTCTCAATATGAGTGAACGTCAACGGGACGTAAAACAATCAATCATTTAATCAATCAATCAATATAACCAAGAATCACCGAAAATAATTGAAATTTCCTTACACGTATACGCATTTATAAGTGAGAATCCCTCACACATATAACTGAGAATTCTTCATGCATATAACTGAGAATCCCCTATTGAGAATCCTTTACACGTATAACTGAAAATTCCTTAAGTAGGCCTACATGCATTACCCAAAATTCATTATGTGTATATTGTTATTCAAATGAATATATCTGATATCCTGGGGGTGTTGAGGAAGATATAAACAATGGAAACAAAGGATTGATTGATTGTTTTGTGGTTTTCCGCCACACTCAACAATTTTTCAGTTATCTGGTGGCGTCCATATTTTATTGGTGGAGGAGAGAACCCAGATACAATGTACCCAGGAAGAGACCATCGACCTTTCGAAAGTAAACTGGGAAATTTTCTCGCGTATATCGGCGCGAGCGAGATTCGAAACCACTCGACCACGGAGGAAACAAAGGAAATCCGTGAATTATTCTAATTTTTTTTTTTACATGCGCCCACTGATTATTATATTTCTCTTAACACAAAAAATCTATACACTTATTTCTTATAGCGAGCAAAACGACGCAACCAACTCGCTCAAATGATTACAAATGTAAGTCACGTGATTTGCTCTTCATTAGCAAACTTCATGTGAAGCCAAAAGTTTGCTTCATCAGGTGAAAAATAAATGATGGGGATTACCCAAAGTGTCCTGCAAAAATATTGCCGTCACTTCGGTACTTCATCTAAATAAGTGAAGATAAGGAGCTGTGACCAACGTCGTAAAGAGTATGGCAAACATGGACCCCTAGACACACCAGCGGTGGGATCAGATATCTAAGGGGAATAGATAAAACGAAATCTTTGAAAAGAACCACAAACACTTCTGACAACCAGAAAAGTTTTCTCATACCATCGTACGTTTTGTTGTTGATATGCTTAGTTTGAAAAAAAAATTAATGCTAGATATGGCGTCACAACGTACCCTTTATGTCAACTGCGTTATATTTCCTGCGTTTATAGAACAGACAGATTGATTGATTGTCTGTTGTTTAACGTCCCGCTCGAGAATTTTTCACCCATATGAAGACGTCACCACTGGAGGTGAAGGGCTGCAAAATTTAGGCCTAATCTCGGCGCTTATAGCGTTTGAGAAAGCAGGGATCTTTATTGTGCCACACCTGCTATGACACGGGACCTCGGTTTTTGCGGTCTCATCCGAAGGACCGCATTTAGTCGCCTCTTACGACAAGCAAGGGGTACTGAGGATCTATTCTAACCCGAATCCCCACAGACAGATCGAATGTCTAATATTACTTATTAGGTTTGTAACGGACTGTGTACAGATATATAATGGGTTGATCAATCTCATAGAAGGCAAGACCGAGTGATTTATTTTCTCGAGGACCATTATCTTATATTTACATTTACCAGTGTTTTCTCTTATATGACACTACTAACAAAATTGACATTCAATTTCATATAACATGAAGTCAGTCAAGTGATCAGACTTTTTTTGTCTTGCGTATGAATACAATCACCGCTTCAAAAGTATTTGAGTCAATTGCACTGGGTACCTTCACCTGTCTTGACATTGTAACAGAAACAAAATAAATAAAACGCATCAGAATATTTACAGATAGTTTATTTTGTAAACAGACAAGAATTTCATTAATGAGTAAAACAGAAACATTCACCATACCGTTCAGTTTTACCTTTTAAAAACACCGTCTGCAACTTAAACTGCAAATTCGGAAGTAAGGCGAATTCATACGATGTGTTTGATATTTACATTATGGCAATCTGATGTTAGATTCACTATATGATGATGGTAACCTGTTGTTTCCGGGTAATAGCCATGACCGAGGCTGGTTTCGAGCTCGAAACATTGTTCAAGTCAGGGCACCGCTGCGAGTCTTTATTTAAATCCCACAAAAGAAATTTCTCGATTGAACGAAGTCTCTTTAAGTTTGTGTTTATTTTCTCTTACGCACCCGGAAGTAAAAAAAAAATTAAAATACAACGCACCTGTACTTCGTCTACATCTGTCGGTATAATGCTACAACCACGAGTCCTAACGATGAACATGCCCTTGTTCCCTTTCAAAAACCTGACCCAGAACTTAACATCATCTTGATCCAATTATCCTTCGTCATCTCTCCTAGATCATCTGAATTTCTGTCTAAATCTATATTCAGCAATTGCGTTTACAAATTTAAATAAGGTAGGAGACCACCACCGTTTCTCCATTACCGATTGACCTGGTGTAGTTTACTCCGCGCTTCTTGTTTTCAATTGCGTTAAGTTGACGCTCTTAATTATCTTTATTTTACACTTGTTTCGTCTTTTTTTTTAATCCTTCTAGCATATATATTTATATTTCATATTCCCCTAGATATTGTTCCCAATTATTTATTCTATCAAACTTTTTACGAACTATATCAAGTGTTGAACGATCGTCTGCCTACACAAGTATGGAAGCTTGATGAAAACAACACAAATCGAAACAGAAATATAAATACAAGAAATAAGATATCATTTTTCGGGCGTCAAAGGATTTGATTACGTGACCAACTTCATGTCATATCCCAATAACACTCAAAAAAATGTATCTTATTTCTTAGATAAAACCAAAGTCACAAGAACTGATAATCACACTACTGAATGTAGAATGGTGTGTCCCCCTTCCTCATTTTGCATATGATAAAAAGACTTGAAACTGTAAACATGTAATGATGTGTTACTTCAAGGATATGAATAATCTTTCGCGATCAAGTTCTGTTGGAAAGAGATGATTTAAAATATCTCTTTATGCCAAGGCGAATATTGTCTCCAGGGAATTCCGGGAATGCGTTCCATCGTCTCTACATTTCGTACACCCGTGTTTATAAAAGTCAGTGTCCAAACATTTTATACAATTTCACACAGTCATTATTTCTTCAAAAACCATCACTCTCACCTTTTACCGTTAAGCAATCTTATTTTAAATATGGTATGAAGCCAGATTATTTCATACACTCTAAACAAGCGACAGACTGGACTTAACAAATCATGATATACTAACAGAATGATTCTTAATGTAGACGTTTTGAATATAATAGGCAACAAAATTGTCATATACATGAAAACATATAGGTAATACAGGTATCGTTTTACAGTAATCTAACACCCTGACATAACAAAATCTGTTATTGACGTCAGAGAAAGCCGGAGAACGTGAGGATTTGTTTTTCACAACGTTTGAACTTCACGAACTTCTATTCTCTCTCTCTCTCTCTCTCTCTCTCTCTCTCTCTCTCTCTCTCTCTCTCTCTCTCTCTCTCGTTTTTATCATTTGAAACAAACATAAGTATATGTACAACCCGCTTCTCTGTGGTGTGTGACAATCTGGATGACATTGTAAAATCATTATCTATTTAATAACAAAAAATCATGTTTATTTAAGTTTTGAAAATACACGAGGGAAGGAAATGTGACAGATTTCTTATCATTTACATTCTACTGCGACGACACTGGAAATATAAATATATGCAAATGTTGTCGCAGAATTCTACGTTGTCCAAGTATTTACACGAAATTCTTATATCCGTTTTCAGATTTTCCATGTAATCATGCACATGATATTACTTTATTGTAAGAGCAATAATCAATCTAACAAATCCCATATGGAATACAAAATTTATAGTACGACAAACACGGATTCCTGGACATACCAGAGGTGGAAGGAGTAGGCATCTCCTGTTGACCTGTCACATCCGCCTTGAACCCTTTATCTTGATCAGTTAAACGAAATAAACCGCAGTCAAAATCAGTACTGTATGTAAAGAACGGTCTGATACGTAGTCAAAATCAGTATGTAAAGAACGATCTGACAATTGGTATGAAACATGTCATTTGACCTAACGACAGGTTGTATTTGGAAATAAAATCATTATAACGACCACATAATTTGCGAAATGATGACTTAAAACGAAATAGCTGAAACCCCTGTAAGATCAAATTATTTGTAAGTTGTTAGCCTCGATTTAAAAACTGATTATACGCAGAACAACTTGCATATCAAATCAGTTAATAGACATATAAAACGTAAGCACCATATGCAGATGCTACATATAATATAGGAAATTAACGATATAGAAGTCATGCCGTTGGTCATATAGGTGAGTTATCAGTTTGCCGTTAACATCTGTGTTCAATAAAATATCGAAATATGGAAGACCCTTTGATGTGTTTTAAAACGAGTTCACTGGAATATATCGAATCAACATATGAATGAAAATAAACATTGTTAATTGATAAAACGTCGTCGATGTATTTAAATGTTGAGTTGAGGGCCATGGGAAGAGATATTTGCTTCTCATGTAAAGCGTTTGAATAAATTGTGCCTCATAAGAATACAAGAAGAGGTGGACTAATAAAGGAAAGGAGCATAATTCATGCCCATGGAAATTCTAACAGACTGAAGGAAGACTTGATCACCAAAGACCATGTAGATATGGTCAATATTAGGAGCTCCAGCATCTTTTTAATATCAAATTCATAGTACATGTGGGTAGAATCAGAGTAATGTTTAACAAAGTAATTTCTTGAATGATTGATAAAAAAAAAAAGAATATTTTCGTGTTCCAATTTAATTGAAAAAGTAGCATTTAAATATGCATATTATTACTTATTGTTAAATTTTCCATGTACTCACAAGCACGTGGGGTTCCGGGTTAAAATAGGTCCTCTGTACCCGAAAGAGGCGACTAATTGGGACGGTCCTTCGGGTGAGACCGCAAAAACCGAGGCTCGTGTCACAGCAGGTGTGGCTCGATAATGATCCCTCCCTGCTCAAATGGCCATAAGCGCCGAGCATAGGCCTAAATGTTGCAGCCCTTCATCGGCAACGGTGACCTCTTTATATGAATGAAAAGTTCTCGAGGGCGATATAAACAACGCACAACCAACCAACCGTGTACTCATGCATGTAATTACTTTATCGCTAGATTTTCCATGTAATTGTGCATCACGGTGCTTTATTGTTAGATTTTAAACGTACGCATGCATGCCATTCCTTTAATGTTAGATTTTACATGTGCTCATTATGTCATAATTTATTGTTAGATTTTTTCATGTAATCACGCAAGCCAATTCCTTTATTAATAGATTTTCGATGTGATCATGCATGACATTACTATAACAATAAGTAATGACGTTCATAAGTACACGGATAATGTAACAATAAGTAATGACGTGCATAAGTACACGGATAATGTAACCATAAGTAATGACGTGCATAAGTAAAAACACGTCATTATTTATTGTTACATCATTCGTGTACTCATACACGTCATTACTTATTGTTATATTATCCGTGTACTCATGTACGTCATTACTTATAACAATCTTAAATATCTTAAATTAACGTAAGATGCAGATGCCATTAAAAAAAACCGTGAAGGACGTAAAACAAGGAAGTTTTGAAAGGAACTATTTTCGTCCTACTTCTTTTGCACAGAAACTGAACGTCTACTATTCATGGTGATTGTACAATAAATATTTGTACATCATTATCCAGTATTATTTATAGATAATTTTGAACCAATGAAGATCTCAACAGATTTGCAAGTGTTGAATCGACGTCCACACTCGTTAGTACTTAATTAATTTTGATATGACAGCATATATAACTCATTAACCATGCGTCTGCATTTATGAATGCAATGTCGAACAGCAAACATTTGTAAAGAAGTTTACCCAGTTATTGTTAATCCTAATTGATTGTCATCTGAATGACACGTCTGCAATGCGTTTGAAAATGTTAAGTGCGATGAACGGTTGGATTTCTTAAAGAGAAAAGATTTGCGTAGAAACTAACCTCCACTTAAACCGACTGACTGGCGATCAATGGTTTGGAGAATCTCTTGACAGCAGAAACACTTCCTGGTTTTAAAATTAAATTGAATTCTGTTATAATGCGTCAGTCGCGCTTCTGGGTCTTTTATTCCATTCTTGCATTACGTAATAGACATGTGTTAATATAAAGCTGCATTGCCATGGTAATAGCATTTTATAGAATCTAAGCTCAAGTTTAAATTAACGTATGAGAGCGTCTTCTTGGCAAAGATCTAACACAAAATGCGTCTTTTAACGAGCATATTTGCAGATCTCGATATTCAAACTTGCTTGGATGTCCCTAAATACAGCTAAAGTAGAGTGTAGCTGTATACGTCTGTTAACGCTTGCATGCCTTACACTAAATATAAAGAATTGGGCGTTCTACAACACCGCAGAGAAGTACACACAATTCAACATTTGAAAGATGGATTTGGGACCTCTGATGACACCTTTTCTGCCCCAAAATGACTACTTTGTGTAAATATTTTCCATTTAAGGGAGTAAAAAGGAATTGCTTCTCCTTGCTTTGCTATACCCGCCACTGAATCTAATCAACTGTTGAATGGTATTCTTAGTACCAGGTGATACTAACCGCCAAACTATTGTTCTGCTACAAAGCAGATATATCGTGTGATCCGCATTTGATTCACCTGTGTGTTCAATGTTATCGCATTGCATGTAATATTCACAAATACACTTTACATAAAAATTGATAGCCATGTGTTTAGGCGCAGTTTTCACTGACATCACGGGAAGTTCAATCAGTTGGAAAAATAGACTGGTCTCCATCCTCAACACAAACATGAATCTCAAAAAATATTTTTAGAATTGATTGATTGATCGCCACACTCAACAATTTTCTAATGCTCTAACCACTCGGCCACGAAGGCCCCCATTTTTAGAATTGAATTTGTATAGTCTTCATAATTGTCTAAATTCAGTATTCATTTTTTTCAAAGATAAGGAAATCAGTTTAGGAGAGAGAAAAAAAAATCAATACATGATTATAGAGCGGAAATTGCTCGGCGGTGTATGATGTTTATCTTGCTATTAAGGTGATGTCCGGAATTGATCGGACAAGATCAGAACTTCGGTGGGTGTTTTGTACCTTTCGGGACTCGATTTTTGTTCATGAATGATATAATTGATATGCTCGACGGGGAGACGCGGGACTTATTAATAATGGAAATTCAGGTAACATTCCAGATACTGTTACTATGTCCAACGTATCACTAATACAGAGCGCTCCTCAACAAGGGGGCTGTTAAATTCACGATGAAAATCGCGAAATGCTGTACAATCCTCAACACGGAGGCTAGTAAATTTACGATTAAAATCACGGAATGCTCTACAATTTATCATTATAGATTTCAAAATCGTTTATGCAAATAACATACTTAATAGTAATTAGAAATGGTCTTCATTTTCAAATTGATTTGTCTTTTACAATTTGAAAATTACTCTCCATATCCAACGTAAACGGGTATTGTATTTTGTCAATTGCTTGTGGCAAATCATGTTACTATTAATGATCAAATAATATATTTCTTCGATCACAAAGATATATCTCATTGCAAAAAAGATATTTCTGACATGCCTTGGTTTTTTTATGAATGATGTTTCTTTTACAGAGAAGATATCTCATGCCAGGTAAAAGTGGCTCTCAGCATATGATACCTCTTTTAATACGATATATTTTTCTAAGAAATGTTTCTCAAAATTCACCATATCAGAGTAAACAGTAACAAGAGGCCCATGGGTCATATCATTCACCTGAGTCACCTTGACCCTGCTACTGTTCAGCTGTTGCGACTTTTTAAAATCAAAATTTTATTCCTATGAAAAATTTGAACCCCATACTCTGGCCCCAAAGGATCACAACATACATGAACTTGAATTCACACAATATGGGATACCTCAATACCAGTATGACTACTTTGACCTTGCTGATCTGAAGATCAAGGTCACCGATCATGATATGAAATTAAAACGTCTTGAAATATATATACAAAATATAAAAGCTCTACCTTAAATAAATAGTTCAGGAGATATTGAATAGGTTTGGTTTTCTTAAAATTAGGCAAAACTCCAAGGTCACAGGGTTAAAAACGTTGGTGCAATATAAAAAAGGTCCTGTTACAAGAACTACACATATGAAATATGAGAGCTCTACCACTCAATGTTCAAAATTATTAGAAAGGTTGAAGTTCTGACAGACAGGACAAAAACAAATATATGTATCCCCCATCTATAATAGCAGAAGGAAACAAACGAATCTACACAACTTGGGTTCATTTGTATGCAGTTTTGTGTGGTCCTGTTACCCATAAAAGAGTTTCTTTAAATCATGTTCCTGTAAATTCCCATACATGATACCCCCAGGCTTTATCGGTCTCTTGCGTATTACTTTAACAGTAACTGTAGCCCCATTACTGCGAAATCTATAATAATTTTCCTATTCTGCGCATCTAAGCAAAAACAAGATGTGTTTTTAATTAAAACGCAAATCCCCTCCCAAAGTACTCATGTTGATGAGAAACTTTACATGATAGATGTTATATCAGCACTATACTTTACATGATAGATGTTATATCAGCACTATACTTTACATGATAGATGTTATATCAGCACTATACTTTACATGATAGATGCTATATCAGTACTATACTTTACATGATACATGTTATATCAGTACTATACTTTACATGATAGATGCTATATCAGTACTATACTTTACATGATAGATGTTATATCAGTACTATACTTTACATGATAGATGTTATATCAGCACTATACTTTACATGATAGATGTTATATCAGCACTATACTTTACATGATAGATGCTATATCAGTACTATACTTTACATGATAGATGTTATATCAGCACTATACTTTACATGATACATGTTATATCAGTACTATACTTTACATGATAGATGTTATATCAGCACTATACTTTACATGATAGATGTTATATCAGTACTATACTTTACATGATAGATGTTATATCAGCACTATACTTTACATGATAGATGTTATATCAGTACTATACTTTACATGATAGATGTTATATCAGTACTATACTTTACATGATAGATGTTATATCAGCACTATACTTTACATGATAGATGTTATATCAGCACTATACTTTACATGATAGATGTTATATTAGCACTATACATGTATGGTTATTTTGGACCTAACCTAGAGTCAGATCCTGGGGTTGTATTTTGGTACATCCCTTTCTGCTTTTCCTAAGTAACACTTAGTGTTTATACAGTGTCATCAGGTCAAAGAACTGATACACATTTAATCCCTATGACCATATTTGCCCCCGCTTTGGTATCCCAAACCATGCATATCAAGAAGCTATTTGCTCCTTGAATATCCATTTAGTTTCATGTTAGGATAAGTAGTATTAAAGAAGATGTTATTCAGATGTTTATGTCAAGTTTGGCCACGCCCTGGAGTGAGAATCTCTACCCCGGCAATCACGGAATTAACAATTCTGGTCGAAGCCTTCCAGTTCTACATGGCTATGCATTTAGTTTTTCTTTCGGAAATGCTATTGTTGAGAAGGGTTTTAAAAATAGGTCGATTTTTGACAGTTTTGTCGCCCCTAAGACACCGATGGTGCAGGAGTCCTGAAAATTACAATTTATATCCTCTTGTTCCAAATATGCTTCATACCAAATTTGAAAAGAATTGGAAGGGTAATAATCAAGAAGAAGTTAAAAAACGTTTAATTATTAACACACACATTGAATCATTATGACCATTTTGGCCCCACACTGGTACCAAAACCCCTACCATTGGGATCGTGAAATTTACAAATTTGGGGTCATAATTTGAATAAACTTAAATTTGCACTTCCTGGAAATACTTGCATATTAATATAACTAACCACGATCCTGTTGTTACTGAGATGAAGCTTTTTAAAGATGCTTCCCTAAATATTCCCCTGTAAAATTTTGATCTCCTATTATGGTCCCATCCTACTTCCGAGGATAACAAGATAAATAAGATTTAATCTGCATTACCCAGGGATACATGGATATCAATATGACAAATCATGACCCTGTTGTTCTTGAGGAGAAGTTGAATTATCCACATGTAAAATTAATTCCTTATTGTGGCCCTACTCTCCCCATGATTTGAACAAATTTGAATCGAATGTTCATGTAAATTTCAACTTTTCTGGCCTAGGGGTCATTTTAGAAGATATTTAAATGGCTCCATCCTATTTTTACCTTTTCTTGATTATATCCCATTTGGAGGAAGCATGGTTATGTCACTAGATTATCCTGATGTTGGCGAACTTATTTACATCTGTTTACATTCTACTGGAAATCTCATCCCATGAGCTACTTAAGGCTTAAGTAGGATAGTTTAAACATAAAAATGTTTATTTTCTACATCTTGACTTCTAATCCAGGAACAAATTTACCGTGGTCACATGCTGGTGAGTGGACATTTAGCAATGTTGGATGTTAACCTGAACTGTTGTTTTCAAATAGCAGTGATGCACTAATAATGAAAGTCGCTGTTGTCCGATGTCAAGGCGCACGTAGTAGAAAGAACCAATACCGCCTCGATCCACTACGTCCAAAGCATAGGACTTTACCAAATTCCGTGATGTCTTACTATGAGGGAATAGTCTCGCTGGGACAGTAAACAAAATTCAACCAATTTCCAATATGTGGATATATATATAGTTTGTTGCCACGTTAATATTACTTCTGTGTTTCTTTATTATGATACCGTGGGGATCCGAGTTAGAATAGGTCCTCTGTACCCCTTGCTTGTCGTAAGAGGCGACTAAATAGGGGGGGGGGGTCCTTCGGATGAGGCGGTAAAAAAAACCGAGGTCCCGTGTCACAGCAGGTGTGGCACGATAAAGATCCCCCCCTGCTCAAAGGCCCTAAGCGCCGAGCATAGGCCTAAATTTTGCAGCCCTTCACCGGCAATGGTGACGTCTCCGTATTAGCGAAATATTCTCAAGCGGGACGTAAAACAATATACAATCTTTATTATGGTCGTTACATTGAGGTGACCGTTAAGGCTATCTGCGTCTCGCATTGTTTTCTGAATTTTATTTGTTTCAGACAGTTAATAAAATAATGACAAGAAAAACTCTATTCTGCTTCTTAGACTTTAATAAAATCTGACTTCAAATAAACTTAAAGCTTTTGTAAAATTATTGAAAATTAACAAGAAAAATTATGACTGTCGTCAAGTTGTTTGTACAACCTTTTCCCGTACATTGGCACCTCATTAATGCTTACAGCGATAGAGATATCCATATAGCGTCTGCTAATTATTTTGCACTATAATCATTTGTTAATTGCATCATCGAAATACAATAAATGTCCAATAACAAAATAACAATCTTTCTCTGTCCGTTGAATAAAGCATGATATTTCTAGAATGACAGTTTGAATTTGGAAAAAGACGAAACAACACAAGTACTTTTATTTTTGAATCAACATGAACTTCTTTTTTAAAAAAAAAGGTCTATTATATGTTCTAAGGAAATCTATTACTGTTCAATACGTTGTTGATGTTTTAAATTTTTAAACGCACACACTTTGTAACACCTCCATTTCATTTTTTCCCTTTTAAATGTGATGTACACTGTGACTGCTTGTTCTAAGGGTATCTATACTACGAACAAAATGTCGGTACATGTAAATGTGCACAAAATGATACGGCAAAACATTAAAACAACGCAAGAAAACGTATCGAACCAGTAAGATGTACATCAACGGGTAGAGGGGCAACCGGAAAGTACTATTTGTCAATATCTAAGCTCGCTACCTAAGTACAGCTAACAGCTAGATTTACTATCTTTTTTAAACAGAAAATATCGATCCTTCAAAGTTTACGAAGCAAAGGAAATTCTGACATTCCAGTTAAGAGAACGACATAAACTGCTACTCGGAATAAGAACAAAATCGAAGCAAACACACGTATTAAATTTTTAACAAAATCAATGGCAATGGAATATTTTCGAAAAGCTCAGAAATTGCCCTATTCTTCATTAATACATGAACACAACAAAATTTGACATATTCTATGTGATCTAAAATCTCTTCATATGAATTTGGACGGACTGATCGTTTGTCTTTGTCGTTTTGATATACCACACTCCGTCATGTATCCGTTCTCTGTGTAGAATCCCTCTCTCCGATCAGGGCTTCGTGCGATGTTTCGGATCCGTTACTGTCCCGCAAATTCGTGGCGCCTGACCTCTCAACCACGCCCACATCACCAGATCTCTCCACAACGCCTTCATCGCCAGGCCGTTCCACAATGCTAACATCACCAGGCATCTCTACTACGATTTCTTGCAATGGTATACTGTCCACTGTCCGCTGTGTTGCGTTTGAAGACGTAGCATTGATCCCAGAATCCGAAAGAGTTTGTAGCTGGGGAAGGAATTCGTGCATACCATTTTGAAGGAAATGGAAATTCGGAATGTTTTCTTTGGTCGTGTCTTTTCTGTTTGTGTTCAATTTCTCATCATCAACCATACATAAATTTTTGTTGTCATAACGACGGAGGTATCCGAGATTGTTTCTAGTTGTTAAATGTGAGTGACAAACCCTTTGAATCCCGCGTGTGGCTTCCGTGTTTTCAAAGACATTTGTTGATTTGCAGAAAGATCTGACTAATCTTTGTATAGTTGCAAGTATCAGCCACACATTTATCACAGAAAAGAAAATAATACTCAAGAAAAATACAGTTAAGGCTGTGTAGTGCATTACAAACGGCGTCTCGTGAAACATTGCTATCACTAAGAACACAACGGGTATAATTCCACGAAAGACTAACGTTAAAGCGCAATTTATGAAAGACAATTTGCGGTACAACCTTGTTCGATTCTTACCCATTTCCTTAAGAATTTTTGAAATTTCAATTATCGTTGAATTTGTTTCCATTGTCATTCCTACCAACGACAAAAGTAAATTTTGGTGGTATCCTAAGAATATGAAATAACAAACTATAGTCACTATGTGGTGCATTATATCCGTTTTTATTCGGGAGCGTTCACTTTCTCCATACAAGTATATATTTACCGAAATTAGGTATATATACCTCCCGATATTTATTGCTAAAAGGATGCCCACGAAGTCGTTGATTGTTGAACTGGAATTTCCACTGAATGGGTAGCGTATTACATCCGAACCACACAGGGCCACAAAACCCAAAATCACGACGATCCAAATGAACAGTTGCTCTGTCAACCTGCAAAATAAAATACTGTCAATTTAATCATTCTAATAAAGATCCATGATTCGTATTCAAAGACGATCATATACTGCAGAAAGAGTCAAATGTGAACTGAACTAGATTGCCCAAAGGCAAGAATGGAAGTGGCTGGGCTAAAGAATCAGGGCAAAAATCTGCATCATTTCGAATCTCAGAGTACAGTACTGTATCTGCATATCACTAAAGATCAAAGTTGAAACGAGGTACTAGATGTACTGAGCGAAAAGGAAATAAATTATAGTGAAAGCGGCAATCTTTGATTTCGATGTCATAGACCTTTGATTTAAGGTAAAGACCACTGAACATCACCTATTCTCGGGACGCAACTGAAGGAGGATTATTGTACACACGTCGCATTTGACCTTGGCAGTTCTAATTTATCGTTCGTCATTTACTACAATCACGTGCTAGAGAGTTATGATTGGGTGAAGTATGCATACAGCTTGCTGCAGGGACTCGCACAAATATCCCTATTGATCTTTCAGTAAGAATCTCCGCGTTAGGCCACGGTATACTGATAAGAAATAGATAAATACCAAACCAACAAGCAAGATGTGTAGACAGGGATATTACAAAGTCACTGCACACCCCCCACTCACAGGTGAAGGTCGACGACCGGTAGGTGGAGCAGGAAACATATTAAATAAAAAGAAACGAAAATACAATCGAGAGCTTGGTCTTCCAACGAGAACCACAGGGCAAGACCAATTTCATAACTGGTAAGGGTGTAGAAAAATATATCCTAGATATGAATTTCAAAAGACAATGAATTTCACAAGAATGTTATCTCGTGGGGATCCGGGTTGTTAGAATAGATCCTCAGTGCCCCTAGCATGTCGTAAGAAGCGACTGTTTTCAGTGTACTTTTGAACCATGGCTGAGCAAACAACACATAGGTTGGTAGGTACACAAGATTTATATCTACACTTTAGCAAACTGTCTATTGTTTGAATAATACTGCTTAAAGTGGAATATATGTAATGTCCAAAACTAAGTATCAAAATAAACCTACTAAATTAAGTGAGTATAAGCATAAAACTCTAAAACTAAGTATCGGCATAAAACTCTAAAACTAAGTATCGGCATAAACCTCTAAAACTAAGTATCGGCATAAAACTCTAAAACTAAGTATCGGCATAAAACTCTAAAACTAGTATCGGCATAAAACTCTAAAACTAAGTATCGGCATAAACCTCTAAAACTAAGTATCGGCATAAAACACTAACACTGAGTAAGGATCAGAGTACCCACGCTGAACTCAAACATAAAAGAAATGAACAATGTAATTTACAACAGGTGTGCTCTTGTCAGCTGCAAGGCTGAAGTTCAATACGATTACGGTAAGTGTAGCCCTAACAAGGAAGTCTTATTCGCCAGATTAGCTTATATTTGGATCAAGGAGATTATATCGCAATCCCCAGGGACTTCCCACTGGTTTATCTTCATTAAACAAAAATCAATGTGTGTTTATTAAATTGTTCTCCCTTAAAATAGCGATCAACTTGCGAACTCGCCTACTTTATTACAGCACGAATAGTATTGTTATTGTGATAAATGAAAGCAAACCCGGAAATAAGGCGCTGCCATTCTGATGTGCTAAAGTCATGATATCGATCGCCGTTGTGTTTGGTCTTTCAGTGCAACACGTCTCAACTATACAAAGCATTCCAACTGGTATTGAAAATTGTTAATAAATTCAGCATGAATCGCTATTTTCACTTCTTTCTTAACAGTGCAAAAGGGTACAGTGAAATGGTAAAAAAAAAAGTTCTTAACTACAAAAGCTCTTTAAAACGTTTCATTTTCCAGCCTGTCAACGTAAGAATATGTGTGTATGTTTGTGTGTGATTGATTATATATTGTTTAACGTCCACTCATATGGAGACGTCACCGTTGCCAGTGAAGGGCTGCAAAATTTAGGCCTATACTCGGCACTTATGGCCTTGAGCAAGGAAAGATCTTTAACGTGCCACACCTGCTGTGACACGGTTCCTCGGTTTTTGCCGTGTCATCCGAA
Source organism: Ostrea denselamellosa (assembly GCA_024699665.1). Classification (NCBI taxonomy): domain Eukaryota; kingdom Metazoa; phylum Mollusca; class Bivalvia; order Ostreida; family Ostreidae; genus Ostrea; species Ostrea denselamellosa. The sequence goes on along the minus strand of JAMZEH010000005.1, from coordinate 3,222,386 downwards.
GGACCGCCCCATTTAGTCGCCTCCTACGACAAGCAAGGGGTACTGAGAACCCGGATCTCCACGGTGTGTGTGTGTTTGTGGTTATTTGTTTGTGTGTATGTGCTATCATGAAACACCAAATTCTCAACCATACATATTTAAATGTTTACCTAACTATGCATATTTTATGCTACCCTCTTACGTCAGCCCTGCAGGTCTAGATAGATATGATAGCATATGCATTCGCTGGTACTGCAGGATCTTGCAGCAGAGTTTCAGTTACTCAGATTCAAATCCACCAATTTACCCACAGATGTACGCCATTTAATGATTATTGTACTTTGAAAAGAAGAAAAGAAATTGTGGTGTTTATGAAACTTTTGCCCTCGAAAATACTAACCAATACAAATTTTTTTTTTAAAAATTCGTGACCTCATCATAAAATAAATTTTATGTGTGCAATGAATGAAAAATTGATTATTTTACACGTAGTCATGGTATTCCAATTATTTCCAAATGTTAGTTTCCCCAATAATACATTTTTGAAAATTGATTGGTCCCCATCATAAAAGCAACACTATTTTCACATTTATGCTGACTCGCAAAAGAAACGCACTTCCATTTAAACAGTATTGATTTTTGATATTCATAATGTATTGTTAACGATTTTAGTAAATCGCACGATATCATAAACATTCTCACGCAATTTATGGTTGATTAATTCAGTCACACTACGCGTTCTCGTTTCCACGAAACATCAAATATACCCTGCTTAGCACGTGCACGGATACACGTTGCAGCACTTCATGCCTCTCAGACCTCTTTGCAAGAGCTCAGTATCCATAAAAGCACAATATCTCATCTCTTCGAACGCCTGAAACAGACTGGTACAACTAACGACCGTCTTCGAACCTACATACCGACTACAGGCACCTGAAGTATGAATATTACTACCCCCCTAACCTTCTGATTTTTTTCTTTTTGCGGCGATGATTTCCCCCGCAATTTGTGGATTCTCTGCCTTTTTCATCACATTTGCGATTTATGTAACTGTTTCACGCTTTTTGTAAGCTCTAGAGATTGCCCTTCTACTGGTATAATAAAATACACGAGGTAAGGAACAAAAATTAGTAAACAAACAGGGGGCCTGGCTTCGGGGCACATTTTCCAAGTAATTGCAGCGTTACCTAAGGACGTTTGGCGAGAGGCAGGTCAGAGAGTTATCATGCAAGTCTTTTCAACTCAAAATCCATCTCATCTCTTTTGAGCCAAACAGGCCACATAGGTCACAGCATATGAATCTGTTATGTTTCGTATGAATGGTCCGCACTTACACTGTACTAAACAAGTGTCTCTGTGGACCAATCACACGACACATAACAAATTCATGACGTGACCTCTTGTTTGACTGTCAGTGCAATAGAAGAAGCCCTGTCCGATCAATGCATGCATGATTGCGACAAATAATGCTTACAAAACGTATGAAACGATTATATTTAAATCAAACTTGAAATGAGATAGACAGGGAATGCACACATTTCGGGAAATTGCCGCCGAAAAAAAATCAGAAAAGGGGATGGGAGTAGTAATACACATGCTTCAGGTGCCTGTAACTCTATTGGTTACAACGTCGCCATTCAAATGTGTTTTACCCTTCTCTGACAAGTCAAGATTCAGGCTTTACCGTTTACACGATCTTAGGCGTGTTTTTTGTGTCTGTTTGTTTGTTTGATACTTTATATCGATATAAGGGGGCCTCCGTGGCCGAGTGGTTAGAGCATCGCGTTCAGAATCACAAGGCCTCTTACCTCTAGTCGGCGCGGGTTCGAATCTCGCTCGCGCCGAAAAATGTGAGAAAGTTTGCCAGTTACTTTCGGAAGGTCAGTGGTCTCTTCCCGGGTACATTGTATCTGGGTTCTCTCCTCCACCAATAAAAACTGAACGCCACCAGATAACTGAAAAATTGTTGAGTGTGGCGGAAAGCAACAAACAATCAATCAATATACCGATATAACTGCATGATAAAATGTGACAGGTTTGGTGGTGATAGAGTTATGGTGGAGGAAGGGCTCTGCGGTGGCCGTAAAACCCGGTTGGTCATCATGGAAGGCAATTTGACAGCCCAACGGTACATTAGCACTGGTCTGCTACCTGTCATCGTGCCACTTGTCCGCCAGCAAAACTTACTTTTTATAACAAGACGTGTGCAATGGGCTATCGGCACCAAAACAATGTTAGTACAAAATGTACGTTTTCCTGGCTCTATACAGTCCTGATTTCTCGTCATTAGAGAATGTGTGGGACATGGACGCATTCAAATACGCCTACGTCCACCAGAGGTTGGACTTTATGCCTGTCACTTCAAAAAGAATGACATAACATCTCGATGGCACAAATAAACCGTGTAATGATCTCGCTGCGTAGCAGAATTCCAGCCACAACAAATGCACGATCTCTTCAGCCTTGACATGTTTGCTAAAGAGAGGATGGCAAACTGAATTCACCGTGATATGCAATGCAATAGAATAGATGTATATCTGAAAAAATTAAATGATGCACTAGGATTTGAATGAAAAAATAAACATTACAGATATTGCTTCTGTCGTTTCAGTATATTATTGTTTATATTAAGTGTATATTATGTATATTAATTCTTTGTAATGTCCCTATGTAGACCATATTACATATTTACAACAGTGTTATTATATGTAAACGTCCAACAATTCTAATCAGCTGAAATACGCCAGAAATAACTATCAATGTTAAAAATTTAAAGTTAACAAGGGAAATTTGGCCAAACTTATACCGAAATGAATTTGTCGGTGTTTATTAGTTCTGCTTTTCAAAAAGACATAAATGTGTACACCCAGTGTTAATTCTACAAATTCGGACACAGTTTGTTGTACATTACTAGAACGTAATTTATGCCCATTCTAATGAAATACCAAAGTCGCTTGGTATAAAAAAACTGTGATCTTGGAGAATTAACCTTGGCATAAATTTCATTGTATTCATTCTAAAGCTTCTGTTTACAAACTACAGTGTATGTACCGTACAACCTCTGAAGATTACCTGGATGCAATGTAATGTTCAGTTCTAAATTATGATATTATAACCTACAAAAAACTGAACAATGAAGGGGAAAATGCGCGTTTTGATCACCTTGCATTAAATCGGGTGTTATTTTAAACTACCTAAGCTATAGTTATCTATATTGCTGGTCACATTAAGACGATAAAATACAAAGATATAATATTGAAATTGTCCGATATGTCTCTCCCTGGTCGCGGCTAGATATTGTATCTTGTACTTCATATAACAAAGCTGTATAGAATTACAGTCATTTTGAGTTCATAGTAAAAAGTGCACTTGACTTTCGTGAAACACTTTTGATTTGGTAGATTTAAAATTGGAGCTAGTTCATTACAATAAGTATCTGTTAGACTTCCTGCTACAAGTTACTCTCCGTCAGTAATTGAAGAACAGATGTTGTTGGGTTGTTACCAATTTTCGAGAGAGGGTCATATTTCTATATATATATATATATATATATATATATATATATATATATATATTACTGCTATCGGATCTCGCTGGTTTACATAATCATAAAGTTTGAGATATATATTTAATCATTAGATACGTGAACTGTTCACACAGGAACATGTATCCACAGCCCGTGTAATCAGCCCGAGATATTAGCTAGGTTTTAGTCGGATAACGATCTAGGACATGATACAGTATGTTTGTAGAAAGTATTTCTTTGTTCATGAAAATCCAAAACAGGCGTTACTATTATGAAGTAACCCAATCCGATCAATAGAATTATGTAATTAGAGGTACGGAGAGAAGCACTAATTGACGGGCTGTTTGCTTTGATCTGCATTTCTATACGTAACATTCAAATTCCAGATACTAACGAAAGAGAGAGAGAGAGAGAGAGAGAGAGAGAGAGAGAGAGAGAGAGAAATAAAAAAAGATTCCGGGTACGAGCACAAAAAATGTCCCCAGGTACTAACATGTAAATCTCATGATCAGGTACTAACATTAAAAAAATAAATATCTCGGGTGCTAACGTGTAAAAATATTTCGGGTACTAAAATATAAAAAAAAAAAAAAAAAATTAAAAATTGCAGACATTAACATGTAAAATATCACGGGTATTAACATGTAAAAAAAAAAAAAATCTCAGTTATTAACAAGTGAAAAATTATTCCGGGTATTATGAAGTAAAAAAAAACATTCCAGGTATTAACAAGTACAGAAGTATCACAGGTATTACTTGTAAAAAAAAAAAAAAAAAAGTATAAGTAAAAAAATAGCAATAACAAGAAGAGAAAGCCTGATCCACGTGTGTATGAATTGTTACTAGTTATATTCTGTTTATCTGATATTCAAATTTTATTCATAGCTTTCCACTAAGAATCTACCAGATTTGTTTTCTATCCGGGTATACAGAGTCTAATATGTTTACAACTTTTTGAAATTTTAAAGGTTCCTTTCACAAGGCTATCCAATGAAATTTTTGCACCTGTCTAGGAAGTATTCAAAACGCTTTGCTTGAAATCAACGAGGAAGTCTTTTAAATTACCAGTAAACTTTAAATTTTATGATCGTCTTGAATAACTGTGCATAGGGGTCTATGACACCTGGGCACGTTTTCCAATAACATTACAGTTCAGTATACGACAGAGACTTGTTCTTAGGTCTTTTCTTACATGTATAATAATGCTTTACATTTCTTTCATTGCATTATATTTAGGGGTCAAGGTTGGTGTGTGATATTGTATAATGTTATAGAAAGTAACAAAACAAGTTCTCTCAACCTACATTGAAATTAATTTAGCACTCTTGTACATCGCCATCGTTCATTGCGAGGTGCAAAATTAATTATATTTCGATCATTTACGTGGAGTGTGTGCGAGTTAGTTACTTTTGGGGGGGGGGTCTAAAACTCGTAGTATCTTATCTGTTAAAAAGCTTTCCAGAGACACGAGGCTTGCCGAGTGTCTCTTGAAGTTTAAAAAAAAATAAGGAAGGAGATTTTATGGGGAAAATGATTACTAACGAGCGCCTGTTAATGGGATCCGTTTTTCCCATTGTGCATTTCAGGGTTTTTGTACACATCATTTCTTGAACTGATGTCAACTCTATTGAAATATACATTTAAATACAACAAACACAAGTGTTCTCGATGGCCTGTCGAAACGAACTATAAAAGGAGAAAGTTGGAAGATAGAAAATATTTAAAAACAACCAATCAGAATTGTTCAAAGGTGTCTCATATCATGATAGTAAAAGTGATGAAACCAATTTGATAACCGAAGAAAATTGTTTTCTCTGCGCGGAAATCTTCTGTTAATGGCACATATCTCGCTGGAAACGGTTTTCGTATAGAATACGCCTATATAAGAGACACCCATCCGGGTTCAGTTTGGTGTCAACCATAACCCGTTTTGAAAACAAACACAGCAACAACACAAAACCGAACTTGTATTTGGTTGCGTTGAAATTTCTAATCTGGCGTCGTTTTAGAAAAAGAAATTGAATAGAAGCCATTATACAGGCGTTTGTTAATGCTATCATGTGTAAATAGGCAACCTAACTCGGAATTCGATAGTTTTTGTAAATCGTGCTAATGTAAGGTGTAGACTTTAATATTGGAGTGAATCCTATTTTGTGCAATTCTGGAGTCGAATTACAGAAACCGAGCAGTTAGCGACGACGGTCGACGTAAAACGGACAGCTGGTTGCTAGGAAGTATCGAGACGTACTGTGTTTCGTGTCGTTACGCGGCCGGGATAAATTGGCGGGATTAAATTCAAATTTATTTTCAAACAAAGATTATATCACCAATAGGTGGTTTTTCGAGATAAGGGAAATACTTGTATCAACCTTTAAAATCTTTAAATATCATATGTAGAGATAAAATCCCCTATTGTTGCCTGTGAAACAACTTCCTGGTAAACTGTAGCGCATCAGACTGCATTAGTGCATAGGGTGCAAACACATCATTGCGCGGCGGCTTGCCACAGCTCAGAAGCAATCAAAATGATAAAATCCCATCAATGTTATTGTCTCGGAAATGACATACAAACTGTTATCATCTACTAAATGATTTAAATTGAAATATATATTTGAATATATCCTGTATGGCCCATACTAGTATTGGCTAATTTCTCATTTTACACGTAGCAATGTCTATGGCTGCTGTGTGTAAATATCTACAACAACCTTGGGAAAATGTTTGTAACTTAAATTCATAGAAAGATAAACAGTATCGATACTTTTGCCTTGAAGTATATACATGTATAATAAAAGTAAGCGGAGCTGCCTCTTTAAAATTGTGTCACTTTATTTTATCGCAGATGGATACACAAAAAACTAACATATGGCCATGCTTTATTTTATACGTTTGATCCTTGGGTTTAACGTCCTACATCCCAAATAAACTACCAAAATGTTCTATTTCTGATGCACACCTCTGACAGATAGAGATCGATGTTGCAAAAATACTTACGTTTGACAGGTAGAAAAGTTACAAAGTACTCATACATTTCAAATACAGAGAAATTGCACATTTGACTAGAAGATAGGTTACAAAATACTTACACTTTTGGCAGGTAGTGAGGTTTTGTGTTGTACGTCTGGCAAACGGCGACAATTGTTCCACATTTTTCGCAACAACATTTTGAAGCGAGTCTTCTTTGAATTCTCGAAAACAGACAATAGCATATGATTGAACAGTTCACAGTGAGAGAAACTGCAAGGAGCTCGAACGATTTGAACATCTTGTTATCCTCGCTAGAACTTGGAGTCATCAGCAGAACAGACAGGTAGTTCTCAAACATTGAAAGAATCGGTAACAAAAATTTCCGGTCACATGGCCATATATGACTGAGGCAGTATTGGAATCTTCTGATAATTTTCAGGAATCCTATTATTTACTTCCACTAAAGCACTCTCGTCACCCCATGGTCTTTGACGGATTGTTTTCTCTTTTGTTGTTGTTTTTTAAAAAATTTTACTCGGTCTTCGAGATAACGACTTTCCCAGTAAAAGTATAGTATACCACCGATATCATCATGTAGCACTTCAAATACGAGTTCTGTGTACACCTATCGATCATTTTCCTTACTAACCAATAGCTGAACAGCCTACTTCCTTGTTCTAAATATAGAATTGTAAATATACAGGCCTTCATTGACATGCGAATTGTGTAGGTGGGAACAGAAAATTACTTAATACAATAGCAAATTTCACACTAATTTAGAAAATCACCGGGTTTTGGAGATCTTTATCAACGAATCGAGAATGTTTCTTTTCACGGCTAATAATCCATGGTGAGCTATTCATACACGACTAACTACAGAGCTGGTGTCCATTTAGGAAGTTTAAATCCGTCTCGTACATACTAATTATCTTCTTTCAACTAAGCACAATTGCCACAATAGTATTGATACTGTTTGCTATAAAAGTATGTAATTAATCTGCACATTCTTTCAGAAATTGATCACAATCAAAAGATTCAAAGAATGAATTCGAGTTAACAGATTTCTGGAAATGTCCACAACATCTGGATTTTGGAACAGGCCTTTTATAAAGATTTACAACAAGAATATCTAGGAACCGGTTTTTGATACTTATCTCCATGTCTGAAATTAATGAAGCTACACGAGGTGTGTAAACTTCGTGAATTGTTGTTTGCAAACGCCGGTTAAGTGGATATCAGTTACAAAATAAACATTTATATTTGTATCTACAAACCTTTCTGGATCAAGAGTGACAGGTGCGAGCTATGAATGATTTTATTTTCGTGAAATATGTGTTGGGGACACCGATAGTAACAAATAATGTACATGTTTCGCTTTAAAGAATCTTGTACTGTACGTTCAGTACACGGACAGTGGACTGACTATGTCACGGTGACCACACATGTTCTGATATACTTTCTATATTGACCGTTTTCAATTTAGATGTTGTGCAGACGTTGTCATTATGGAAATAATATTGCCTATTAAGATAACACGGTCCCGGTGTAGCGGAAGTGTATAGGAAACTTCTACTCTCTCGCTAGTGGGCTAACATTGATAGCCCCTCTCTTAAGCAACTACAAACGTGTCCAAACCACTGCAGGTTTTAAAATGGAGGTACATTTGTAGTGTCGTGACTCTGGTGTTGGGTGGGAGACCTGCTTCATATTAAGTCTCTTCGGAGCCTCGTGACTTTCTGTCTACTTCCGGCAGTGGTTTCGTCCGCGGACGACGGTGATTGTCGTCAAGAACGGTGTATGCCGTTACTGAAGAGGTGCCATACAATAAGAGAAAACACTTGCTAAGTTTCTGGATGAAGCTTCCCTGGGGGAGGGAGGGGGTAGCGGACAGTATATTGGAAACTTCTACTTTCTCGCTAATAGCTGGCTTTTCTAGTGATGTGGTAAAGTCTCTCTTGATCACGCAAGTTAAGAAACGGCAAGTATGTCCCGATCACTGAGTGTTACATTCCGATTATACAAGTAGGTAGGTTGGGATTCCCTGTAGTAAAAATAAATAGAAGTTTTCCCCTCAAGTTTCTTTTTGACCGTGTTGCATCGTCACTTATTTGCGATTTCTAATGATTTTGTGACCCCAAACTCTAGTTTTTTAACAAGAAGAATTTAAACGCCATACTGGCACTTTAAAGTGATCGATTGATTAGTTGTATTTTGTTAGACGCCGATTTGGCAACATTTCAGCTATATCTTGTCAAAAATCTGTCTTTAAACCTACTGCGTTTTAGCGTTCCTGTCGCTAAAATTGAACTTTTCCTTTCTCTTTCAAATTCTTGAAATTTTATGTGCCATGGGGCCGCGATCTTGTGACAGGGCTCCTATATAATTTCCCCCATTCGACGGACTGCAGATCAAATATTAGTATCAACAGTAAAATAATGCACTACAACTCACTGTAAACACCGGATTTCGTGTGAAAATTGTAAATGTCTGTGCTTGTACCTTTTCACGGTTTTTTTTTCTTCATGGAATTAGCGTTAAACAATAATTCTTATAATTATATTTCAACACACATTGTACCATCTACCTGTAAGGAGCACTAAAAATGAGACTGAGGTTTTGAATGGCCTATTTGATTCTTCAGAGAAGACTTTGTCCGGGAGTTTTAAATTAAAATTATTTTTTTTATTTATTCTACTGTGTATGAAGTATAGGAAGTCAAAGATGGGAAATTGCGAATATAGGCACATTTTTCGTTTAGCTGTGTGCTTTGGATTTGGTAAAATGTTACTGGTGTATTTATAGATATACTTTTTTGTTTGTTGCTTATAATCCCATTCGAGAATCTTATAGGGGTATCACCAGCTGTAGGTGAAATACTATGAATTCAACTTAATCCATGACGCCCAAGGTCGCATTAGTGAACATTCTTAATTCTGATGATTGTATGTTGTTCAACGTCCCGTTCGAGAATCTTTCACTCATATGGAGACGTCACCATTGCCGGTGAAGGGCTGCAAAATTAGGCCTATACTCGGCGCTTATGGCCTTTGAGCAGGGAGGGATCTTTATCGTGCCACACCTGTTGTGACACGGGGCCTCGGTTTTTGCGGTCTCATCCGTAGGACCGCCCCATTTAATCGCCTCTTACAACAAGCAAGGGGTACTGAGGATCTATTCTAACCCGGATCCCCACGAGGTTTCTTAATTCTGTCAACTGTGATAAGGGATAAACATGTCATTCGAACGACCCGTAAAATTCACCTCCAATGCTAGGTTCTTGACAAAGGAAATTTCACTAATTAGTTATAAACGTGTCCGGTCAGACTTGGTGTCGAACCCGGAATATCCTACAGCGAACGACCTATATACTCATGAGAAAAAGTATTACAACACCAAAGTTACTCCTTTATAAATTGTATGAAAACAGCACAATAATTTTGATTTCAATAACGCAATTCAGTCTATTTGTTTGTTTTACGTCCCGTTGAGAATTTTTCACTCATATTGAGACGTCACCATTTGTAGGTGAAGCACCACCTATGTTCAGCGCCCTGGGCCGTAGCAGTGAGGGTTCTTTAACGTGCCAACGCCTACCGTGACCTCCGTTTTTAAGGTCATATCCGAAAGACCGTGATTCTCACTTCTAAATGCCGAGCGTTTGGCGAAGGAGCAATCACTACCTATTTTTGCGTCTTAGGTTTGACGCATGGCACGAACGGGGCTCGAACTCATGACCTCCCGGTTACGAAGCGAACGCTCTAACCACTGAGCTACCGTGACCGGTTCAGTCTGTACTTTTGCTTACAATATAACTGAATTCAGTTGTCTATTCACTTTGTTGACCGAGAATCGGCAGTGCGATTATTGTACTCACTTTCAACAGAAATATGAGTTTAAAGAACAGTGTAATGGTTCCACGAGTCACTTTTTGCTTCATAACACAGATGTAACAGGAAGGGAAAAAATGCAACAAATTTCTAGTCAGGTGCTCTGTCAACTGAGCTAACTGGCCACCGGTGATCAAACCCGTCAGACCGCCACATTCATTCCTCCTTAAATGGTCTTCGCCCTCGAAGACACAAATCAGATTCCCCCCCCCCCCCCGGCAGTACTTTCACGTGCAAGTGCAGGGGTTGTCAACGACACCAAATGTAACAGGAAGGGAGAAAATGCGATGGACAAGACCGGGATTCGAACCCGGACCCCCTGAATCTCTAGTCAGGCGCTCGACCAACTGAGCCATATGTCTACCGGCGATCGAACCCGGCAACCTAGAACTGCACATGCTAACGAAATGTTGTTTAGACGATTCCATTTTTGTGGTGGATTGATTGTTTGTTTGTTGTTTTCCGCCACACTCAACAATTTTTCAGTTATCTGGTGGCGTCCAGTTTTTTTTTTATTTGTAGAGGAGAGAACCCAGATACAATGTACCCGGGAAGAGACCACCGACCTTCCGAAAGTAAACTGGCAAACTTCCTCACATATATCGGCGCGAGCGAGAATCGAATCCGAGCCGACTAGAGGTGAGAGGCCTTGTGATTTTTAGCGCAATGCTCTAACCACTCGGCCACGGCGGATCAGTGTTTCCTACGACTGTAGGCGTCGGTGGTCTAGTGGTTAGGCAGTTAGACTCTCGACCGACAGGTTGTGGGTTCGAGTCCTGGCCGCGGCAGGAACGACGTTGTGTCCTTAGGAAAGGCACTTTACACGAATTTCCTCACTCCACCCAAGTGTAAAAGGGGTACCAGACTATAGGCAGTGAAAGATATTGTTAGAATGTTAGTACTCTAGCGCCGTAACGACAGCTTGCACTAAGAAAGCTTTGCAATGTTCTAAGGTCTGCTGGGGTAATAATGTATTGTGAAGCGCTTTGAGCAGCATATGCTAGAAAACGCGCTATATAAAAAACCAATATTATTATTATTATCATTACGATTGCAGGCTGGATCTTATCACAGTTATGGGCCAACTTAATGCAAAAAATTACACAAGGGACATTCTTGCTGCAAGTAGTGTGCCTCGTTTTGACAATCATCCTCTTTAATCAAGAGTAGAGTTTATATATGACAATGCCTGACCAGTTCGTGCAGTGCAGGACTTTTTGCGTTGGAAGTAATTTAAGCTATACAGCTTATTAGTACTATATTATAGACAATATAAGCATAGCTGTGGTACATTTACTGGAGAACAAATATACGTACGTAATTACAAATGTCGAAATCATGGGCTACAACTTTCTCAGTCAGTTGCGACACTACCATGACCTGCTCGAAGTCCAGATTTGAACTCTGTTGAGCACATTTAGGATATCATTGGTCGCCAAGTTCGTCAGAGAACACATTACAGGAACTGACACAGAACGGTAGCTCTACCACAAAATCCAACTTAGATCAGAAGCTTAAGAACGTTAGTTACACTAGATACGAAAAAAAAACTGTTTTCTTTTCAAGTTTACATGTTAACCTAATTTAACTTATTTCATTGGTAATGGGCATCTATTGTAAAGTTTCCTAAAATATATTTGAAAAAGAATAACAATGAATGATTAAAAAGAATGACAATGAATACAATTAATGATGGTGTATATACGTGTTTAGAGACCAAATGATGCCATTAAAGATGACATCAAACATTAGAACTGTTAGTCATCCGATAGTGTGAAATTAATCATCATACTCAGGGTAACAGAAAAACAGCTGATGTTGCAATATATTTCCATGTGTATAGATAGGGATGGTTATACACAAGAGTACAAGAAAAAAAAAGATATACAACAGGATGAATTAATAAAAATGAAGTCATTATGTTTGAATGCTAAGACATGTTCACAAAGAAGACTGTATACGCTGCAAGGACCCTAGTCATAGAATTCGCACTGTATTATTCACATTTATAAATACCTCATGACTGTGCGCATTTCATACTTTAAGATTGTACTAAACGTTCATCATAATGACAGGCCATCAGCGCCAAGTAGAGCTTCTAAGTTCCTTGCAGCATTTTGCAATATCCTGTGTGTATCAGGTGCAGTTTAATATACACCGAACTGCGCGTTGTGCATCTTTTTCTCTTACAGTTTATCGAGAAATATGCCATCAACATAAAAGTGCATATCGAATCTGCAACAAGGTACCTTGACGAGGAAATGATTGAAAGAAAACTTATACACTGTACATGCTTTCGATCTATTCTTAGACATAAATTCACGTCTTTCCCCCGACACCCATCTAATGTAATTCAATACTACTCAGTATTCATCGTTACACAGTACTTATATACTTCTTAAGCTTACCCTTGGGCAGTGCATTGATTGTAATGAAAGGTGACTCAGCTTGCAGCATTTAAACTACCACACACATATCAGTTTTCAAACTCGTTTTTAACTACTCAATGTTTCAAATTAAAACTAGTGAAATTCAGAATGATTTAAAGGTATTACGAAATTCCAACGACATATCTACATTGTACATACAAAAAGAAAACACCAGAGAACTATTATTGATATATGATATGCATATGTCTGTCTTATTCCCATAAGTGTTGAATTAGATTTTATCAGATTTTAATTTTATTATATTCAGCGATGGGTGTGTGTACATCTGTGGTAATGTATATCTTTCAAACATGATTGGCACGCCCTTAAAAATGCATTCCTTATTATTGAAAAAAAGAAAAGAAAAGAAAAGGTTTGATCTTGATGTATCTGAACGTAGAATATCTCCATAACGCCCAAAGGATATAACCCAGGTAGTTTTTGAAAAGTATGTCAAAGTCCAAGGTCAAAAGTCTTGGTACCAAAAGAAAGGACTAATCATGAAAATTTCCACCTATTCCTTCAATCTGCGATGAAATTAAAAACGTTTGCGTTGCATATTAACTATAACGCCAACTAACCATGTTAGTTTGGACAAAAAGTTTTTTATTAGTACATACGTACCCTTAGATCTCACTCGAAAGACCTGTGACTTTCACTTCTAATCAAAATTTTACCTACTTTATGTATGTTCCATTTTTATCTGAAATTAAAAAAATATATATATCAGTATTATATAATGGAATGAGGTTGTTTGTATTGAAATCATCGTGCCACACCTGCTTTGACACGGGGCCTCGGTTTCTGCGGTCTCATCCGAAGGACCGCCCGCCTCTTAAGACAAGCAAGGGGTACTGAGGATCTATTCTACTATCTCCACGGGGTTTCATAGATGAAAGTAAACATATATCAGCGCCAGCGAGAATCGAACCCGCGCCGACTAGAGGTGAGATATCTTGTGATTTTGAGCGCAGTGCTCTAACCGAGACCCTCTAGGTTTGGATACAAAAATATTTGTATATATGTACCTTTAAACGTCTATGAATTAGTTTGGAAGCAAACAAAAATTAATTATTAGTATGTGTGAGGCGGTGAGCAGAATTCCAACTTCAGGCCTCCCGGAAGCGAAACAAGTGATCAGACTACTTGGCTCCCGTATCTGGTCGACTGTAGGGAACTTTAATTAGTATGAGTATAATTTCAACTCGATGAGGTAGCTCATTGTTTGATTAAACAAGACTCTAATATCGTAGTGAACTTTGATTATACACATCAGTGTATGAGAGTGTGGGGGATTCCTAAATTTTAACACATATTCGGTGGAAGTATATACACATGTACAGTATATCACGGAATTGTGTGCACCACGTCATCACTTAGATAGCTCATGTGATACCCACGGACAGGTGCTTTCAGATCGATAAAAGTACGAAATAGATTAATAAGACCTGGTGATACTGATTAAACTATATAAAAGCATACCCACCTCATCACATTAGCGGTAAACATTAATTCAGGATTGAATATTAATCGAGTTGCGTTTCACAACATATCGATTTATAAATAGCTCGTGGTCTTTGAAGTCCACTGTAGAAAATTGGGGTAAGTGGACACATCAAGGAATAAATTCGAGACTGCTCTTCTAATTCATTTCACTTCTTTATTATACACCAAATGATAATTCACTCTTGCCTCATTCTGATTTAAAATAATTTAAATACTTTGAAAAATAATGGACCTGAAAAAGAGGATTATTGATTGATTGATTGATTATTTATTGCTTTCCGCTACACTCAACAATTTTTCAGTTATCTGGTGGCGTCCAGTTTTTGTTGGTGGAGAAGAGAACCCAGATAAAGAGGATAACAGGCCTTATCCGTCACCTGAGTATTAGTTAAAAGTATCACTAGCCAATAATCACTATAATATTTTGGCCCACCATTTTGGAACCAAAACCTTGATCCCCTGGGATCATGAAATTTACAATTTTGGTAAAGGAATACTTATTTATTTAGTTTTAGTTTTGTTTGTTTGTTTTACGGTCCGTCGAGAATTTTTCACTCATACTGAGACGCCAACAGCTGTAGGTGACGTACCACAAATTCAGACCTATGTTTAGCGCTCAGGGCCGTATCAGTGAGGGTTCTTTAACGTGCCAACGCATGCCGCAACATGATACCTCCGTTTTTAAGGTCATACCCGAAAGACCCGTGATTATCACTTCTAAACACCGAGCTTTTGGTGAGGGAGCAATCACTACCTATTTTTACGTCTTAGGTTTGATACGGTCATGGCACAAGTTGGGCTCGAACTCACGACCTCCCGGTTACGAAGAGAACGCCATAACCATTGACCTACCGCGACCGGTATTTCAGTTTAGTATTAATAACACCAAAGAGGTGAAGATAACGAACAGTGACCAATCTCGTAACTTCTATAAGGAATACAAAATAGAGAGTTGGGCAAACATGGACCCCTGGATATACCACAGGTAGGATCAGGTGCGTAGGGGGAGTAAGCATCCCCTGTCGAGCGGTAATGTCAGTCATGAGCGCTATATCTTGATCAGGTAAACGGAATAATCCGTAGTCAATATCAGTGTGTAAAGAACGGCCTAATAATTGGTACGAAACACGTCAACAGCATTGAACCCAATGACAGTTTATTGGTAGTTTAAATCATTATAACAACCATAGAATTTGCAAAATGCTGACGATAAACGAGAGAGTTGAAACCCCTATAACAGCAACTTCTTTGTCAGTAGCCTGGATTTAAAAACTAATCATACGAAGAACAAGCTCTTGCGTATCAAATCAGTTGAGAAACATAAAATTCATATGCTGGTAATAATGGGATATTGCTGCAGAAATATATTTTATAGTTATATTGAATGACCGATCTCAGTGGCACACAATAATGAGAGGTGATTTCTTACTCATTGTCGAATTTAATTATCAAAGGACAAGGTCACTGAAGAAGATTGGAATATGTCTACATTGGAAGGGGATATCCCAATAAGAGATCTTGAGAGTTATTCTTATATCTAGTAAGTGTAGTCCCCGTCTGGTATGCCCGTTGCTAACAGTGATGATTCGCTGTTTCTTTTAATTACCCCAATCTCTGAATCTGACATTTCCTTGATCATTAGCAATATATCGATCACATCCCAACATTGAAGTCGTACACGTATTATCAATGCAGAAGAACATTTGCACGGTTTTCCTGCTCTGTCATTGGTCATATATCTGAAGTGTAATCGGTGATTTCTTAACATAATTCTTTCAAATGTTAAAAGACTTTGACACAGTTATAACCTCTGAACTTCGACAATTTTCCGGTTTAATTGTCACACTATGGAAATACGGGATAGACAAACAAGAACTCAATTAATATAGTCAAAGGTAACATAACTGACATTAATCAAATCTGACGAGGCAGATTGATTTCACAAGTTGGCATTATAAAATGGGACGCCTCTACTCGAGCTCACTTGCCCAAGATTGATGTTTGAAGACTACTTCCGGATTGTTAGCTATAAAATGTAGGCGTTCATTATTTAGTTTACGCCATGCAAGAGCTTTTCTCCACTGATGTAACACTTAAAAAATCTCTAGCATTCGTATTGCGGAACGGCATTCAATATGATTGTCGGGATCAATATTAAATAATTAACGATAATTCTGCTGTAACATTCAGAACCAATAAAAGCTATGTTTGATATTTGTGTACTTCAGTGTTTTTCTGTGGACTTTAGATTTTACAAATTTAACATACGAGGTTCATGAAGGAGGGTTGAATGACAGTTCATGGTAGTGCTAATGCAGGGTTGGTGGGGTGTGGTATTATGTTTCCTGACCCTCTGTATCTGTCAAGCAGTCTGTTATTAAGCCATATTTAATCTCATTTTTACAAAAGTTGCAATCCTTTTTATCATATTCGTTTTACGGATTAATAAATCTTACTGTGTAGCTTCTTAATGAACAACTCTAGTTAAGTTTAATTTTGTCACGCTTGACCGACGTTTACATAGGATATAGTACTTTAAATAGCATCTGATTAGAAACTCGACGTTTTACTACTTGATTAATAACACAACAGAATATGAAAAGAATGAAAAGGTGAAGATAACAAACAATGATCAATCTCATAACTCCAAGAAGTAAATAAAAAATGAAGAGGTGGGGCAAACACGGACTTCTGATATACCAGAAGTGGGATTAGGTGTCTAGGAGGAGTAAGCATCCCCTGTAGACCGGTTACACCCGCCGTAAGCCCTACATCTTGATCAGGTAATCTTTTGTCACCGATTTTCTCCTACAAGCACTTTCTTTTCAAAGTCATCCTAATCACTCACTTCTCTTACCGGTATCCGTGTCCGATCGTCCACTTACGTTCTCTGTCGTAAACAAAGTTTATCAGAAACTGCATGGTCAATTGCATGTTTGAGGTAGAGAAACACAAAAAGATGAATTTCGTCGTCCTTGCCCACTTCGGATCCTAGATAAAAGTGTAGGATTTCTAGAAAAGTACGTTTTCTTAAAAAATCTTCTTTATCTGTAGACATCGCACATAAATATCGAGTTCATTACTGTAAACCATTTTCTACTTGCAACAACTTCATTTCGCATTTACTGGTTCTCGGCGACTAATTTTCGCGACGACATAATCTTAAGGACAAGGTTACCGATAACTTCACGAAAATTTCACACAAAAAGTTTGTTTACATTTATATTATAATGAGCATGAAGGATTCTTCCTAAATGGTGAAATTCATAGCTCCCGAGTTAGTCAATTTTTTCTCTAAAGATGATGCAATTTAATTGAATGCCAGCTGTATGGTCTTTGTATCGGCTGTAAAGTATTGTCGCTTGACCTGGAAATGGAGAAAATATCGTTATTAATTACTACAACAACAATCATCGTAATAATATCTTTTTAACCAACAGTAAAATATTCAACATTAGGACCCTGAGGATGTATAATGCCGTCACATTTGTGTCGGGTAATAATTAGATTCATTTAAATCAACTATTAGCTGGTACAATTTCAGTCTGATGTTAAATTCGAATCCGATATTTGTGTGCGGATTTTATGTCTTATTGATTGAATGCATTTAGAAATTTTCGTGTATTATCTTCGTATTTAGAATTAAATATCTGGTTATGGACACAGTTATCAATATTCGATTTAGCTAAAGATCATATTACATGGTTAGTTTAATTCGCTGGATATAAAGTGACAAGTCGCACGCTTCAGTACACGAACTGTTCGATTGATTGTATATAGTTTAACATCCCTCTCGAGAATATTACACTCATATGGAAATGTCACCATTGCCGGTGAAGGGCTGCAAATTTAGGCCTATGCTCGGCGCTTACGGCCTTTAAGCAGGGGGGTATCTTTATCATGCCACAACTGCTGTGACACGAAACCTCGGATTTTGCGGTTTCATCTGAAGGATCGCCCTATTTAGGCGCCTGTTACGGCAAGCAAGGAGTATTGAAGACCTATTCTAACCCGGATCCCCAATTGTTTGAAATGCTCCAACACATGAATATCTTGTGTTACACATGGCGTAACATATGGGTCATACAAAATTTATCGCTTTGATATGCTTTCCTTTGATCTATTGAAACACTAGCTGCAATAATGTTGCCTCTCCGATTTTTTTATTTGACGTTTTTCTTGAGAGGGCTACAATTCCATAAGATCTCCGTAATGGTGCAAAATTAATTTTTACTGCGGCTGATTTCGGTCTTAAAAGATCGCTTTTAAGTTAAACTTCCTTCAAATATAATGAGTTTTTTTTAATCAAAATGAACAAACTAACCATTTATAAATCAACACTAAATAAAATACACAGTTTGTCTTTTTCAGCCGCCATGACAGGTCTCGGGTAATTTCAAGGGACTTGGAATTTAGATTGGCTTGGTAAGGTAAATATCAGTGTAGGGAAGCGGATTATTTAATTTTATCACTAAAACATCATTAAAGAAATTCAGTTACGACGGGAATTTCACATTTACTGCATTATTTATGTGTAAAATATGGGAATCCCTATATTCAGTTTAAGATCCGCTCCTGAATTCTCATTGGCTGTCCCAAAATAAAATCGATCAGGGTTAGTAAACATTACGGTCAGTTCATGTTGCGATGTTGACACATACGAAAAATATCCGATATGTGGACTGTACTTGATGATTTTGGATTAATTTACGTCCTGCAAAACTACACTTTTTTAGTCCAGGTAAGAAATGCAAACGTTGTTGTCACTTATTTATGATTTGAGCCAAATTCGTATTATTATTATTATTATAACATTTATATAGCGCTAAATATAATTAAATTACTCTAAAGCGCTTTACATAATTATTTGAAACTGCACAATGAATATACACAACTAAAATTAATTGAAAATAATATGGGCATACAAAATATAAAAGGGGGTTTAGATATAGAATGGGTTAAACAGTGATTAAAATATTCGAAAAACATGTTCAGCACACATTAAGATCTAAATATTAAATCGATGAAAGGGTCAGTTAAAAAAAGCTAATTTAAAAAGATGCGTCTTAAGTAACTTTTTAAAACTGGCCAGGTTGTCTTCGAGCCTTAAAACGGTTGGCAGTCTGTTCCACAATGCAGCTGCACTAACATCGAAACGCCGATTTCCATAAAATTTGGTACGTGCCTTGGGCGTCACCAGAAATTTCGAATTCTCTGATCGAAGCGATCTCGATGGAATATATACATCAACAAGGTTCTGAATGTATGCTGGTAACTTCTCTTGCAACGCCTTGAAGACAGTCAAAACAAGTTTGTATTGAATTCGAAATTCCACTGGTAGCCAATGAAGACCAATCAGCACCGGAGTGATATGATCATGCTTCTTGGTTCTTGTTATTATTCTGGCAGCTGTATTTTGAATTCTCTGTAGCTTTGACAGGGAGCCCGAACTCAAACCATACAGCAATGCGTTCCCATAATCAAGCCTTGATGTGACAAGGGAACACACTAGCGAATGAGTTTACGAATTCGACCAATATTTCGAAGTTGGTAGAAACACTGTTTTGAAATTGAACTAATATGGTCATCCAAAGTCAGAGTCCGATCAAAGAGCACTCCCAGGTTTCTAACGCAAGAAGTTGCATCAATAATCTGACCATCAAAATTTATTCTGAAGTTTTCAAACGCACCAGGTCTGTTTTTTGGAGAAAAGATAATAAGTTCTGTTTTGTCTTGATTCAATTTAAGCATATTGGTCTTCATCCAATCGCTGATATCAGATAGGCATGCCTCAAGTCTACCCGCTATAGTGTCCCATGTCAAGCTTGGTTTGATAACCATATATACTTGAGTGTCATCAGCATAGCTATGGAAAGACATTCCGTGCCTGCGGCAAATCTCGCATATGGGTTTGGAGAACATACAGTAGAGCTTTGGTCCTAGGACTGACCCCTGTGGTACACCATAATTAAGTTGAAAATCGGCCGACACAGATGAAAGCACCGCAACTCGCTGATATCTATTGTTGAGATAAGATTCTATCCAAATCAGAGCATCGCCACCAATTTCATAGGAAAATTTAAGACGCTTAACAAGGATAGAATGGTCAATCACATCAAAAGCAGCCGACAGGTCCAACATCAAAAGAACAGCGCATGAGTTGGAGTCTAGTGCTGTCACAATATCATGGTGTACCTTCAACAGAGCCGTCTCTGTAGAGTGATATACCCGATAAGCAGACTGATATGTATCTTGCAGATTGTTTAACACAAGATGATGCTCCAGTCGTGCATTGACCACCTTTTCCAGGATTTTGGATATGAAGGAAAGGTTGGAAACTGGGCGGTAGTTTTCTTCAAAACCTCATGGTCCAGTCCCTGCTTTTTTAGCAACGGGCGGACTACAGCTTCTTTGAAAGAGGATGGCACTGATGAATTTGAGAGAGACTTGTTGATGATAGTTGTAATAGTTGGTAGTAGGACGTCAATAGATAGTTTAAGAATATGTGTAGGTATTGGGTCTAATTCACAGGACTTAGAAGCTGAGCACATGATTAATTTGCGAACCTCAGTTTCAGTTGTTAGTGAGAAACAATCTAATGGTTGTCCACAAAATGCCGTGTCAGCGCATAACTCATCCAGTCCGAGGTTTTTCTTTGAAATAGCCAGCTGGTTTCGGATGGTGGATATTTTCCCGATGAAAAATCTTCTGAATTCGTTTGCCATTTCCTCCTTGTTGTCATGAGTGGGGAAAATTGGACCACAGTCTTTGCCTAAAAGATTGTTTGCGATTTTGTAAAGTTGTTTCTGGTCGCTGCCGATCTCTGTGATCTTTTCAGAGAAGTAGTTCTTTTTGGCCGACAGTAGCAATCTACCCGACTCTAAAGATTTGCTCTTGAACATTTCTTTAACAGTAAGTCCAGTTTCTCGCATGAGTCTCTCTGCACGACGTTTTTCGCGCTTTGCCAATCGAAGTTCATCAGTATACCATGGAGTGTTTGGATGAGATATTACAGTTTTGGATTTCTCAGGAGCATGTTGGTCCAAGAGAATGCGTAATTCCTGATCATAACATTTAACTAGTACTTCCAAGGACCTGTCAAGAACATGAAGCTTGTCCAATGATGTTAAGTCATTTCTAAATTTTGATATATCGATCTTACGGAGTTTGCGGAAAGTTATGGTTTTGCATTCTTTTAACGGTTTGGATATCTGTAACTGAACGCTTACGGCAAAATGGTCACCTCCAGCGTTGCCGTTGTTATCACAAAGAGCAGGGTCTTTGATTGTAGGCACACTACTAAGGATGTGACTACTGTTTCGCGTGATAATCAAGTCCAAGGTGTGACCAAGGACATGAGTAGCTCCTTCCACGTGCTGCGACAACCCATGCCCATCCAAAATTCTCTGAAACCTTCCTGCACCAATGTTCTTTGGATCATCCAAGTGGAAGTTAAAATCACCTGTTATTATCAATTCCTCGGGAATGATAACAAGATGGTCAAGGTAGCATGACCACTCCTCAAAAAACACAGTGTTCTTGAATCCGTTGGATTTAGAAGCTGGTGGGCGGTAGATTACACATAACCTCACATGGTTATTTGATGAGGCAACTGTACACTCCAAGTGTTCAAAATGAGTGAAATGAAAGTCGGTGGAAATAGGTTTGTTACAACATGAAATATGCTTTTTATGAATTACTGCCAAACCACCTCCCCGGTGTTTTCTTGGCTTTTGTAAAACTGTATCCCTCAGGTGTAAGTTCGGATAAAATAACATTGTCAATTTCGCTTCCAAGCCACGTTTCTGTAAGGGCTATAAGGTCAATATCGTTGGAGACAATGTAATCGTTGATTGCTACCGTTTTGTTCACCACTGAGCGACAATTTAAAGTAGCTAGGGATATGTAACCATCACATATGCGGTGTTTAATTTTTGGCACCAGTTTTAGGTTCGATGTGTTGATGTTCCCGAGTGTACACTTTTTTACTGCTCGATGTTTCACAAGTGTTAAGATTGGGCGTGCGTTCTGTGTTTTGTCAGTTGGAATAAAGACAAGGTTGTCAGTATTAACCCCTGGAACTTGTCGTATAGTTAACCTGGGCTGCCCAACACGAATTGTATTTATGTGTCTGATAAATCTTCGACCTGCCTTTGTGCCTCTTTGCACACGAGTATTCTTCGTACAATCTGGTAGATTAGGGTGGCATGATGTTACACCGTACATTGTATCTTATGTACGACAAAATAATAGAACGATTTCTCAATATTCTTTCAAGCAAAAGATAACTAATCTGTACCAAGACAAGTTGGACTAATACAAATACAAGACATTCGACATATTACAAGAACGACTTCTCAATAAAACGTTAGAGCAATGACAAACAATTTATACAAACATTGTATTCACACCCGCACTGCATTATTAGGGAGATTCTATGGAACTGTACCCCCCTCCCACCACCACCACCACCACCATCACAAAAACAAAAAATGGAAGAGGGCTACATTATAGCAGCTATTGAAATTGAAAGACCTTTGTCTGTTGAGTTTTATTTTTACATTTCAAATTTTGGAAAAGACGTAGCCACAGTACATTTAGTAAATTGAAATTCCAATTTTTTCCCAAAATCAACAGCATCAAAACGTAATACTTTTCAACAATTTATCATCATTTATATTACAAATTAAAAACTAGGCTTTTTGACGTCATAAATAGCTGCTTCCTCACGAAAAATTGAATTTGAAAATATATATTCATATGTTGTGATAAACCGTCTAAGACATACTTCGTTAAAATCATTCAGTGCAATTGAAGATCATATTAAAGATATGCTGGCGATACAATCTATGCAGTCTATGGAGATGAGGTCTGCAAACAGTTTGTTGAAATTCCCATGGATACAAGCATGAAATCCTAGTATTCAATACCTTCTGTATTCATTCAACTCCGTAATTTACCTTTTAAAGATAACTTAATGGTACCTTTGCCACTAACTCTTTCGTCTATAACCATTCCCATATCAACACTACTCCTACATTACAAAATGTGTTAAAGTTTTCACTCGAAAACGAAAGCCTATCTTTTATAAATTGGTTCCATTTCAATACGTTACACCTGAAAGTGGGGAAACATACAATCAAGAGTACAACATGTGTGAAAAGTTTAGGCGTATTTTTTCGATCAAAATCTTACAATGGAAATGCAAGTGCCATCAGTTGTCAAATCAGGTCACCATCAGATTATGAACATCGGGCAGATAAGACGCTGCTTAACAAATGAAGCTTGCAAAACCCTGGTAAACGCCTTTGTAACACCCAAACTGGACTGTGGAAATTGTTTGTATTTCGGAATTGAGAAAAACATTGGACAAGCTGCAACGGGTGCAAAATACTGCCGTTCGTCTTGTTACGATGTCGCCAAAAAGGGAACACATATCCCCAATTTTGGCGGGACTCCATTGGCTTCCCATTCAGTACCGACCCGTCTTACATCACAAGCCTTTTAAAGGAATATAAACTAAGTTCAGCCTTACGGTCAGAATCAGTCGAGACTGGTGGCCCCAAAAATCAGAACGAAAAAATATGGAGAACGCCAACTCAACTGGGCTGCAGCACATCTCTGAAATGACCTTCCAGAGGATATCAAGGAATCAAACTCTCCAGAAATTTAAAAAAAAAAAAAGTCTTAAAACTCATTTTTACAAATTAGCCTTTTAGATTCTAGCTAGAATAAACTGTGATGGTTTATCATTAACAAAGAAAAACAAAAGAAAATCATAAAAAATGCAATTACAGTGGTTTTTATTTATATTGATTATTTTTATAGTGATTATTTTACAAATGTAAGATCTTAAGTCGGATTGTCATTTAATTTCATGTAATCGCATTTAATTTCTTTGTTACCTCATCTTACTTTTATAAAGCGCCTTAGAATAATTTATCTTATATAAGGCGCTATATAAATTTATTATTATTATTATAACTCAAGTAAGTTTAAAAGTTCATTTTCAAATGGTTTTATCCTACTTGCAATTGAAAAATCTTGCAGATCTTAGGTCCAGTGTACTAAGTTTCTACATGTGTATGTTGCTTCCGCTCTATGCAGCTGATGTTTTTTGATTTTGTTCGTGTTGCATGGCTTAGTCAAGTCATTTATTTATCGTATGTCGAGTGTATCTCTATATAAATGGGTCGATACTTCACGTTTTTCTGTGTATTCATACACTTTCTATATCTCACGTGTGTCTGTCACATGTATCTGATTATCGGATTGCTATGTCACGTGTAATTGCATATTAACGGATCGATATGTCACGTGTATCTGTATATTAACGGATCGATATGTCACGTTTATCTGTATATTAACGGATCGATATGTCACGTGTGTCTGTATATTAACGGATCGATATGTCACGTGTATCTGTATATTAACGGATCGATATGTCACTTTTATCTTCATATTAACGGATCGATATGTCACATGTATCTGTGTATTCACGTATTAATGTTACATTTACATGTATATTTACACGGTTTCCATACATTACATATATCTGTACTTTAACGGGTCGATATGTTAATTTTATGCAAGAGAGAGAAAACGTGCTTTTAAATCGTTTGAAAAAATAGTGTGTGTTATGGGACCTCTTTATTGGGGTCAAGGTCGTTCCCTCTTGACCATTTCACTTTGAAGTGTTGATGTATCGGGTGAAATTATTTAACAATAAAATGATGTTTGGAAATAAAGGGTTCATTTGTAATCATTTTAGTATTTTCAGTATTTGTTAAAAGTTACTTCAGTGTTGTTTTAATATTAAGAAAACTTTGAAATAAAAATAATTATAAAAAATATTTTTAATGTCATATGGAAGAGTACATTGCATGCTGGTCATTTCTCGTGATTTTTGGTAGCCAATGGTTGTTAGTGGAGGTTGAACACTACATGTAAGTAGATACTGTGAACATCTGTATTACAGTGACACAACTAGCATTTTTTACGAAAATAACAAAGAATTCATTTTCCTAGGTATGCATGCACTGTTTCTTTGAAGTTTTTATAAAAATAATTTTCAAGTTTAAATGTTCATTTTGTGTGTAAGCCGTTTATTGCTTACATTTCAAGCTTGCACAGATAGGGGTAATAGGATGATTTACTTGCTACTTTAAATATATCACATGTATGGAAATCAGTTAGTGTAATAACTATTCTAAGTCGTGCAATATGTAGAAGTCTGTATTTGATATTTTTATTTAGAATAGTTTTATGATACAGTGTTCAAAGGGAAGTGACATAGATGTAGACACCACGTGTCATAGATGTAGACACCACGTGTCATAGATGTAGACACCACGTGTCATAGATGTAGACACCACGTGTCATAGATGTAGACACCACGTGTCATAGATGTAGACACCACGTTTTCTCCTTGCTTACGGTATGTGTTTGTATAAAAACTGGACGCCACTAGATAACTGGAAAATTGTTGAGTGTGGCGGAAAACAACAATCAATCAATTGTATATTTCTTTTATGTACTTTGATGGAAGAGTTATTGTGATGTTACGCTGACACTTTCTGTTTTAAATAAAAACGTCCAACGTTTCCAACAAAGTTTATTTTGTATTCCGTGTAACACGTCACACACAGGACCTGACTGAGTAACTAAGTGGACACTGAATTTCTTTGTTAAATATTAGAAAATGCCCAACCCACAGATTGCTACTCACTGCCCAGTTAACCTTTTAATTATGAACATTGCTGAATTTTAGATTTTCACATGGCCAACAATTCTGATCTCCATCCCCCGAGAACTTAAGCGATAAATGCCAGCATTGCTGATATAAGATTACAATTCATCTCGACAAATTTTTAACTGGTAACCAGTGACCTTATCAAAATAAACAGATCACTGCAGTCTGTGGCTCAAAGCAAATACAACACGTCTAACAAGATTAAGATAATACATGTATAAACCAATTATTACCCATGCAAACAATTTCACACAAAATTTCACTTTAACTTGTGTGCAAATCTTTAGTATTTGTGCAATGGTGATAAACATTATGTTATGATATGAATTTCAAACAAATGCAAAAGAGTAAGATTATTCATTGATTAATGAGAATGCTATTCATATGGTTTAACTTGTACTGGAAAGATTTTTGATTGCATTCGGGTAGCACTGTATACTCCAATACATTAAAGAACCTTTAACACATATTGTGTATCCACTCCGTATTTCGAATTCACATGTATCGGGATATTAAGGGATCGATGCATTTATCTGTGTATTCACACCCTGTCTCAATATACTACAATTATCTGTAAATTAACGGGTTGATAAGTGACTTTTATCTGTATTTTCACACCCCGTTTCGAGACACCAGGTGCATTTGCATATCAAGAGATCGATATGTAACGTTTCCCTGTACATTAACGAACTGATAGATCACTTTTATGTGAATCAACGGTTGGTTGGTAGTGCATTGTTCAACGCCCGCTCGAGAATTTTGCACTTATATAGAGACGTCACCATTTCCGGTGAAGGGCTGCAATATTTAGGCATATGCTCGGCCTTTGAGCAGGGAGGTTGATTATTTGTTTTCCGCCATACTCAGCAAATTTTTAGTTATCTGGTGGCGTCCAGTTTTTATTGGTGGAAGAGAAAATTCAGATACAATATACCCGGGAAGAGACCACCGACCTCCCGAAAGTAACTGGCAAACTTTCTTACATATATCGGTGCAAGCGAGAATCGAACCAGCGATGACTAGGGCAGGGAGGGATATTTATCTTGCTACACCTTCTGTAACACGGGACCTCGGTTTTTACGGTCTCATCCGAAGGAGCGCTCCATTTAGTCGCCTCTTACGACAAGCAAGGGATACAGGATGTATTCTAACTCGGGTCCCCACAGGACGTAGAAAGGTGTAGTGGGAAGTCGGAAGACATTTCACAACTCGTAATGTTCCACTACTTCCAGTATTCCATCACTCGTAGTGGGATGTCGAGAGTGGGGGATGTCGAGTGTAGTTGGACATCGGGTGTAATGCGATGTCAGGTGTAGCGGAACATCACGAGTTATAGAATAATGGGTCGTTGGCTGTATACTTTTTCACTTTATTGAGATGTCACCATTGCCGGTGAAGGGTTAATCAAATTTCTGTCGTGAGAGGATGCCCCGATTGGCAATTCTCTTGTATACGAAGTGCATAATCATCCTATGATACTATTCCTATGTCATTGTAATGTACGTGCACAGCATTCAAATTTACATATATTTCAAAACAAATGATCTACGATTGCATTATTTATAAATCAACAGGGAAAGATTTGAAGACGTGATAAACATCTTTGCAGTACCCAATTTGAATATTTAATTTTTTTATCTCATCCAAGTGATGGAACAGAAGCTTAAGCTACTGAAAACAAATCTTAGAAGTGG
Source organism: Ostrea denselamellosa (assembly GCA_024699665.1). NCBI lineage: Eukaryota > Metazoa > Mollusca > Bivalvia > Ostreida > Ostreidae > Ostrea > Ostrea denselamellosa. The sequence goes on along the minus strand of JAMZEH010000005.1, from coordinate 3,194,646 downwards.
ATTGAATAGTGCTTGGCCCACGTATAGATGATTTTGACCCTATTTCATCTGTCCGCCTCTAAAATTCTAATTCTCAAAGAAATAGAAACAAGAATGGATTAAGAATGGATTGCGAATGTTGAAAATCCCGATGACGTATAGACTGGTGACACAGAAAGAGTAATGAACTTGGATAAAGAGGAAGGAGGAACATGAAGAATATAAATAGAGTCTGCAAGCAAATCACGTGGTACAGTCATGATGCTTCGAATTTCTGTTGTTAATGATATCCGAAGGTTGGTTTAATGTTCAAAACAACCTTCAAATTCCCTTAAGAAAAGCTGAACATAATCACATTCCCACAGAAAATGTTCTGTTCTTTCTTCTTTTATCCGGCAGAAATTTAGCCGTGAAATTTAAAATTTGTGTTCCCTTTTTGTCCCAATGGAGGAATTGGAATGGTAATTATCAAGAAGTTAAAAATGTTCAATTGTTAACACATTTAGTCACTAATCATTATGGTCCCACCCTCATACCAAAACCCTTACCCCTGGGATCACAAAATTTCCAATTTTGGTAAATGGCTACCTGCTCATTCTAAATATCCATTTAGTTTCAATTTGGTATCAATAGCATTACAGAAGGTGTTTTTTCTTTGAGTGTTTTGCACTTAAATACTATATACCAAGTTTGGCCCTTTCTTAGAGTCATAACCTCTACCCCGGAGATCATGAAATTTACAATTTTGGTGAAGGCCTTCCCGCTCTATATTACTATGCATTTAGTTTAGTTGTGGTCTCGCCCCAAAGACCCCAGAAAGGGAGGAGTCGAGTCCTGAAATTTACAATTTATGCCTGGTTTGTCCCAAAGATGCTTCAAAGCATATCTTATAAGAATTGGAATGGTAGTTATCACGAAGAAGTTAAAATTGTTCATTTCTTAACACAATATTTTATCACTGACCATTTTGGCCCAACCCTCATGCAAAAACCCTACACCTGCGATCACGAAACTTAAAACTTCGGTAAAAACTACCTGTTCAGTATCCAAATACCCATTTAGTTTCAATAGCATTAAAGATTGGTTGATTGATTGTTTGTTGTACGTCCCGTCGAGAATTATTCACTCATCTTGAGACGTCACCAACTGAAGGTGAAGTACACAAATTTAGACCTATTCTTAGCGCTCAGGGCCGTAGCAGTGAGGGTTCTTTAAAGTGCCAACGCCTACCTTGACACGGGACCTCCGTTTTTCAGGTCATATCCGACAGACCCGTGATTCTCACTTGTAAATGCCGAGCGTTTGGGGAAGGAGCAATCACTACCTATATTTCGTCTTAGGTTAGGTGAACTGGCAACTTTCTCACATACATCGGCATGAGCGAGAATCGAACCCGCGCCGACTAAAGGTGAGAGGCCTTGTGATTTTGGGCGCGATACTCTTAACTACTCGGCCACGGAGGCCTCAAGACGGGCGTATGAAATTCTGGAATCAAGCGCTAAACAATTTTTTGTCATTAGGGGATGCCCTGAATGGCGTTGCTCTTGTATACGAAGTGCGTAATGTAACCTTGATACTATTCCTATGTTAGTGTAATGTACGTGCACAATTATATTTCAAAACAAATGAAAGTCCTAGGAGTGTAAGAGTCCTGAAATTGTAAATATATACCACCCATGTTTCTAAGGATCACAATCTCCTTGGCACACACAAGATCGATTCCTTGATTGATTATATGTTGTTTAACGTCCAGCTCGAGAATGTTTCATTCACCATTGCCGGTTAAGGGGTGCAAAATTTAGGCCTATACTCGGCGCTTATGGCCATTTAGCAGGGAAAATCGAACCCACGCCGACTAGAGTTGAGAGGCCTTCTGATTTGGTGATCCCGAACTACCGCCCCATTTAGTCGCCTCTTACGACAAACAAGGGGTACTGAGGATCTATTCTAACAACCCGGAACCCCACGGGGATCTTTCACATGGAGATGTCACCATTGTCGTTGATATGGCCTTTGAGCAGGGAGGGATGTTATCGTGTCACACCTGCTGTGACAAGGGCCTCGGTTTTTGCGGTCTGAAACGAAGGACCGCCCCATTTAGTCGCCTTTTACAACAAGCAAGGGGTACTGAGGATCAATTCTAACCTGGATCCGAACTTGTCGCAAGAAATATTCGTGTGAAATATGGAAGCCCTTGTATTTACCATGTAGAAGTTATGGTCAATGTCGAAATTTTAAAAATATAGGTCAAATGTCAAGGTCAGAATTTTGGAATACTCATGTGAAATATGGAAACCTAAAATTTATAAATTTAACGTACATCAAACACCAAGGTCAAGGTTACAAGGTCAAAACTTTGGTACTAACGAAAGGTCTTGTTACTTAAAATGATCATGTGTTGCTAACATTTACTGTTAAAAAATTATTCTCCTGTGAGGATCAGGGTTAGAAGAGGCCTCCAGTACCCCTTGCTTGTCTTAAGAGGCGAGTAAATGGGTCGGTCCTTCGGATGAGACCGCAAAAACCAAGGCCCTGTGTCACAGCAGGTGTGGCACGATAAAGATCCCTCCCTGCTCAAAGTCCGTAAGCACCGAGCACAGGACTACATTTGCAGCCCTTCATCGGCAATGGTGACGTCTCCATATGAATAAAAAATTCTCGAGCTGGACGTTAAACAATCTTTGCAACTTTGCAGTGCCTAGATATAGGAGACAAAGAGAAGATCACTGGATTAAAACTTTAGGCACTGCTTTTCTATATGGATGCAACGATAATATATCTAATATCGGAAATTTGACTAGTCCACCAGGAAATAACGTGTATGTGATGGGACTTTTTCCAAATACACATGGACGCAAATGGACGCAAACGCAGCCATGGACATCCTTCATATAAAAGACTTATTATATACGATGTCACACTTGACTCGCTTTTACCGTACGTCAACAGACAATTAGATCCACATCATATTCGCACAAAACTTTACTCTGTTCCATTGAGAGTTTTGAATACGTTATTTGATGAAGCCAAAACTAGTCCATATGTGGATTTTTGCACAAAGGAATTCTATGATTATGGATGTTGCCCATCACAGGCTCTTTAAACCACAGCGGGTTTTGGATAATAGTACCGAATCTAGCCTCCAATTCCTTAAACTCAAATTTACTAACAAAGGAATTGATGCCGTCAACATAATCAATATTCTTCGTCATAAAAAAGTTAAGTCTTGTATTCCAGACTATTTCAAGGCTACACCTTGTATTTGCTACATATATACTTCCACTATTGCATCCAAACTATTTAACGACAAACCAACTTTGCAGTGCCTAGATATGGACCATCTTATACTCAATCCACCTACATTCTCTGTTCTTTGTCTTCTTTTAACTATAGTCCAGCTGGACATGTCATTACTGGTAATGTAAATATAGTTAAAAATGAAGATCTTAAATCACTTATTTTAAAAGGTCCTAAATTCAGAGAATCTCGGTTTTTCAATTGGCAACAGAACTTCATTTCTATTATGAATTCTGTCGAAGGTTATGCCAGACGAAGGGCTAAATCTGAAAAAGAAGAACTTGATATCTTGTCAGAATGGATAAAATGTATAAGAGGAATATTAAATTCCGTATCAGACATGTCAAAACAAAAATGCGTACCATCTATCCTTTTGTGTTTAGTAAATCCGAAGTGATAAAAAGAGTTAGATAGGTTACATGATAAGGGACATGTTTTGGTTCCAGCTGACAAAGCTAGCAACAACATTGTATTTTTTTATAAGGCTCATTATTATAACTGTATTCTAAACGAACTGGGTATTAATTCCACATTTATTAATCGCATGTACACTCCCACTGCCCTTTCATAAGATGAAATTCTTCAAAATCATGCTTCAGTTTTAAATACATTTAATATACCAGTCAATGAAGAGGACGGATATGAGTTACCGTACCTCTACTGGATCCCCAAACCTAACAAAACCCTTAAACACAAAGATACATAGCTGGATCCAGTAAATGTTCTACCAAGCCCCTATCTTTGCTCCTTACGAAAATATTAACTGCTGTGAAAGAGAAACTTCAAACGCACTGTGCCACTACGTATGCCAGAAGTGGTGTAAATCAAATGTGGATTCTTAAAAATTCTAAAGAACTTTTAGTGAATTTGAAATCACAAAACTTTCCTCAAATTCACAACATTAAAACGTATGATTTTATTCCGTATTTAGTAAGGGTGTTTCCATTATAATGAGAGAAAATCTTGATATTGAAATTTTGAATGTCAAAAAATCTATAGATGGTCGAAAAATCCTCTTAAATGTTAATATAAAACGTTTCTTATTTTCTATTGTTAATATATATGCTCCGAATACGAGCAGTAAGAGAAGCGATTTTTTCAAAAATCTCATCCATTTTATTTCGAAAAATCTTTTAAACGACAACATAATTCTTTGTAGAGACTTCAATTGTCAAATAAATGATAAACACGATAAAAGTATAAACTTTCTTAATAAGATGGTAAATACATTCGATTTAGTTGATTTCTGGAAAAGCAAGTATCCTGACATTTGGGGTCTAACATGATGTGATGCTGATAATAATCCAAAAAGTCGAATAGATTACGTATTCATTAATAATGAATTTTGTCACAATTTTAGTAATTTAAAAATACGGAAAATACCTGGGACACATTCCAACGGTTCTCGTATGTCTGATCACAGATTTCTCAAATTTCAATTCACAATTTCAAACAGTAAGAGGGGTCCAGGATATTGGAAATTAAATGTATCGCACTTACTAGATGAGAAATATAAAAAGGGAATTGAAAACGTCATTAATAACGTAGACAAGTCATTAAGCGCAGTTGATAAATGGGAAAGAATAAAACATTCCGTGAAAGAATTTTCTTTACAATTTTCAATATTTAAACAGAAATCGGTTAAAAAAAGAATTAAAACAATTGAGAAGGAGATAGAGAAATTAGAAACTGGAAACGCTGCGGACATTGATTACAAAAAACGTCAAACCCTAGAAACAGAATTAAATTGTATTTATGATAAAAAGTCTAAAGGGGCACAAATAAGATCGAAAGCTAAATGGATAGAAAAGGGAGAAAAAAAATACATCCTACTTTTTAAATCTAGAAAAACAACATCAATCTTCAAATGTTATCACAGAAATAATAAATTCAAATAATAATAAGTTACATAAATCAAATAAAATATTAGGAGAAATGGTCAGCTATTATAAAAACCTATACTCTAGTAAAAATATAAAAGATGGAATTATTGACAATTATCTGTCGGAATTAGGTAAATTACCTTTACTGAGTAATGAAAACAAAGAAATGTTAGAATCATTCCCATCTTTTGAGGAATGTACAGAGGTGGTTTCTAACTTAAAAAGTGATAAATCACCTGGTCTGGATGGATTACCCAATGAATTCTATCAAACGTTTTGGAAACAAATTGGTCCTTATTTTTATGATGCTCTAAAGGAAGTCTTTGAAAAGGAAACCATGACACATTCTCAGAGATTATCAGTAATATCATTAGTTTTTAAAAAAGGGGTAAAGAATCAACTAAAAAATTATAGGCCAATAAGCCTGACAAATACTGATTATAAAATCATTGCTTTTATTTTTGCAAAAAGACTGCAAAAAATTCTATCAAATATAATTGATGAAAATCAAACCGCTTACATAAAAGGACGTTATATTGGAGAGACTGCTAGGCTTATACTAGACGTTTTTGAACATTGCGAAACAGAAAATATGGATGGAATTCTACTATTTTTAGACTTTGAAAAAGCGTTTGACTCTGTGGAATGGAATTTTCTTTTTAAAGTATTGAAAAAATTCAATATGGGAAAGAATTTCATTAAATGGACTAAAATTCTATATACACAACCTATATTTAAAATGAAAAATAATGGGTGGATTACTAAAACATGCTCGATGACACGAGGGATTAGACAAGGTTGTCCTCTCTCAGCTCTCCTCTTTCTCTTTGTGGCAGAGATTTTAGCCAGTAGAATAAAACACAATGAAAATATAAATGGGATTACGATAAATAATTCTGAAATAAAAAGTATGCAACACGCTGATGATTTAACGGTAGCAGCAAAAAACGAAATATCAATGAAAAATACTCTAGATGAAATAAATAAGTTCTGTAAATGCTCTGGTACTAAGATTAATATCAACAAAACGGAATGTATTTTGCTAGGGACGTTGAAAAACCAATATGAGGAACTATTTGGTATTAAAGTTACAAATAAAGCAGTAAAGGCATGTTTAGGCATCTTTGTAGGTCATGATAAAGAAGAATGTTACAATAAAAACTGGATGAGAATTTATAATGAAATGGAGAAATTGTTTGAATCTTGGAAAAAAAGAAAATTAACACTTTTTGGTAAAGCATGTATAATCAAAACACTTGCTATTTCAAGATTAATATATGTATCATCAATTTTATGCCTTCCTGATAAAGACTACATGAAAAAAATACAGCGATTAATTTTCAACTTCCTTTGGGACAAAACAGAAAGAATTAAACGAAACACTATTGGAGATATTACAAAAGGAGGTCTATCGATAGTGGACGTAGAATGTAAAATAAAAGCATTAAAAGCGGCATGGATTCCACGACTACTGAATTCAAAAGGAGTATTATTTAGAATAATAAATAATTATTGTAAAATGCTTAATGTTGATATATACTATATGATAAAATGTTCCACCACAGATGTGGAGAATTTGACCAAGACTAAATTACCACTATTTTATAAAGAAATATTATGTTGCTTTAATGAATGTAAAAATGAACTTAACTACGATAAAAGATCCCCTGATGATATTTTACAACAACCTATATGGAACAACATAAATCTGAAATACAAAGGAAAACCCATTTTATTCGAAAATTGGGCAAAATCTGAAATTATATACGTTAGAGACTTATTCAATGATGGAATTTTTAAAACATTAGATGAGTATTCATATATCATCGATAAATCTAATTGGCTATGTGAATACAAAATTATTTTGGCAATCACGAAAAAAATTCGTAGCCTGCACAACTTTTCAAATTCAAACTATACAAATATACAAAATGTTACTAGTTTTAACTTTCTTCTTGGATATACTGATATATGTAAACAACCCAGTAATTTTTTCTATAGAAATTTGATTGAAAAAAAGTTTTGCCAGCCAAATTATCAGATAATATTATCTGAAGAATTTGGAATACACAATGAGTCAATCTGGGCAAGTATTTACAAACATAAGATTAAAGATTTGAAAGATAAACAAATAGCAGAATTCAGTTATAAATTACTAAATAATATATTGTGTAATAATGCATACATGAGCAAATGGAAAAAAGATGTAAAAAATAAGTGTACATATTGTAACCAAGTTGAAAATATAAAACATTTGATTTACGAGTGTAATAATGTTTCGAATATATGGAATAGAGTCAGCAGTTATCTGTCTTTTGAAGTTCAGTGGAAGCATATTGTGTTGGGGTTTTTTCAGGAGCAAAATGATAAGACAAGATCCTTAAATTTACTCATTACATACATAGCCTATAGAATATACAAACATAAAATGCTATGCAGACTAGAGTCTTTAAATGAAACTGCTTATAATATCTATAATCATGTCAAAAAATCAATCTATATTTACTCATCAGTTCTGAACTATTTGAATGCAAGACCGGAACATATGTATTTTGAAAGCCTTTCTAAACTGATGTAATTTATATCAATTTGTTCTCTCCTATTTTTCTTCATGACGCATATAGTTTGTATAGGTAGTGGTATCTATTCATATATATGTGTGTGTTTTTAAGTTTACATATATATACATATATGTATGTGTATAAGACCCGGTGAGAAGGAAGACAGTTCCTTCTCTCATTGTTTACCCGAGGGCGGTGATGGACTGCGAGATGAGTGTGCCCTGCGGGTAGACAAGGGTATCTTCCTTGATTTATTATGTAAAAATATATTTGTATATCTTCGCTATGAAATTTTCATCTCATAAATTGAACAAGAACCCAATTTCATGAATATTATTCCTTTTCTTCTTCAAATTATATTGTATATATTTAAAAAAAATGACAACCAAAATATTATTTTGTCTGATTTGATTGTTATGAATGCATTAAGTTTGTACATATATTATATATGATATAACTGATAATGTATAAATTATGTAATAAATGATTAAAAAAAGAAAACAAAAAAAAACCCAAACAAACAAAAAACAAAAAAGCGTATGATTTTACAACTCTTTACACGATCATACCTCACGATAAGTTAAAGACTAGAATGTTTGACATCATAGATAGTTGCTTCGTCAAATCAAATGGTAAAAGGAAATATTCATATTCAGTGATTGGTCATCCCAAAAATTATTTTGTTAAACACCACTCTGACTCCACGCACAAGTACTCTGAAGTTGATATTAAAAATATGCTAGAGTTCCTCATTGACAATATTTTCGTAGTCTTTGGTGATCTAGCTTGCCAGTACAACTTACCTTTGAGCCAAATGCTGTCTGATGTGTTTCATACCAATTGTTTGATCGTTCTTGACACACTGATTCTGAATATGGATTGCTCCGTTTACCTGATCGGAATATAAGCGGGTGTGACCGGTCGACAGGGAGTGCTTACTCATCCTAAGCACCTGATCTCACCTCTGGTATGACCAGGGGTCCGTGTTTGCCCATCTCTCTGATTTGTAAATTATATAGGAAATACGAGATTGAATACTGTTAGTTATCTTGACCTTTTCACAATATACAACCAATCATAAGTCATTAGGAAACTAATAGTTTCAGGCAGAATGACAGACGGGACAAAAATAATATCCCCCTCTCCCGATCTTCGGTCTTGGGGCCAAAACATGGTTAGTTGATGCATCTTGGGTCCGGTGGAGGATGTGACTTTGGCCTCCTTCTGAAATTGTATGTCGACAAATCGTGTCCGGAGCATACACAGTCTGGTCTAGAAGTGTTGAATTTAGTCTGTTAGTACATTTGGGGAGAACGTATATCACGACTCCAAAGTAGGTCTTTGTGGACTGGGTTTGGGATTCCAATTAACAATGTTGCAGCTTTTTACATGTACCTAAAGCATGCAAACATAGATATGTATTATGTAAACGTTGTGTGGATTTAGATTTTGTAGACGGGCGTGTCATGGAACCTAGTAGTGCACTTTATTATGGATTTTTTTCAACAGTCTCATTGATTCTATAGTCCAATAAATGATCTGATTTTCAAATTCTTTTGTCTTTTGCTTTATAACTTCATCTTCAATTTCTTCGATTTGAATTCATTTAAAAATTAGCAGACTTTTTGTGATTTTCCAATAAAATGCCAAAGGATGTGTTTTGTGTTAATGTTAATTATATAATTTCTAGCCACAGGACCAATCAAACGAAACTTTACAAGGAATTCACCAACGTGTCAGACGCGTTAATTTCTACGTACGTCAGAACGGAGAACACCTGATCGATTTACAATCACGCATTTTAACCCATGGGGATCCGGGTTGTTAGAACAGATCCTTCGTACCCCTCATCCGAAGGACCATCCTATTTATTCGCCTCTTACGACAAGCAAGGGGTACTGAGAATCTATTCTAACAAGCCAAATCCCAAAGGGACATCCATCTAAGACAACAAAGATTTTGTCAATGAGGAACTCCAGAAGCATACGAGGCAATTTTGAAGCATGAATTAAACTGTTTCTAAAATGTTCAAGATGTGCTACTTTGAATTTGTCTGATGTCAGATTAGAATTAAGAGCAGGGAACCAATTGCCAATCCACCTCGTCTCTTCTGATGAAAATGAGCTGATTACCTTTTTATCTTTTGACCTACACAACTTAAAGGGTGTTAAGAAAGTTCGTTCCGTTTGTAAATTTGAAAATTAAATAGAAAAACGACATGTTTTTGTTTCAAATTTTTACTGGTAACTCTATAGACTTTTTTTTCATTATATCAGCAGTTATCCTTCCCTATGTACACTCTCTTGTGTTACTATAGTGTGATGTAAACAAAGTGTCTATTACGTCATGAAATAAATATGCCGAGTTCAGTGAAAAAGCAGACGTCCTGTACAAGTGTTGATACAATTAATGAAAGAGCTCAAGCTTTGGCTTTATTAGATGCAGGATTAAGTGTGAAGGATGTGGCTAAGCAGCTATGTAAAAGTGAGCGATGGGTAACAAAGTAGAGGCGAAGGCGAGAGCAGAATAAACAACTATCCGATCAACCGAGATCCGGCCGGCCTTCGAAGATAGTGGGGGTAGTGAAGAGAAAAGTGGAAAACATAAAATACAAACGAGGAAAATCAACAAGGAAATGCAGCAAGGAACTTAAGAATCAGGTTTTAATGTGAGTCATGTAACTGTTTTTAATTATTTGCAAAAAGTTAAAAAATGGAAGGCATTTAAAAGACCGAGAAATCAACTATTGACGAAAACACAGAGGCAAAAGAGATTGAAATTTGCTCGTGATCACAAGCATTTGACGGCTGAAGACTGGGAAAACTACATCTTTAGTGATGAATCTACGAAATATTTGTTTCATGTTCCGAACCGACAGGACGATGTTGTATGGGGGTCCCAGTCAGATCAGATTCCAGATGTAAGCTGCGTCAAGTCGAGCGCTAAAGTCATGGTATGGGGTGCGATGGGAGTACAGGGATTATCCAAACTTCACATTGTTCCAGCCGGCAAAACTATTAATGCTGATTATTATGTGAACAATATCCTTCAAAAAGAACTAAAACCTGCTCGAAATCGACAGAAAAATAGTGGTAGGATCGACGAACGAAAGTAACTTCAATATCCAGGACACGCCACATTTGTTCAAGATGGAGCGACCCCTCACACTGCCCTGCTAACACAAAACTGATGTGAAAATAATCTACCAAACTTTATTACCAAAATAGAATGGCCAGGCAATTCCCCAGACCTAAATTGCATCGAAAATCTATGGAGTATTCTGGACAGTGAGGCCTACAAGGATCCGCGCCCAACGACAATGTGCCAATTACGACGCCGACTTTACCGTGCATGGAGGGAGATACCTCAGAAACATTTGATTTCTTTGATTCATTCAATGCCAAATAGAATTAAAAATGTATTGAAAAACAAAGGTGGACTGTCTGGTTATTAAAAACATATAAACTTGTATATGAGTTATTTATAAATAATTTTAGGCATGCTGTACATGGAACGAACTTTCTTAACACCCTTTAGATCTAATTAGGGTGGTGTTACGGTAGATATAGTATAGTTCTGCAAGAACATTAAAAACTATCAAAGCAGCATTTTGTAATTTAAACAAAGTTCCAAGTGATGTGCCATACATTAAGCTGGTATGAGACAAGGCTGTTCTCTCTAGAAAAGCGTTGGCAGATTTTGCATTCCGACCATCATACATCACAACTGAAACAAACCAATTTCGTCTTACATTCTGATGATCCCATGTATATTTTCAGACGAAATGTCCTTTAGTTCATCAATAATGTCCTTTGCATCTGTTCTTTCTTCCGACTTAAATCCAATAAACTTGTATTTCTCCCTAAATGCATGTTTGTAAAACCCACATTTCCTGTTCCTTCACACTAGAGTCTGTATACCATCATCAATAATGTTCAGAAGCGTTGTGCTTAAGACCAACTGTGACATATTTTCTAATTCATTTTGGGCTGTAGCAGAAATAAAGATTTTAGCTGACATCGTATTTCTGTATGTCTCGCCTACATGAAATTCCTTAAAGGCATCTAATTAACATAGCCAATTAAATTCATAAATAACCCAGGAACATTTAACAAGAGCATGGGTATTGTGAAACATCATCAGTCTGTAGATTTTCCACATTATATTGATTTAACTTTGAATAATTTGAAAACCTCACCTTCTTCGTTCTGTTATCCCTTGCGGATCCGGGTTAGAATAGGTCATCAGTACCCTTTGCTTGTCGCAAGAGGCGATTAAATTGGGCGGGTCTTCGGATGAGACCGCAAAAACAGAGGCCCGTGTCACAGCAGGTGTGGCATATTAAAGATCCCTCCTTGCTCAAAGAGCCGAAAATAGACCTAACTTTTGCAGCCCTTCACCGGCAATGATAACGTCTCCATATGAGTGAAAAACTTTCTAGCGGGGCGGTAAACAATATACAACCAACCAACCAACCAACCAAGATCCTATAGTTAAATATGAACAGAATATGCACGCAAATACATGTTCCAGCTTTCAACATATTCAAATATCTTAAGGTGGCCACATGACATAATAACATGTATTAACAAGTTAGAAAACAGTGATCAATCTCATAATGGCTATAAAGAATGCAGACCCCTGAACACACTAGAGGTGGGGTCAGGTGCCTAGGAGCAGTACGTATCCACTGTTAACCGATTACACCCGCCGTGTGTTATATATCTGATTAGGATGTAGGGCTTACGGCGGGTGTGACCGGTCGACAGGAGGTACTTACTCCTCCTAGGCACCTGATCCGGCCTCTGGTATATCCAGGGGTCCGTGTTTTCCTATCTCTCTGATTTCTATTTGTTATAGGAATTACGAGACTGAATACTGTTAGTTATCTTCACCTTTACATCTTGATGGGTAAACTAAGTAATCCGTAGTCAAATTTAGTATATGTAAAGAACGGTCTAAGAATTGGTATGAAACGTTAGAAATATTCGACGCTGTGATAGCTTGTATTTGCAAATTAGATCATTATAACAACCATAGAATTTGCGAGATGATGACTTTGAACGACAATCTGAAACCCCTGTAACATCAACTTATCTGTCGGTGCGATTGTAAAAAATCAGGCAAACGCAAAATATGCTTCCGCGTATCGAATTAGTTAAGAGGCATAAACACCATTTGCAGGTGATGAAAATATTTACATCAAAGTAGCAGTGTTTCTGTCCTTTGACATTTATCGATTCATATATTCACTTTCCTTCACATCCAATCATACCATGAATGTAATTTAATTATTTTTTTGTTGCTTGATGCAATACAATAATATATTTTAAACTATTCTTAATTAGTATTGTTGAACTCCCCCCCCCCCCCCCCCCCCCCCCCCCCACACACACACACACACACCCACACATTTTATGAATAAGAAAAATTCAGTAACAATAAAAAAAAGAAATTAATACCTTGCATAAACGGATGGCAATTAATTGAGGACATCAGGTTGTAATTGTTACCGACATCCACTGAAGGAACCGATAATCTACTGATTAGGGTTCAGTTTCGATATTCAAGTCTTTATTCGCTTGTAGATGAGGTACAACCTCGATCCCGACGCTGCGTCAAACCTAAGACGTTTAACATTGGTAGTGACTGTTCCTTCTCGAAGCGCCCGGCTTTACCTAGAAGTCTTTCACGAATCTAAATCATCACCGATATATTGTAAAATTTCTATATCCCTAATACCTCAGTTAAGAAAGTATATTTTTTCTGTAACATTATAGACCCTGTTAATATCACCTGCCGAGAAAAAAATATTTTCAATTTCTCTACAATGTCTTCAATGATAAGTTTATCTGTATATCCATGTAAAAGACCACTAGCTGATCAGTTCTGTAGAATAACATAGCTAGAATTTACTCTCTAAAAAAACTCGGTCTATATAATGTCACTAACTATAATTAGGTCACTAATCGTACCGAAAGTTTTGGTCGCTTGCATATTAATTTGATACGGTGTGCCGATAAGGTTCTTGCGAATACTGGTTCAATACATTTCCAAAATATTCCTATTTAAAACTATGAATTCCTTTTGTGGCGCCTCCCTGGATTCGGATTTCGTAGAAACCTGAATATACACTACATTCTGATGGATGCGTATCAAATTTACAGTTTTTACCCTTATGGTTCAAATTCCCTAGATGTATATCACTGTATTTGTGAGTTTGTTCAATAAAGTTCAATAAATTAAAACATATATACATGTATGCATGGCGCTCAGGGCTGTAGTCGTAACAGTTGTTCTCGTGCCAACACTTGTCGCAACAGAGGATTTCAGTTTTTTACACGGGTTCATCTGACAAACACGAAACTCTTACTTCTAACTGACGAGACCCGTGGGGATCCTGGTTAGAATAGGTCCTTAGTATCCCTTGCTTCTCGTAAAAGGCGACTAAATGGGACAGTCCTTCGGATGAGACGGCAAAAACTGAGGACTCGTGTCACAGCAGGTGTTGAACGATAAAGATCCCTCCCTGCTCAAAAGCCATTAGCACTGATTGATTGATTATATGTAGTTTAACGTCCTACTTGAGAATTTTTCACTCTCATGGAGATGTAACCATTGCCAGTGAAAGGCTGCAAAATTTAGGCCTATGCTCGGCGCTTATTTTTCAAATTTTTCCCGCGAAAAAGGTGACGATAACAAACAAATGTTCAGTCTTGGAAACCCTTAGTGTTGGTGGCCCCGATGCTTCTGATTTGGACATATTTGAATCTTCAAGAATCTCTTAGCAAGTTTTCGCATATTTGATTCTTGAGGAAGCTTGGTTTGATCATTCCTTCCGATTTCTTGGTTATCTGCCCATGGAAGGGGTCGTATCCTTACATTTGTACGCACCTGAATAGCTTCTGTCCAAAGATACTTGTACATGCATGGCAAAGTTTGGTTTAAATAGACACTGATTAATGCAAAATATTGAAGAAGAAACTTTCAATTCAGGTGCGATAACTACTAAAGATTTATTACGTCGTTCGTCGCGCACAGTATTTCCACTTTGAAAGCTGAAGGTATTACCATCTGTGAATGATCGACCAAAGAGCAATCAGTCATCAGGATATGTTATAAATTCATTTTCAAACATTAAATTAAAAACTTTAATTTCCTTTGCTGATGCCGTTGTCTTATCAATTGTAATTCTACTCTTTAAAACTACCCAGTCGTTATTACAGTGCACAGTTTATCAAATATTATACATTATTCCGCGCCGATATATATGAGAAATTTTGCCAGTTTACTTTCGGAAGGTCAGTGGTCTCTTCCTGGGTACATTGTGTCTGGATTCTCTCCTCCACCAATAAAAACTGAACGCCACCAGATAACTGAAAAAAATTTGAATGTGGCGGAAAACAACAATTTCTCCTCTCTCTCTCTCTCTCTCTCTCTCTCTCTCTCTCTCTCTCTCTCTATATATATATATATATATATATATATATATATATATATATATTCTCAAGGTCCATAAACTTAAAAAACCACCTCTGTTCACTTCAAATAATTGTATGAAATGCTGTCGTGACAGCCTTGTTGTGAACAATATGTTAATGTTAGATTAAAATCCAATTGTTTAAAGTTTTAAAAAAATATATAATTTTTTCTTTTTATAATGAATTTTCATGTAAATATTAAGGAGGAAGTTAACAATGATACGGAGAATCTAGTGCATACCTATGACAGTTGATTGATTGATTATATGTTGTTTTACGTCCCGCTCGAGAATTTTTCAGTCATATTGAGATGTCCCTATGACAGGGTTGTGCACGGCTCTTCTCTGAATCAGTAGATGGTGGTCCAAAGCAACACATGCTGAATTAGTGTCATAACACCTTTACGACAAATAAGTAATTTGACCTGGCATACAAGGGTAAATGATTCCCAGAAATTTCTTAGATGCACCAAAACATTTTAATTAACTATTATTTGAGATGCATACATATGACTTGCACATAATGAGGTAAACAATGCTAGATATCCCGGTTCGTACCACGGGGTTCCCACTCTTTTGTGGTTTATTTTGTGTCTTGTTTTTTTTTATCAAAATATTTTGACCAGTTTGTACCGTTTTGTACTTGCTAATGGTCGCTGTGTTATACATGTAGCATATAAAAACTTGCTGTAAACTTGTCCAGTCACTGTACGCACAGGTCAATGTAATCTATAGTACCCTGGTCAAAGTTCAGATGAGGAAATCTACTTTCCATTTGATTTTATCTTCCAATTGAAAATAATGCCATCTTTGCATTAATGAACGACACGGTGTTTTAAGAAGTCACAGACGGGTAAATAGATTTATCCCCTCAGTATTTGGGGCCATATAAAGAAAATAGATATATAGCGATCCTATTTGAAAACAGATCATTGTGTAAGTGTTGATTTTCGATAATCGATTCAAACGGGAGTTCCGCTCGCTGACAGTGACGCGCGATATCACTGGTCATTTAAACAGATTGTAAAGAAAAGATTTACGATCTAAACAGTCACCTTTCACTTACTATGTGTTATGACAATATTGACTTCCATTTAAAAGTTCATCGTTTGAGTTTTGACTAGATTTCAAGGAATGCCTGTTGGGGAAAGTCTTTGGAGACGAGAAATGGTATGTATGGATATCTAATTTTGTCGTGAAAATAAGATCTTCAAAAGCGTATCAAGTTTACATGTACCTGTATTTCCTTGTGCATTTAAACTAGTGCATTTATACTCGATTTAGGTTAATCCAAAAATTACATATTGTGTGTGTGAATGTAATACCTAGTTCCCGATCTTTGTTATTTTTAATATATACTCGTCGACATGTAGACATGCGATTAATTCTACTCTACATTTTTTGCTAGACACCATTTTGAAATGCACGAGAATGGAATTAAAAGATCAAAGAGAACTGAACATACAGAACACACAAGCTGTGAGGGTCATAGACCACGTGTTGTCCCTGCTGTGTTGTGGAAGGGGGCACTCATCTTTGACCAATATTAAAATTCTCGGAGACCGTTTGCAGCACCACGGATATCTGCAACGTGAAACATGGGAGAAAAAACACCCGATAACTAAGGACAAAATCATGCTGTTGAATTGGATCAAAGAACACATTTCTCCGAAAACCTTCCAAGTGAAGGAAACGTTGCTTTACTGTGTTCACGATTTAAAGCTATTGGAAGGTGAGGAATATGTAAAAGGGCCTCCCCTGTCGACTTACTATCAAAACAGTTTTCATCTGATGAAAACATTTTAGTAATAAACAGTCATTTTAAGTAAATGATGATTATAAATCGACTTAGACTATAACTACTGTTATGGACATAGTATTTAAAAAAAACTCTTCTATATAGTACGTTGGTATGATAAAATGTTCCTTGCATATAATATTACACTGGAGTAATATTAAATGCATGGGATATTTTATCCTACTAAGTACCAAATAGATTTCTTCCCAACACACTTTATACAGGATTAATTATTTTACTGAAAACTATCATGATTTTTCTCCCATAGGATTTTTGTATGATTTAAAATCCTGCCATTCTCCTTTAGGATTTCATGTCTTTTGAGGCTGATTTTTATAAGGATTTGTGAGTCCAACATTGGACTATGACATACTGTTAAAGATTCCCAACACATGCACTTTGGTTTTCGCAACACCTTTATCATAAAGGGTAGCAAAAGGTCTGGACTTAGTCGTGTCCAGAGTTAAATGTCGTAGTGTTATTAATACATTATGTAAAGATATGTCTATAGCTTAATGTTGCTCGTCTTTTAAATGAATATTGTGTACTTTGCTCTGTCAGGTGTTGACAAAATTTTAAAATCTAAATTGCACCTTGAATGTATTGATTTTTGTTAAAACGGGAGAATTGAATATATTATCCAAGGTACAATTTGGGAAAGATATTTCCCAGTAGAGTTCAATTAAATAATATATTAAATTCCATCTCATTTAACGTGCATTTCATTTTCACTTTGTTGCAGATAAGGATCTGTTAGAAATTGAGAATTTCGAACTGAACCAAGCTATGAATATTTTATTTGACATTCAGCAGAGCACCAGGAGATTTGAGGAGGGTAATTCCAGTCCTCTACACGTAGACATCAAACGGATGAACAATTCACCACAGGTCTCTACAAAAATATCCAAAAAACCCGCTAATCCAGGAACCCATCAAGGGAAAACGACAACCATTGAAGTTAATAAATGTATATCAGAGAAGGGACATTTAATACCGCCACCTAGGTCCCCGGCTACTGAATCCCAATCTAACGGTAAAAAATCTAATGGAAAACTATTGAGGAATGACACAGCTAAAGAAACGGGACAACGTAAAAAACAGTCAGGGTCATCCTCGTCATCACCACGCTTGTCAAGGCCGGAAAGTACAAGTAGTACAACAGTTTCTGAGAAGTCCTATTTGCATTTACATCGCGAAAAGAAAGCCCATCAACAGCAGTCAGAGACTGACCATACAAGTCAGAATGTAGTGCATTCAAACACAACCGTCGATATCGAGACAGCCAGTCAACAAAAGGCCAAAAGAATATCGTCACAAAAGTTCAAATCAGAACACATGGAAACTATTTTGAATCGTTTGATGCTTTGCCCATCTGACGATAAACGTAAATTTAGTAATATCGTTGACGTACTAAGTCACGATATGCGAAAGAAAGGCATGAAAAATGTACTCATTCAATACCTGCATGAAAATCAACCCAAATATTCAGTAAGTCATTTCTTTCTACTTCATATTAATAGATGGTAGACAGGTGAATAGGGCGCTCTTTTTCAACCGTAATACCCCCATTTCCATCTCAGCAGCCGCATCAAACCTAAGACTTTGATATAGACGCTTCTTCTGCCCAGCGCCTAACATTAACAGCGAAATTCAAAGAAAGAGCTTAGGATAAAAAGAACTCTCATTGCTAAGATCTTGCATACCATGCAAAGATAAAACATTGTGGCACTTCACCCACAGCTGGTGATGTCTCAATATGAGTGAAAAAATCTCGACGGGACGTAAAACAAACAATCAATCAATCAACCTACAGCTGGTAACGTTTCTATACACTTAAGCCTTTCGAATGGAACGTAAAATATACAAAGTAACAAAACGCATATTTGACCTCAGATTTTTATAAAATTTTGCATTATCACTATGATAATAAAATCAATAACTTACTTTAGTTAACTATTGTGAAAACGTCCATACTTTTAACTATTTGAAGAAGAAAATTGTTCATATCTTTAAAGATTTGATCATTTATCAAAAGATGTATATAATTTAACAAATTAAACCGTTAGATACTTTGTAACAGTAATCTTTTCCAGCTGAGCATAACTTTTGTCAGTATGTAATATTACACGAATCTTGTCAATGTGACGGTTTCTCTCACTACAGACAAATTTGCCCTAGATTCCGCTTTGAAAGGATACCTCTGATTAATCTTAACGTCGTTTAGTTTTTGTAGCTCACATGTGCGGAAAGTTAAAGTGAGATTTTCTGATCACCCGTCGTCTGTCCATAAACTTTTCACAATTCAACTTCTTTTCCAGGACCTCTGAACCAATTATAACTAAACTTGTCGTAAATCATCTTTAAGAACAAGGAAATGATTCTTTTTCAAATGAAAGGTCACATCTTTTCCATAGTAGAGATAACTAAGAAACAGTTCCTCAAGAACTGCTGGGCTAGAAAAGACGAAACCTATGTGAAATCTTCCTTTTAAAGTATTGAATCGAAATTAATTATTCAAAACATCCCCCAGGGTGGGGCCACAGTAGCGAAGTTACAGGAATCTTAAAAAATCTTACTCCCAAGGGCCTTAATAAACCATATTCATGTGCAAGCATACTCAGATAGTGGGTAGGGGTGAAGCCATTATATGGGATCATTATTTTTTTTAGTCTTTAATACATGAGAATATTCAGAGAGCAAAACCGCTTAAATGTATTCTTCTAAAGAACAGCGGGACCATT
This sequence comes from Ostrea denselamellosa, assembly GCA_024699665.1. Taxonomy (NCBI): domain Eukaryota; kingdom Metazoa; phylum Mollusca; class Bivalvia; order Ostreida; family Ostreidae; genus Ostrea; species Ostrea denselamellosa. Next base: position 3,174,907 of record JAMZEH010000005.1, on the reverse strand, counting down.
ATTAGTGGTATTAGTATATAATCATCCTCACGTAGTTCAAATGTTAGTTTCATATGCAAATCAATGTCCTGGGGATAGGTTTAAGGTAATCTCGGCGAGATTCGTCGAGGCTGAAAATTTGGATTCAAGATTCTTCCGCATCTTAGACCAACAAGTGATTCGGGAAATATTGCCTGAACTTCGACCGCTCTTTGCGATTAAAATGCCTTAAGCTGAATTTCTTGCCCGATTCCACTTTTCACCTTTGATATCCTATCAACTCTTTATCATCATGAAACTTGTATTTCTTACCTTTACAGTGTAAATCCCACAGTTAATCAAGTTGTTTATTTTCGAAGTCGTTGAAAATGACTACCATTCAATTTTATACTTTCTCAACGCTGAAGAGTTCCAATAGTCTACTTCATAATATCTGTACTATTATTTAGTACAGAAAACTGTCTGGGGGTAGAAAACTTTCTAAAGATGCCTTTAACGACAATTACATTACACAAACCATTTAAGCATGAAAATTAAAGGCAATAAAGAAGAACTGATTTGTATATGTATGACTCTCTAAGGCTACAGCAGCTAGGTTTCTTTATCGTTCCAAAGTCTGCCATGACTCGGGATGTTCAAAGGTTATTAACCAAAACCCCTTCTTTCACTACTACTGCTAGACGCTTAGCTAAGGAACAATCACTTCCTCTGTTAAACATCTTAGATTTGTCACGGTGTTGGACAAAAAAATTATCCTGGTCTGCCAGGTTGCGCAGCGAGAAACTAAACCACTGGCTACCGCTACCAGTAGTGTCATTAAGTGACCATTCTGAGACAAATATCCTTTTTGTTTGTTTGTTGTTTTCCGCCATACTCAACAATTTTTTCAGTTCTCTGGTAGCATCCAGTGTTTGTAGGCGGAGGAAAGAACGTAGATACAATATACCCGGGAAGAGGCCACCGACCTTCCGAAAGTAAACTGGCAAACTTTCTCGCATATATCGGCGCGAGCGAGAATCGAACCCGGGCCGACTAGAGGCGAGAGGCCTTGTGATTTTTAGCGCAATGTTCTAACCACTCGGTCACGATAATTTACTTCACGATTTACGCCTATGTCAAAAATAAAAAAAATTTTAAAAAATTAAAAAGGGGGGAGGGGGAAGAAGAAGCTCTCAGAATTATAATAATTGTACAAGCTTTTTATTTAGTCTATGTCTGTATCCGTTATTAATTGTAAAGTTACATTCTGAACTATAAAAAGAGTGTATTTGGTTTTACTGAGATTGTTGTGTTTGATAACATTGATTGATTGTTGTTTTCCGCCACACTCAACAATTTTTCAGTTATCTGGTGGCGTCCAGTTTTTATTGTTGGAGGAGAGAACCCAGATACAATGTACCCGGGAAGAGACCACCGACCTTCCGAAAGTAAACTGGCAAACTTTCTCATATATATATCGGCGCGATCGAGATTCGAACCCGCGCCGACTAGAGGTGAGAGGCCTTGTGGTTTTGAGCCTGATGCTCTAACCACTCGGCTACAGAGTCCCCTTGATAACATTGAAGTATACTCAATAGTTGCATTAACAAGATCAAGATGTGTTTGTTAATATTCTACCCGCCGCATCATCAAATAAACAGTAAACAAGTTAAAAAAAACTTTGATATCAGTAGATTTGTTTGTTTGTTTTACGTCCCGTCGCGAATTTTTCACTCATCTTGAGACGTCACCAGCTCTAGGTGAAGTACCACAAATTTAGACCTATGCTTAGCGCTCAGGGCCGTAGCAGTGAGGGTTCTTTAACGTGCCAACGCCTACGGTGACACGGGACTTCCGTTTTTAAGGCCACCAGTAGAAAGGTCTTGTCACAGGGAGTACACAAATGAGGTATACGAGAGTCTTATCATCCACTTAACAACAGTTATGAGCAAGTTGAAGTTTTCTTTAACCAAGGTCAAACGTCCTGTTTGTCTTGTCGTAAGGAATCTATGTACAAAGTATGTCATAAGGAATCTATGCACAGAGTATTTAAGCCGAAGCTAACTTTTCTTAAAACACATCCAAGGTCACAAGCTCAATTTCTTTGGTCTCGTCATACGGAAATTGAGAGCCCTTAGGCTATCACTCCCCATAAAACGTTTTGAGTAAGGTCAAAGTTTGAAAAATGAGGTCAAACTTAAAAGGTCACAATATCAAAATATCAAATTAAAAAACAATCCTTGTCATAAGGAATCAATGTAATGAAACGTTGATGTTAAAATCCGCTTGTATGCTCAACATCGAAACAAATTCTGATTACTTGTAGATTGGGAAACAATGTACTAAATATGAAAGCCCTACTTTAATTATTTTCTTAACGGAGGTCAAACTCCATGTTCATAAGGTAAAAAATCCTCACAAGGTGAAAAGCTTTGTAACTTAATGAAAGGTCTTTTCGTGTGTAGTGCACATATGAAAGAGCCCCATCACTCATGCAAAAATTATGATCAAGGTAAAAGTTTGAAACTGAGAGGACAATAACTATATTGCTCTTCGACACGAAGACATAAAAAATATTAAAGATTTTTCTTGTGAAGTACAGTTCTGTCATTTCTAAAATGGTCTCTTTCAGTTAAAACATATCGGGTTCAGCGACGGAGGAGAGTGGAGCCTGTTTCTACGAACTGAGTGTCCAGATGCATTACTGGCTTACGCAGTAGCACAGCAGTACCAAGTGCTTCTGCACGTCATTTCCATTGGCGTAGACAACACAGAAGAAATAAAATTTTATCCATCTCCCCATGTCCAGAATGATGAGGAGAAGCATGTTTACGTCGCGTATCTTGCTGATGACAGCTTTTTACATCTTCTTCCCATAAATACTTCAGGTGAGCGTATTTCATACAAGAACCCTTTACGTATGTTGTTAAAAATAATTGAGGATGTATGCTTAAGTTGGGTTTTGTTTTAACGCTTTACCATGTACGACAAATATTTCGATATGGTGACTCCGTGGGGATCCGGGTTGTTAGAATAGATCCTCAGTACCCCTTGCTTGTCGTAAGAGGCTACTAAACGGGGCGGTCCTTCGAATGTGACCGCAAAAACCGAGGTCCCGTGTCACAGCAGGTGTGGGATGTAAAAGATCCCTCCCTGCTCAAAGGCGATAAGCGCCGAGCATAGGCCTAAATTTGCAGCCCTTCACCGGCAATGGTGACGTCTCCATATGAGTGAAACAAAATTTAATCAATTAATTTAATCGATATGGTGATACATACATGACAGCACAAAAAAGGAGCAGTGGTAGAGTGTTCGGTTCGTGACCAGAGTCGTAAATACAAGCTGCGCTTGTATCATTGTCGCATCAAACCTTAGACGTAGAGTTTCTTCTCCAAACGCTCGGCATTTAGAGTCACGAGGACTTTCGAATATGTCTTTAAAACGTTACGTCTTGTATCGTGAGAGGCATTGACACGTTGAAGAATTCTCACTTATTCCGTCTTGAGCCCTAAGCATAGGTCTAAATTTGTAGTACTTCAGCTACAACTGGTGACGTCTCAATATGGCTGAAAAATTCTTAACAAACCAACAAAGCACTTGGAACACTTTCGAGAACCCTGTCATACTGCCAGCTTCTTAAGGTATCAATGTGCCTCATCAGCATTATATATACCTAAGTTTGTACTTTTCCACATTGATTTATCTCCAGAATACCATCAATTTTTCTCCAAATTGCATCGTAATGAGCTTAGCTTCCAAGAAAAATCTGTTATCAGGTGGAATGCTGTATAAGGTGTTTCCTATCGATTGTTAAGCCGTTGTCGTGTCATAACCGATTCTGACGACGGATTACTCCGTCTACCTGATCAAGATAAAGGGTTCAAGGCGGGTGTGACTGGTCAACAGGGGATACTTGTGCCTTTTAACCACCTGATACCACCTCTGGTGTGTCCAGGGTCCGTGTTTATGCTTTTCTCGATTTTGTAATCATTATATACTTCTAGGATTATGACGTTGATCACTGTACGTTATCTTTACATATTTCTTTCTCATTTAACATACCATCCGTCATCTATGTTGAACTCTGAAGTTTCAAAGGTATACATGTTTGGATCTTTTACTTTTGTTTTTTTTTGGGGGGGGGGGGGGGTTGGTAACTCTCTTTAACAACTTTGCACGCAAACGTGTCCATAATTTCCACTTATGCATGACACATTTTGTTGTAACACCAATAGTTATTTATCAACCCTTCGGATGAGACCGCAAAAACCCAGGTTCCGTGTCACAGCAGGTGTGGCTCGATAAAGATCCCTCCCTGCTCACAGGCCCTGAGTACTGAGCATAGGCCTAAATTTTGCAGCCCTTCATCGGCAATGGTGACGTCTCCATATGAGTAAAAAATTCTTGAGCGGGACGTTAAACAATATTTAATCACTCGTTTAAGGTCTCATCCGAAAGACTTATTAATGCCTAGCGTATTGGCGAAGGAACGGTCATTATGATCTATGTTCACACCTTGGGTTTGAAGCAGCCAAGGTATAAGCTGGGCTCAAATTCACGGTCTGCTGGTCACAAAACGAACGTTCTCACCACTGAACTGCGAAGTGAATTTAATGAAGAAGGATACAAGAGACGAAGTGTTGAAAGCGAGATCGTGTTCGAACTCCATTAACTGGAACTGTCCTGATACACATCATACTTCATTGATGTATTATAAAAGGTTAAAAATCAGAAAGAATACTGAGAAATTAAAGTGTCGTTATTCATGGTGATATTTGTAACGAATAGCAATGAATGATTAATTTGTAAACTGATTTAAATCCTCTTACAAATCAAATACCGAGGTGTCGCTCTTTTGTGAATGTTGCGCGCAATCATACATCTCTCTGTTGTCTGCCAGCTTGCACCTGCATGTATCTACATAGGAATGTAGTGGTCGTATATGTATTTACATGCTCGTACCTTTCGTGGAAAATTTACATTCCATTACTGATAATTTACAACATTAGATCAAAATACTTAAGTTTCACGAGTGTTGGCAGAAAACAATGTAGCTTGCCGGGAAGGTTTTATTCTACTTACCGCAAAAATATATCCAAGATTATTTTAGAAGTAGGTTACAGACGAATGTCAAGATCACAATTTTCGGTATCAAATAAAAGGCCTGGTCACGAGGCAACTACATGTAAAATAGCAAAACTGTATGCCCCACGCGTTAAAAGATACAAGCTTTTACCTTAAAGTTACCGGTGTCATGATAATAGCTCCCGGCGAGCTATAAATATACTCCTCGGACCAGTCGGTGGGGTTCATCTATTGAACGGGAGGTTGTGAATTAAATTCTTGGTGTTGAGTAGTAACTATCTCATCTTGAAATGCATGTCATTAGTTAAAATCCTTGATAGATTTATGTTCAAACACAATAGCCTTTGACACGATAACGAAAAAGGATACGTGATACAGTGCTCACTCGATATATCCCCCCCCCCCGTTATAATGTCACCTCCGTTTATTGCCTGAAAATCTTACAGAACAGATTTCTTGCTGTTTTAACACCCCCGTTATGCCATATGCCACTGATTTTCACGAATATTCAAATTTTATAGGGGCTTACCCTCGATAGTAATAGAATCTTACACCCATCAGTAATCACGCCGTACTTGAAGAGCTGGACAAGGTTTTCATGTTAAATACATATAATTGGTGACTAAAACTCAAAATCTACCTGTTTATACAGAATGTAGCCAAAATAAATTGCGTGGTTAAATTTCCTCTGATTACCCGGTGAATTCTAATTACTGGTGAATTCGATATATTGCCATCCCCACTTTCCTGGCCAAATTTATCTTGAACAAAAGTTGGCAGTATATCGAGGGAGCACTGTAATTGGTCCATTTGTAAGGGTAATACATGTAAAGATATCTTATCACGGAGAAGTAATCTCCTAATCATTGCGTTAAATTATGTACGTTAACCTTTTTGTTTTAGATTTCCCGTCCCACGTAGCCAGTTCGTCTGATTTCCAAAAATGTTTAAACAAGATTGAGGACTTGGAGAAAGAAAACAAATTGCTGAGGATGAGGTTGCACACTGTGAAGGTCGCGGAAAATGATGATGACCTTCCTGAAGATCAAATGGTGGCGCTCAGCAACCACGTGTCTCTGAGGCTTCGACGAAATAGTAACAACATGGAGATTGACACACTTCGTCAACAGTTACATCTGATAAAGATCAAAGCTGACCATAAACGAATATAATTGCCCTGTACTAATGGACATTAAATTTACTGTTCTGGATGTGAAACTGGTATTCAATAAAACATCATGAATATGTCACCAAACAAGCATTATGGCGCATCCGAAATGATATTGAATAATGAAGGCACCTATTAATAATATATGATAAAAAGTAGTTCAAATATTCGTCTAACATGATTTACGTATCAATTAACATGCCCCATCGATTAGCACAAAACCCATCGGGGGTAATCCTATTACGACCTACTTTAACCAATATGACGTCTGTTGTTGAAAACCATGTTTAATTTTTCCCCTACATCATAATCAGTATAACTTGTAGTGCGGGTAAAGTTTGGACAGAGCATTAATCGAAGTCATATCCGTATTACCTGTTACAAGTGAAGCGATGAACTAGCATAGGAACAACTGTCGATCTCTGAAAGTGGCACCAGAGCAAGAGTTCATATCATACAATTATTGACATTTCGGAGATCAATACGATTCTCTTAATTTGCTACCTGAGAAAGAAATCCCCATTCACCTTCAGGCTTCTGAGGTATCTAAAGATCACATTGACCAAAAAAAATATCATGTTTTTTTCAATATACATATACAGACGGACTTTAAAAACGCAACACACGTTTTTGTTTTTAATTTATTCATTGAATATTAAAAATAAAACTTTCATTGGAAAATTTACCCAACGTACATCGTATTGATTTTTAAAACCCATCTCTCGATTTACCTGTGTTCATTGTTTGTGCGTTGTGAGTAACGACGCGCGAAATTTTCAGGTTTTTTTTTTCAAACATGTGGAAAGGTAATGGAGGGGTTTTCGCGATAAAACAACTTTGTTGGTGAAAGCATAGACATCACTAACAGAAAAAAATTAAAACCAAGACTATGCCGCGCTTAAACAATGAAATGCGCAATCGGGCACTTGGTATGCTGCAAGCAGGTGTTAATCAGCGTGAGGTTGCAAGGCGTTATCATGTCCATCCTTGTACAGTTAGCCGGTTGTCGCGCTTCTATCAGACAGGATCCCTAAATGATCGCCCAAGACCTGGTTAACCGCACGGCAACAAGAGTTCGTACGGCAACGTCATCTGCGCAATAGTTTTACGGCCGCTGCGACCACGGCAAGAGAAATCATTGAACGTCATGGAAGGCCTATTCATCCTAGAACCGTTTCCAGACTTTGAAGCGCCATGGGATCCGCTGCAGGAGACCTTATAAGGGGCTACAGCTTAAACCACATCACCGACGGTACGGCAGCATCCGACTCAACGTCAAAATTGGTCACATGCTGTGTTCTCAGATGAGTCCAGATTTAACGTTAGCAACGCAGACGGTAGTTGTCAAGTTTACCGTCGTTTACATGAACGTAGAATCCTCACTGCTAGAAGGTAAGTGGACGAAATTCTACAGCCTGTTTTAGCACCATTAATGCAGCAGCATAGGCAAAGAAATGGGTTAATTTTCCAACAGGACAATGTGCATACACATACAGCAAGATTGACACAAAACAATTTTCAAACGAACGCCATTGACGTCCTTGATTGACCCGCTATTTCCCCAGACTTGAATCCAATCGAGCATGTGTAGGACGAGCTGGGGAGACGTGTGCGCAGCCGCCAGCCTCAATATCCGCAAGAATTAGGGAGAGCCTTGTTAGAGGAATGACAGAATATTCCTCAGAGGATCATCCGAAATGTTTGTCAATTAATGTCATGTCGCCTTCGCGCCGTCATCGCTGATAATGGAGGTTATACCCGGTACTAGTGAACAAAACCACATTTTTGATGCACTCCTCGTTGACATTCATTTCAACTGTAGCCTCTTTGTGAATAAAATGATGTTCAAAATCAAAGAATAGTGTTTAGTTAACATGGTTTATAATATACCACTATGAATTTGTTTTTTAGATATATGAACAAATTTAAATTTATACAAGTGGGTTTTTTTAAAAGTCCGTCAGTATATATGGTTGAATAATTTAAAACAACATCGAAACCGGTTACAAAAACCTACAAAACGATACCTGGACGTTCATATTTATATCAATAGACTTCAGTGACTAGAGACGCGAGTTGGTTTTTGTTGTTGTTTTGGTTTTTTTTTTATTTTATTTTTTTGTTTTGTTTATTAATTATATAAAAACCTCTGCTAAATTCAACAGTTGTTACTTAGCAAGTAAATTTTATTTAGAGTCGGCAATGTATACACACACAAACAAGTTACAAGAGGTCTATAGAGGTCTGAAAACCGACTAAACAGATAATTGTATCCCTGAGTATCATATGTTAGCATGCAGAACAAATACACGTATTTACACACATAAAACATTTTCATAAGTTAATATTAAATACAAATCAACAGAAATATTTGCTTTAAAAAAATCGATATCTAAGCTCTGAATTAAACCACAACAGTAAGATTGTTAAGCAGCACTACAGTAACTATAACTAATAAAAAATAATGTTTTGCGGCGTGACTGTGTTCGAGTGTAATATGATAGAAGGTATCTCAAAGTTAGCGCGTGAGGACAGAGCTCTGATAAAACATCTTAGCATTGTATTACATGACTTTAGACATTTGATGCACTTATTCAACGCTGGAAATATAACGCAAAAACCGTGTTTTGAATTCGCCCGGAACACCGTTTTATTCTGCGTTTAGTCACACCGATCACGTGACAACAAAAATGTTCCTCAGGACAACTTCTGGTAAAATTTGTTAGTATTAGCAACTTTTCGTCCGTTACAAATACCGACAAAAAAGTGGTACTTTCATGCAGTTCTGGGTGTTCATCTGAGGTTGGGAAGAGAGGGAGGTACGGTTACATGCAAAATGTTAAGAATTTTGCCTTTTCATCGAAAAACAAAGCTTCATCAATTAGACGAAAATGGCTAAAACTCCTTCGGACAGACGATATAGAATACTGACCTGTCGTGATTTAACATTGTGTTGTGAAAATGGATTAAATAATTATTTTTTTGCTTATGTCTCTTGAATTTGTTAATGTGTAATATCCCTCAGAGTGACTGAGTCTGCAATTGTTAAAGTTTTATTGATAATTAGTCCCTAAACATTTTCCTCCATTCTATTTAGTTATTTCTAATTTATCATAATATTCAGACTTTGTCCTGAAACATATAAAAAATCAACATTGTAATCAGATTAAAGAGGATAATGAAGGGCCACAAAGGCATCAAGTGCAATATCATATACATTATAGGGTTCTCAATAAATTCAGAAGGCAGGTAAATTAGAGAAAGTTAGAAAAGAAATGCTTGAGTGCCACAGGAGACATTTCCTCATGTTTAAGTACATATATAAAGCATTAGAATCATTTATAAAATGTCCGCAATATGTGTTTATTTACATAAAAAGAAATAAAGAAGAGATCTTGGGCTGAAATTGCTTATCCTAACAAGTTCCTGCATATACTCTCCTATTGCTAGATAATATCCCCTCAAGACTAGTTACTTTACAAAGGCTAAAATAAATACATTTGCAGACGAAAAATGCTGAAAAGAATATAACTGTTTCAGATTGAGATTACTTGTTTATAGAAGTTGTATCTTCTGCTCATGTATGATATAACAATTATACGGTGTTAACTGTTTTCAATAATGTGTTACAATTCAAAAGTTCAACGTAATATGTAGAAAGGTTATTGGACGTTTAAGAACAGTATTTTGTGTTTTACTAACTACAGGATTAATATCGTGTAGCTTGTTATTTACCTTTTCATCGCAAACATGGCCACAAATGTTTTACATATTCTCTAATTAAAGTTTCATGGTCTGTGGAAGAAAATTTAAAATCAGCAATTGGTCGTTGTAATACTATCAACTTATCCGGGGCCTCTGTGGTCGAGTGGTTAGAACTTCGCTCTCAAAATCACAAGGCCTCTCACCTCTAGTCGGCGCGAGTTCGAATCTCGCTCGCGCCGATGTATGTGAGAAGTTTGCCAGTTTACTTTCGGAAGGTCGGTAGTCTCTTCCCGGTACATTGTATCTAGGTTCTCTCCTCCACCAAAAAAAAAAAACTGGACGCCACCAGATAACTGAAATAAATATATATATATATATATATATATATATAACAAATGAATAATATTCTCAGAATTGTATTACAAATGGCTGGTATTAAAATGAAGGGGAAAATTAACTTTAGAAATTATTGTACCTTTCTTGCTAATTTTAAATAGCTATTGAACTAGTCAACTGGAGGCCCATTCTAACTTGCACTAGTCCTAAGGATGATGCCTAGAAAAAAAAGATTCATTATAATTGATATGTACACAGTTATTAACCACTAATTTTTATACTTCAGTATTTTAAATTTCACTGAATAGGCATTGAGACACAATTTTTAAAATTCACATTATATGACAAAGTGAATTGTAAAATTGTGTGTTTCAATGCATATTCAGTGAAATCTAAATTTCAAAATTATTTTTGCAGTGTGAGATGATATGTTGTCATAACCCAGCTCATTCTAATAGTATCAAAAACGTAACTCTAAACTCATCAGATCATTTTTATTGATCAAGTATGGGTCAAGAGAAGGACGTGCATATCTTACTTGCATGCAGTACACACACACACACACACACACACACACACACACACACACACACACACACACATATATATATATATATATGTGTGTGTGTGTGTGTGTGTGTGTGTGTGTGTGTGTGTGTGTGTGTGTACTGCATGCAAGTAAGATATATATATACGCCAGTTTTCATAGCATGTATGCATACTAGAGAAAATTATGGTGCAACATTAACATGTTCTCCTCCGTCCACTTTGTGGTATATATATATATATATATATATATATATATATATATATATATATATATATATATAACATCCATTTATAATACCATGCACATGAAGGAGTTATACTTTGGGCACATATGGAATACATAAATGTATACAACATTATGCATCTACTGTAAGTGTTTTGTTATGACAAAATTCATGTTATCAGGATAATCGATGAGATCGAAAGAATCATTGGTGTGGCTGGATAATTACTTGTCCGTTCAAACACAAAAGATATTATCTTCCGAAAATTATAAATAATGTATGAAAAATTACATATATATATATTGTTGCCAGGTTTATAAGCGGCTGTAAGCGTATTCTTCCGGCAGCCAGGTGAATAGCCACTCCCATTATATATATTATGAAATAGCATAGGAAATGAGAATTTGATAGATATTAATTCATGAGATATTTTCACTTACCAAACGAAATTATGATTTCGTTCTCCAAGATCAATGAATTGTTCTGGTTTAAAATGTTTAAAATATATGGATGATCTATATTCATATTACTTATAGACTGTAGACAGGATAGTGAGTCTGAGAGTATAGTGAAGTATTCGTCATTAGAAATTTTATTGTACTCTAACGCGAGTTGGATAGCCTTTGCTTCAGTGGTATAAATTGTTGCTTCATTTGGGAGTCGTGCCGAGAAAACGCTATTATTGAGTACTGCACCAGCTGCGACTTTATTTTGGTCTTTTGAACCATCTGTATAACATTGCTTTATTTCAGATAACTTTTGTTTAAAAATAGCGGAATTTGTTCCACATTTTTATATTCAGAAAGTGAAGTGTCAACGTTTAGTTTTAGTAATTTCCATGGTAGTATTTCTGAACGTGATGAGGGTTTTATGATGTCCAAAGGTAAGTCAGAATCGTGTAAATGGTTTTTTTAAACTCAGAGACCAATTGATTCTATACACGTCTTATTTTTGTCATACAAATCTTCCAGCTGTGGATGGAAAACGCATTCAAACGCAGGGCTGTCAACATTAGCTTTTAATTTAACAATGTATTGCAAGACAAATTTTATTCTACGTAGATCTAGAGGCGGTTCGTTTGCCTCAATGTACAAACTATCTACAGGAGAGGTTCGAAAAGCTCCTGTGCACAGTCGAAGTCCTTGATGGTGGATTGCATCAAGGGCTTTAATGTAGGATGTTCCTGCCGCTCCATATACTATACAGCCGTAGTCTAGTTTAGACCGGATGAGAGAGCGATACAGATGTAGAAGAGTATTCTTCTCTGCTCCTATTTTGTGTTTGCAACAACTTTTATTATATCAAGGGCTTTTGTACATTTTTCTTTGAGCATTGCTATATGCGGAATGAAAGAGAGTTTATCATCAAAAATGACACCTAAGAACTTCATTTCTTTTACAACATTAATGGGAGTACCATCTAATTCCAATTGCGGATCATCGTGTTGTTTCCGTTTATAACAAAAATCCATGCAGGTCGTATTATTTCTAGAAAATTTAAAACCATTTACATCAGCCCAGTTTTGGATTTTGTTTAGATATAACTGTACTTTACGCTCGATGGAATTCATATTCCTTGATTTATAACAGAGAACAAGGTCATCGACATAGAGTATTCCATGAAAGTCGTTTTTAAGTACATCAGCGAAGCTGTACATTTTTACTGTTCATTTTTATAAATAAATAATGTAACTGAAAAAATACTTCCTTGTGGCACGCCCATTTCTTGTTCGAAATTGTCTAAAAATGTAGATCCTAAACGAACATTGAAATGCCTATTACTTAAAAATTTCTTAATAAAGTTTGGTAAATGGTTTCATTCATATTGAGACGTCACCAGCTGTAGGTGAAGTATTAAAATTCAAAACAAATATATTACTACCCCATAACGGGATATGACTATTAAAATATCCTATTATGATATAAGGAGAAGGGAGTTGATTGATTAAATTGTTTAACCCTTGTAATTCTAGATTGCGTTTTGGGGGAATGTATACTGAACATAATATTATGGTTTTATGAAGGGAAATACGAACTGCTGTAATTTGTAAATTATTGTAAATTTCACGATGTAAGATGTTGTTTGTTACACATATTGGCAATCCACCTTTTGCTCGATCGTCATTTGGGTCACAGTAATTATATAAGGAATAATGTTTTAAAGTTATATTGTCAAATTGTTTAAGTGTAATTCCTGAAAACAAAAAAGCTACTGGATCAAATTTGTGTACAAGAAGTGATATTTCGTTAAAATTAATTTTGAAACCTCGACATTTCCATTGAATGATTTTAGATGAATGTATCATGATTAATTAAATTTTATTCTTCTGGTTTTTATGGGGAGAGGCTATGGCTTCTGGATTGAGAAGATGAGGTGTCCGTCCTCTCCTCTTCCAGAATGCCATATCTGTTACGAAGAGATATTGGATTTCTCATCTCTTTTAGGACTCTATCGATTTTTGTGGTTGTTTTTAAGGATTTTTGTTTAGAAGATTCTGCGCCTTTGTCATTTTTTTCTCTGATTGTTTATTATATTTTTGGACATATTTGGTTTAGGATGAATGTGAGGCTTGGAGGAAGCAGAAACAAGCTGTTTTGGTTTGCCAGTATAAACATGATCATGAACAGTTGAACGAGAGTCATTTTGTTTGGGAGATGCCATTTCTGGATCTGTTTGGCAAGTAATCTCTCTTGTAGATTTCTTTTTTAATTGATTGATTGATTATATATTGTTTAACGTCCCGCTCGAGAATCTTTCACTCATATGGAGACGTCACCATTGCGATTTCCTTTTTAACACAGCTGCATATGCGATATTAGGATGGTGAATACTATATAATTTCCTTGCATCAGGGTATCTAAGATGCTTTTCAACTTTTAGTTTTTGTATTTCTTTTTTCTTTCAACCAAACACTGCATTGTTTTCACGAGGATGGATTGTTTACGCTGCAGTTTACACATTTGGGTTCTTTTCAATTTTCTAATGTACAGTTTTCAGAACTACATCTGAAACATACTTTTCTGTGTTTACAACGATCTGATGAATTGCCAAACGTTTGGCATATAACCAACGAAAAGAATTGGGTATACATGTTTCTACATTTAAGCAGTAATATCCAATCTTAATTTTATCAAGAGAGTTGGGGGTGTCAAAATCAAGAATGTAGGTATTAGTTGGAATAAGATTCCCATTTATCTTGATTTTAATGCGTTTTGTAAAAAGGACACTTTCAGGTTTTAACTCCTTTGTTATTTCTGTTTCCTCCAAATCACAAAGGTCACGCCCCTTGTCTCTAATAATTCCTTCGCTCCGGTTTAATCTGGAGCTTGGGGTTCCGATGACCTTAATTCCGCCAAATTTCAAGACGGATAGTAAAACCATAGATTGTTTTCTGATTTTACATTCTACTAAAAGAGTTTCATTTTTCATTTTTTTTTTAACTGACAGGGCTTCTCCGATTATTCCTTTCCAAGTTTTGTCACAGGCTTTTCATTTTCATCAAGCGTTGATAAAATAATATATCTAACCCAATTTTCACTTCGATCAGAGTCTGACCCAGAGTCTTCATCTTCCACAAGTTTTTTGGGGGTTGTTTTTGAATGCCATGTTAAATTGAATATGGTTCGGCACCATTGCTCCCTGCGCGCCTCGGAGCGCCAACAAGGGTGATGCTGACTTCCACGGATATCCAAGCAGAAGAGGAATAGCTATAGGATACAGCGGTGTTATACTGAGATGGACGTATCCACGCAATTGACCCTTGCCACCCTTAGACGATATCACCCCAAAGTATACAGTGATCAAGTACCAGTAAACGTTTACAAATATCTGTATAAAACAAGGATTGGATAAGTCTAAGCTAGGCTTGACCAGCTGATTGACCGTGCCGGGCCCAGCACGACCGCCCGTTTAGTATGAAATTAGGGCCAAAGTGGAATGTCAGTGAGCGTTGCAACTTTAGCACAGGATCCCCTCTTCCATCGACATGGGTCACATCCCACGGGAAACAGGACGCCCTTTTAGTCGCCTTATACGATCAAGCAAAGGATACTGTGGGCCCAATTCTTATCTCTCCCCGGACCCACACGGAGGGATTCTTACAGAATTTTTTGTTTTTAAATATACCAAATAGTTGAAGTATTACAATTGAGCTTTACTGGTACCTTGTAAGGCAATATATGTTACTACTTAAATGAATTCGGCGTCAAACTTGATGCGCCGCTCGGGGTGGCGGTTTCTGTGTCTCACGAGGTGGCATAGCCAGGTTTATAGCGAATTGCATTGCACCATGACAAAAGCTTAACAATTCTAAGTAACATATTAATCTGATTTAATAGATTTGATCCACTTCGATAACATTAAGTCGCTTACTGGAGCGGATCAAAGATTTCATTTCAATCAGATTGTATCAATTTGAACTTTCCAAGTTTAGTGTTTGCACTGTTGTTGTATCTTATGTTCAATGTCACCGTAATGTTTGCATCGAACCATTGTTACTGATATGGATGAAATACATACGATTGATTGGTGATTGGTTTGTTTGGGGTTTAAGGCCGCTTTGGCAATGTTGATAATACACGCAACCTTTGGACTTATATTTAGTCCGTAAAGCGGAAGTAGAGATAAGCGATATATTGTAACTAATGTGAAAGTTGATGTTGTTTTATGATGGCATGCATCACGTTTGTAGCATGGGTGGAATTTTTAACCCACTTCACAGGATTTATTACACCTGGGTGGATACGTGTTGTAGAATACAACGGTATAAGCGGAGAAAATAGTACGAATTACGGGCTTTTTTACACCATTACGTGTTCCAGTGAGGGGTGCTTTTCCAACACAATATATGAAGATGGGAAAACTCATTCTTATCAAGGTACGACAACTGTAATGACTTAGGTTTCGAGATTTAGAATTATAACAATGTACATCTGTATTGCATTTTATGATAATCTGAGGCTATCAGGTGATCTATTTTAATATAATTTTCTCACAATACCATTTACAAGTTGTTCTCAAATATTAATGAACCAGTTTCTACATATGTTGGAACACATAGATACTGTCGTCATACATTTATCAGTTATATGGCTCTCTCCCTATGGTTGGGGCTGAAAGGCGGCACCAAAATCTAAAACAAATGATACAATCACAGAACAAATATTCTTACTCTCTGGCATATAAATGGACGAAACAACCCTGTGTTTAGTCATGCTCTCTCTCTCTCTCTCTCTCTCTCTCTCTCTCTCTCTCTCTCTCTCTGACACACACACACACACACACACACATAAAGTCGTGAAATTTGAGGTTCATTGGTTTGCAGCCAAGGATTGAACGTAAATAAACAAGGGTGCTCTAAATTCATGGCCCCTACGTCCGGGTTTATTTTTTTTATCCTGAATTAGGGACTACTTTGAAATATGCTTTTAAATGTAGGACAATCACGTGATGCAGAATTTACTGAATCAAGAATAAAAATAAAAAAAGCCTGTTAAAAATACGATAAAATTTGGAAAATAAGACAAACAACTAAATGATGAAAGTGCCAGTGGACTATGATAAGAGCCTGGTGTATCGCCCGTTAACAGAACTTTTAAAGGGAATGATTGTTGATTTCGTGACCTAACATGTTTCTAAGCATTGACAGAGGTGTAAATGAAGCTTACGTAATGTGTCCTCTGGTGAGAGAATGCTAAGCTTAGCGTTCAGTACCGTGCCACTGTGGGTTTCGTAACGTGCCAAAGCCTACGGGGAAGTGGGCTTTTGTTTTGCTTTTTACTTTAAAATGACGAGAGTTTGGCGAAGGAGCAATTCCTACATTTATTGATGTCTTAGGTTTAAATCCCGTGAGGACCCAGGTTAGAATAGATCCTCAGTACCCCTTGCTTATCGTAAGAGGCGACTGAATGGGGCTGTCCTTCGGATGAGACCGCAAAAACCGAGGTCCCGTGTCACGGCAGGTGTGGCACGGTAAAGATCCCTCCCTGCTCAACGTCCCTGAGCGCCGAGCGTAGGCCTAAATTTTGCAGGCCTTAACCGGCAATGATAACGTTTCCATATGAGTGAAAAATTCTCGAGCGGGACGTTAAACAATATATCAATCTTAAGTTTGACGCGGCCATCTCACTAGCGGGGCTCGAACTAATGACCTCCCATTTACAAAGCAAGCATTCTACCACTGAGCTACGGCGACCGGACCCCTTGGTCAAGTAATTTGGTGTCAGAGGATATGACTTATTTAATGAACATTTAACATTATTACATTACTCTGTTTACCTGATCAAGATATAGGGCTCACGGCGGGTGTGACCGGTCAACAGAGGATGCTTGCTCCTCCAAGGCACGTGACCCCACCTCTGGTATATCCAAGGGTCTGTTTGCCCATCTCTTAATTTTGTATTCTTTATAGGAGTTATGAGACTGACCATAGTTCTTTTCATCTTTTCATAAAATCATTAAGGCCTACATTTTGCAGTCCTTCACCGGCAATGGTGACGTCTCCGTAGGAGTGAAAAATTCGCAAGAGGGACGTTAAACAACATTTAATCAATCAATCAATCTTGATTTTAGGACAACAAACTGAGTGCACAGTGATAATACCCATCATGTCGTATTCCCATGTACCTGGTTTAGAACGTGCTAACTCCTGCCGCGAAACGAGGCCTCCAATTTTAGGACCCGTGACTCTCGCTATTAAATGTCTATTTTTGGCAAAGAAGAATCCTCACCAGGCTCTGTTTACGTCTTATGTTTGACGTGGTCATAGCATGAGCGGGACCCGCACTCACGTGGATCATATATCCGGTAGTAATATACTAACGGACTTTAAAAACGCAACACACGTTTTTTTTTTAAATTTATTCATTGAAAATATTACATATAAAACTTATATTGCAAAATCTACCCACCATACATCGTACTGATTTTTAAAACCCATCTCTCGATTTACCTGTGTTCATTGTTTGTGCGTTGTGAGTAGCATCGTGCGAAATTTTCAGGCTTTTTTTTCGCGATAAAACAACTTTGGTGGAGAAACCATAGACACCACTAACAGAAAAAAAAACATCGGGAACCTTTCCTGAATCACCCAAAATGGAATACGCGCTCTCATTGGTCATTCTCGCGTATGAGTTAACTTGATCGAAACTGAAGAGCGAATTGAATTGACCAATGAGAGCGCGTATTCCATTCTGGGTGATTGGAGAAAAGTTCCCAAAGTTCAAAAACAATAGAAAATGCATTGCTTCTTCATATTTATTACCTGTGCAAACAGATATTAGGTATTTTTACTAACTATGATCTTTCCCCGATCGGTTGAGACCAAATAGTAAATATTACCGTTCGTAAAATAAAGAGAGGAGACGAATGGATATGTGACGTAGCGATTTTCGGGATTCCGGATTCCTCCCTTGTGTAATTATAGATAAAGATGGGGTCAATTTGAATAAGACAAAACTTTGGTGACGAGCCCCAGTGATTGGACGTAAAACAACATACAAAGAAATAAACTCAAGAACATCTTGTTGCATATGTTGTAATGCGGAATACAAAACCCCTTGAGTGGAGACAAAGGCTATTTGAAGCTTTCCTGGTGATGTATCACGTACGCTGAGCGCGTAAGTCATACGTTCGGAATCATTTCTAAACTTTGCAAGACTAACCTTTCCTGGATTATGGGGAGTAAATATTGGAGGTCATTCTTAGTACGAAAACGTGTCAGATTCACGATACAGCGACAATTTTAATTGGTCATTTACTGAGGTCAAGGGTTAAAACTGCTAAAATCAGTTCTTTGGGTCACATGCTTATAAATAAATTTAATTTAGAATTTCGTACTTCGTGCTTGTGAGGAGACCATCTTATTTGTAAAATGTTTCTTCCATTCCACTTATTGATGGGTCCAAGAGCTGCAGAATAAGCCGGTACAGTTGGTGCTGGTAGTGTTATTAAAACATTTCGTTAATTTCTTTATGAAGGAGATGCTTTATATCCGAGACGTGTGGCAGCTGAATTCAACGCAGGCCTGGCTGTTTTGCTCAACCTCTTGGCGTTATGTCTGACACACTGCATCACCAGAAAAAACAAAACCACAGCTAAATTGACCTTGACTACTACACTACTGCTGGCCTGTTCGTGTAAGTATAATAGGCATTGTATGATTTTACCTGCACATAATAATTGCTGTAAATAATCCTTCAGATTACTTTTACCTGTATAAAATTTGATGCATAAGTGTTGAAAATTGCAGTTTTTTTTTTAAAGTTTACCAAATTTTTAATCCAGTACGAATATTAAATTTGCGCTAGTGAATTTCAGTCTCTACAATTTATAAGCATACTGAGGATCTAATGGGTAATTTAGTCACCTGTATATAACAAACATCAGTTTTCCTTATGAATTGATTTATTACACATAACAAAATCTATTACTAATTTATTTACTTTAGAGGGTTTTTTTTCCAGTTTTTGTAACACTGAGTGTCATTTCTGAGTATCTTGTGATATACTTACTGGCAACAAAGAAGTTTTCCTTTAACTCTGATTCTTCACCATGGTACTATTCATCAAGGGTGAGAACTCCGTATTCATTGTTTATCGTCGGAGTGGCGTTGTTGATACAAGCTTCCGTCATTATTTACTTTCTGTGGAAGCTCCGTTGTTTGCTGCACGGTTTGTCAATCACCAACGAAGCCCCGCCTCCTTATCATCTATTGAGGAATGAGGGAGACGGATTTCAGCATTCATATGGGACTACTAACACCACACAACAGCCGCCTCCAAATGCCCCCAGTTACAATCCATTTGAAGATGAATCTGATCAGCAACACCATCACAATGAGAATATGGATTAAAGGATTCTGAAATTCGTTCATACGCAATATTGTATATCCAGTCGCAAATACCATAATTAGATCACCTGAGTAAACTTATTGCAATTGGTCTGTCGTCCGTTAACAATTAAATATTTTTAACTTCTCGATAACTACCTTTCCAATTCTTTTTAAATTCCCACCGGTCGAGTCGCGGTAGCTTAGTGGTTAGAGCGTTCGCTTCGTAACCAGGTGGTCGTGAGTTCGAGCCTCATCAAACCTAAGAAAAAAATAGGTAGTTATTGCTCCTTCTCCAAACGCTCGGCATTTAGAAGTGAGAATCATCGGTCTTTCGGATCTGACCTTAAAAACGGAGGTCCCGTGTCACGGTAGGCGTTGGTACATTAAAGAACCCTCATTGCTACGGACCTGAGCGCTAAGCATAGGTCTAAGTTTGTGGTACTTCACCTACAGCTGGTGACGTTTCAATATGAGTGAAAAATTCTCGACAAGACGTAAAACAAACAAACAATCAATCTTTTTTAAATTTGGTATGAAGCATCTTTGAGACAAACCGGACATAAATAGTAAATTTCAGGACTCCTAGGGGAGGGCCAAAACTTCCAAGAGGTGACCGATTTCAAAACGCTTCTTCTCTAGAACTGAACATTTGTTAGATAGAACTAAATGCATAGTAATATAGAGCACCAAAATTGTACATTCCAAGATCCCCCGGGTAGAGGTTCTGACCTCAGGGCGGGGTCAAACTTGATATTTAGTTGTCAAGTGTAAAATTTAAATGCTTCTTTCTTTCTGTTGTAATTGAATGGGGATTGTTTGTATATTTAGAAAGATCATAAAGATGTGAACAAACGACTCAGAATGAGGCTTAAATGCTAATACGAGATAGGTCAATGTATTGGTTATGATACTCAGTTGATCGTTAACGTCTGTGGGCCGCTTGTGTACTCATCCTACAGTGACATGAAGCGAACATTAGACATCAGTCTATATAAGTGTCGTTCACTGCTTTCGAATACATTAGATACATTTCATGAAAGAGTGTATTTGAATTTGTTTTATTTCGAGATTGTGAGAATGCTTGTATGTGATGTAAATTTAATACAATGTACACAAACATCTCAGCTTTGTTCCTTTCCTCAGTCTGACAAAGCAACCAAGACATTTTCATTAATATATCTTCAATATAGAGCTTTTTGATATCTCAGAACACCTAATTGTTCAATAAAATTGGAACACGGGTGGGCAAAATATCACAGGTAACTAAATATCACACCAATAAGAAAGTATCTCTTCCACGTGGACCACTTCACTCATTTGGAGAGGTTATGTGGTATGACTCGACTTTGGGGCAGCTGGTATTTGGTTGGAAGAAAATATTCATTCAATGAACTTGGTGAAAAAAGGCTGGCACCTCCCAATGACAAAAAAATGTTCTAGAGCATTTATTCCCCTTATTATTTAAAGATCAGATTCGATATGTACATACACTCAAAAGTCATATTAGATTTTAGCTTTAGGACATCTCAAGACACCTATTTATTCAATAAAAAAGGAACATGAGTGGAAGAAATGTCATAGGTCACTAACTATCACACCAGGAAGATATTATCTTTTCCACATGCACCCCTTGCCTCAATTGGAGAATGTGGTATGGCTCGACTATGGGGTAGCTGTATTTAGTTGGAACAAATATTCAGAGTATGTCTATGAATTTGGTGGTGGTGGGGGGGGGGGGGGTGGCTGGCACCTCCCAATAACATTTATTTATTTGACAATTTAAAACTCTTGATACGATATGTACATGTACACAAAGGTCAAATCAGTCTTTTCCTAGGATTGTATATTTTGAGGAAGAACTTAAAAATAACATGTATGATGCCCAACGTGCATATTATCCTGTAATAAAACTGAGCACTTTTGTCACGCACCTTGTTTGTAAAAGAGATTGAGAAACATACGTTCATACATGAAATAGAAGAGATTGGAAATACAGAAAACAACGCCCGCCAACCCCATCACTAAGACATCTGAGGTGCATACATTCACAGTACATCCAGTACACAAATAATATCGTCATCATCACATGACAAAGATCCGGGGTATTTCGTGCCATTGCAGTCTACTTATAAACTATATGACGCATTAAACACGGAGGTCACTGCAGCTTTTATGTGTCCATCGTTGATGGGTTCTTCTTTTCTTTAATGAACTTTTGGCATATTCTGTTAAATTTCAAATATTTAAATGTTTTGGAATATTATTGACTAACATTTTGATGGCGAGAGGTGTTATTTGTAGGTAACAATGTGGTTCTCGAAACGGCATTAAATATATTTTGTTATCTTTACAGGGGATATGGAATTCCTGACAAAACAAAAAAGCAGGGTACTTCTTTTCATACCAAGAAAGTCTTAGATTCCATTATAGTGAGAGCGGGTTAATCATGCGAAAATCACCTTCTGAACTCTTACTTTCAGACTTTTTATGCTTTATTGCGTAAGTGGGGGGGGGGGGGGGGGGGGGGGGGGGGGGGCTGGACAAGATAGTACCTTTTCGTTTTCTTTAACTTGCACAATGCTGCCCGGCATCTTTCATTTGAATTGTTAAGCCGTTCTTGGCACACCGACCATTCCGTTTACCTGATCAAGATATAGGGCTCACAGCGAATGTGACCGGTCAACAGGGGATACTTATTCCTCTTAGTCACCTGATCCTACCTCTGGTATATTCAAGGGTCCGTGGTTATCCAACTTTCTAATTTGTATTCCATATAAGATGTATGAGATAGATCATAGTTCGTTATCTTGACCTTTTCATGTTTTAGAATAAATGAAAAGATGAAGATAACGAACACTGATCAAATGTCATAATTCGTACAAAGAATAAAGATTAGGAGTTGGGCAAACACGGACCCCTGGATATGCCATAAAATTATACCGTAGCGCGGCTCTTGCCACGTTGAAATTTATTCTAAAAATACTAGTACATATACAAACTATACTGTAATTTAAAAACCATGCACATGTATAATTATTTTATTGCTTTAAGTAAATTTTGTTACAATTCAAAATACTGATACATTTACTCGATATTACTAAAAAAAAAACTTTAACCATGATTCTTGCTGGTAGTACAGAAAATTGTATAAAGTTATACATGTACATACACAAAGAAAGATAATTAATGCCAAGTGAACTCGCTTCAGTATTTATATCAAACGATTACTAGAGGTATATAGACCTACCCGAAATCTTAGGTCTATACAACGATCGGTCACTCTTTTAGTTTCTAAAAGACGAACTTTTACGTACGGGGATCGGTGCTTATTATTATTATTATTATTTTACATCATGACTTACAGCCATTGTCTTGAGTTTCTGACTCGCCTGAATTACATCGTCTGAATCGCCTGTTGGAGGATTATATCATCCGTTATTTTGTAGCCCATAGAACACTTCTGCTGTAGACCAACAGGGCGGCTAAAAACCACTGGAATCCTGTTAGGATTATTTAACTATTTGGATTACCCCGTGGGGATTCGGGTTGAGGGTCTGGGTTAGAATAGATCCTCAGGACCCCCTTGCTTGTCGTAAGAGGCGACTAAATGGGGCGGTCCTTCCGATGAGACCGTAAAAACCGAGGCCCCGTGTCACAGCAGGTGTGGCACGTAAAAGATCCCTCCCTGCTCAAAGGCCATAAGCGCCGAGCATAGATCTAAATTTGCAGCCCTTCACCGGCAATGGTGACGTCTCCATATGAGTGAACGATTCTCGAGCGGGACGTTAAACAATATTTAATCAATCAATCAATGATGCTGTATATTTTTTTTCATTTTGGGATTTGACGAATTTATTTATATACCTGAAATAATGCTAACCCAGAATAGTGCTGCATATACCAGATAACGACATTCAGAAACATTTATCGTAAAGAGTAAACACGAAGCCAAGGTTTTGTCACTGGCGGCGAATATTCCTGATAACAGTACCGCGTCACCGTACTTCCTGAATTTCCTTTATTAGTGTTGCACAACAGAGCGAAATGCTTCGACATAGTATAAAATCAGTAGAATATTGGCTTTAAAAGTAGTTAATTCGTATATAGCGACATGGATCAACTTTGCAAAGATACACATTTCTGGGTAAGTGTGACGTCTGAGGAATTGTTCCATTTAAAATTTCGTATTTACACTGTATTTTGCCCCTGGGCTACCTTGTAAGCTTTTTATATTCGTTATCTTCACCTGTTCATTTAACTGTCGTGCGTATAGCTCTGCTGGTGGACACTGAGAATAGCTGTCGCCCGGAATGTCCGTAACCGCGCAATGCAACGGATGTTTTCTCAACTTCTGTATAGGTCATGGCATGTACCTGCTGTATCAAACTATAAGACTGTATATGGATAGAATGAGATAGGTACGGTGTTACTCTGCTCGTACATGTATATGTGGAAATGACATACGCAACGGACAGTCAACATTTCGTATTTTGGCTGATGATAGTAAAGATAAAATTATGTAATTTAAATAATTTGAATTCAAATCGTGCATACACATTTGATTACGTTACAACTTTGACTAAAAAATTACAGTAAAATACGGAACTTACCATAAAAACACAAATCTTTATACGGCAAAGAAACATTGAAACAGGGCGTACTATACATTCATCAACACGTACTACTAATTTGACTAACATACGTGAAAGGTACTGAAACTAGTGCATATTTAATCGAATGAAATAACCAGTGGACTTAAAGAAAATAAACATTATTCATCGAACTCAATCCAAATGCATAACGAAAACTTTGTTTCATTGTCACGGTAGCTCAGTGCTAGATGTTCTTATCAATGTATCACCTGTTGCCAGTTGCTCAGTGGTAGAGCGTTCCCTTCGTTACAGGAGGTCGTGTCATGGCTGCGTCAAACCTATTACATAAATCACAGGCGTTCGACGTTTTAAATATTTCTATAATAAAAAAAATATTTTCCTGTAAACAAACTATTCACAAGGTGTATTAGGCCGTCATCTTGGTTTCCTTTTTTACCAGTTGCATTGGTTGCGATTTCCGATAGAGGTGTAGTGAGAGTAGCGCACGGAATTCTGGGTAGAAAATGTGTAAAAAATTTAAATATCATACTGGCATGAATTTAGCATCATAATAAAGTAATAAATCGATCATAAAAGAAGTGTTTGGACATTTTGCTCTGTTCAGTAAAAAAAACCTCTTAATTGTCAAGGTAACTTGTACGGAAATCGCGCGAATAATCACGTAAGTTTGTTGAAACATAAAAAATGGTCACGTTCGCTGCACACTAGTAATTGCATTGTCCAGGTAAAATGAATTTTGACAGTTGTAGGTAACGAATAGACCGGGATTCTAGCCGGGTTCCCAGGTGTGCTACCAATTGACCTATCTGGCTACTAGCGATCGAACGCGGCTGCCTAAATTTTGCAGCCCTTCACCGGCAATGGTGACGTCTCCATATGATGAAAAATTCTCGAGCAGGACGTTAAACAATATAATATATTATATTGTTTAACGTCCTGCTCGAAAATTTTTCATATAATAATATTGATTGATTGTTGTTTTTCCGCCACACTCAACAATTTTTCAGTTATTTGGCGACGTCAGGTTTTTATTGGTGGAGGAGAGAACCCAGATACAATGTACCCGGGAAGAGACCACCGACCTTCCGAAAGTAAACTGGCAAACTT
The DNA here is from genome assembly GCA_024699665.1 of Ostrea denselamellosa. Classification (NCBI taxonomy): domain Eukaryota; kingdom Metazoa; phylum Mollusca; class Bivalvia; order Ostreida; family Ostreidae; genus Ostrea; species Ostrea denselamellosa. Next base: position 3,149,332 of record JAMZEH010000005.1, on the reverse strand, counting down.
TCTCACATATATCGGCGCGAGCAAGATTCTCATATAATAATAATTGGATAAGAAAGTGTTTTGTCTCTCCTGAAAAGTTGATACGAACTTTTGGAAGCGCAGAGACGCAATGGGACAAATAATTTCTAGTTAACTTACATACACTAAATGTACTGAAAATATACTGAATTTATAATATACCTATAAAGATTGATAGATTATATATTGTTTAACGCCCCGCTCGAGAATATTTCACTAATATGAGACGTCACCATTGCCGGTGAAGGGCTGCAAATTTAGACCTATGCTCGGCGCTTATGGTCTTTGAGAAGGGAGGGGTCTTTTACGTGCCACACCTGCTGTGACACGGGGCCTCGGTTTTTACGGTCTCATCCGAAGGACCGCCCTATTTAGTCGCCTCTTACAAGCAAGGGTACTGAGGATCTATTCCATCAACCCGGATCTCACGGGGCACCTATAAAGAAAATTGCAGGATCCAGAAAAATATTTTACCAAAGTCTCTCTGCTTCTCACGAAAATATTATGAAGGGGAAGCTTGTGAAGTACTGGGCCACAACATATGTGAGAAGTGATGTATGTGAAATTTAGATTCTCAAACATTCTAAAAAACTTTAACAAAATTAGAAATTACAAAACGGTCTAAAGTCAACAGCATCAAAGCATTCGACTTTCAACCATTTTACATTACCATTCCTCATGATAAATTAAAGACTAGAGCGGTTTTTGTTTGTGTGTTTTTGTTTGTTTATTTGATTTTTGTTTGTGTGGTTTTTTGTTTTTTTTTTGTTTTTTTTTGTTTGTTTGTGTGGTGGGTTTTTTTGGACATCATAGACAGCTGCTTCTTCGATAAAGAGGAAAGTCGAAAACACTAATATCTAATGATCAGTCATCCATCAGATTACTTGTTCAAAACCATTCTGATTTTACATACTTATACTACTTGCTGGAGTTCTTCAGTGACAATATCTGTGTAGTTTTGGAAGATTAGGACTTTTTGTACTAACGACATTCACTTATTTTTACATGTAGATTTGATATACTCCGGAAAATTAGATGTTTTGTTTATTTGTCGTTTTTCCGTCACACTCAACAATTTTTCAGTTATCTGATGGCGTCCAGGTTTTATTGGTGGAGGAGAGAACCCAGATACAATGTACCGGGAAGAGACCACCGACCTTCCGAAAGTAAACTGGCAAACCTTCTCACATCGGCGTGAGCGAGATTCGAACCCGCGCCGGCTAGAGGTGAGAGGCCTTGTGATTTTGAGCTTGATGCTCTAACAGAACGTTACTGAACATATACGTTAATGACAAACTAAAACTTTATAACAAACGGGATGACTTTAGCTTCTCTATCGTCAACTACACATGTCCCATTCTCACCTGCATAAGGTTTTTATGTCCCCGAACCTGTTTGATACTTGTTACACGACACCATGTTCTGCGTATGATCAATTTCGAAACCAAGCATGTTACTAACAAGTAAGTAGATGTTACAGGGTGGTCAACAATCTCGTTAAAGTCAGCATTTTGCTATGGACGTTATGAAAATCTTATAAACGTATAGAACCTACCGCAAGTCGAATGTGTTTCACGGCAGTTTTATTTTATAGTACCCATATGACTACGGGTCTATCCTTTTACCCCATCTCAATACAAACGGCTCAGGAGGGGTCAACAGGGAGTATTTATTTTTCCTACACATCTAATTCTATCTTCGCTGTTTTCAGGGTTCGTGCTTTCTCAGGTTTTGAGTTTCGCATTCTTTACAGGATTTATGAGATTGATCACGGCTCGTTATCTTCACCTTTGTAATTTGCACAAATGTAAAGGAATGAGATAATGATTGAATTATAACCTTAAGATTTTGTAAATAAATTCAATAATGATTAAAAAGTTCATAAACAATAGGTAATTGACCTCTAAACCCCTATGATAAAATATTTTCGCTGTCATTGATGCATGTAAAATATGTTAATGAATAATATACAACAAAACGTACAATTATAAAGAATATAACACATCGGAATTTCAATTACTCTCACACAAGTTTGTTATTTAATTTTTCGTTTTGATTCTTACGTAAACATTTCCTTACCAATATATTTTGAGGTGTTGATATTTACAATATAGGTAAATTCTACCGAAGTTTTGTATGGCACAAAGAATTAGTGATTGAAAAAACATAATGGAGACTGAAATATTTCGATCTTTGGAATCAGTATTTTTGAAAAGTATCTGAAAAGGTGTTTTCTGACGTTTTTGTTTTAATTGATATAGGATTGGAACCTCACAATAAATGGAGACCACCCGTTGTTTACACCATGTTTTCTGTCCACGGTTCCTGTGTGGGTGATACATGGCTGGATATGGATTATCTCCCCTTTCTATATGTATTACCTGTTCAATACGAAGACAAATCCAAATCCTCTCAACTGGAGAACCATTCTAAAAACTGTACGTAGAAAAATAATACATCGGGTTCACAGGGCTGAATAAACCGTATTTCATTTTGACAAACTGAGGATTTCAATCTAAATATTGTGTTCACGTGTTCATTTCCTCTTGATGTATTTGTTGTTTATGTAAATATCTTTTCTTTCGCCCAGAAGCAGATAGAAATAATCTGAAAATGACAAATTCGGAATATAGCGTTTTTAAGTTATATATGAATGGTGATCTTTTAAACATGAATCCCTGTAGACACCAGTAATTAGGATTTTAATATTTTGCAGCTTCTCCTAGCAATAAATACAGCGTTATTGATAGTACAGTGGACACTGGAGTACACGCCTCGTCATTCTATGTGGAACGCAGCAGTCTTAGGCTTTACTCTACAAATCTGTACACAGGTAATGATAAAGTTGTTATCGGTTGGAAGATTGTTCTCATATATATATATATATATATATATATATATATATATATATGTGTGTGTGTGTGTGTGTGTGTGTGTGTGTGTGTGTGTGTGTGTGTGTCTTTGACTTTCTATATATCTTCTATCTATCTATCTATCTATCTATCTATCTATCTATCTATCTATCTATCTATCTATATATATATATATATATATATATATATATATAAGTAAGGTTTTGGTATTTACTTAGAAAGTCATAAATTATAGATTTTGTGTTTATGGTATGAGAATTGCAAAGTATGCCTGCCTTTTGTGCATTGATAAATATTACAGTCTATTTTATGTGCAGTCTTGAGTAACTGAAATCTTGAGCCTATGATTGTTTAGATAAAATAAACATTTAAAAGATATGCTGAAATGATTTTTCTTGTCAGGTGATAATGTTATAAAATGATTTGTCAAGATAGAATAAATTTCATATGAGAAAAAAAAAAAATGGAAACATCAGTGTTTCAGCCTATGGAAATTACACGATGGTTAAGATTTCAAATAAATGCTTTACGTGTGACAAAAATTTTATTTTTTTGTATTGTTAATTACATCAAATATAATATACTACTATAAATGATACAGACAACAACCGTCCGTATCTCAGTAAAAATTCTTATTTTTTAAATGTATAGAAAGACTGAATTTTCTTTTTCATGAACGCATCATATGCACTGCAGATTCGCATGATCTTTCTCTAATGCTTTCAATCATGTGGAAATATAACGTGGAAAAATGACACCAATTTTTTAATTTTACTCAAATTTTGTTGAAATCCTTATTTTTATTTTTGTGATTGTTTTTGTTCAGAGAATACAGAACGCAGCATTTAGATAAAACGTTTTTATATCGAACAAAATGTACTGGAAAGGTATAGCAAAGTTTGTCCAAGCCTGCGCTGAATTTATTTTGGCGACAATCCATTTTCTATCAATATACCGAAAATGGAGGTATATTATAAGGAAAATTCATTCAAAGGTCTTAATACAATGGGGGAATAACGGAAGGACGCAATGGACTGCGGAATTGACCTCATGCTTGAAGTTTCCATTCCTTATACACCCCCGTAATGAAAAAAAAAATAATACCAAGTTTTTATTAAAAGAGAAAAGAATATTGATATGTTCGCTACAAAACATGGTCTTCGTAACTTGTGTTAATATATTAGAATTTAATACCGGTGTTCTTATTATTTTTCAGTTTTTGGTGGGTTTCTACATCCACATGGAGCGGTGGAAAGGTTTCGTCACATCCGGGGTTTTATTTACATATTGGACAGTAGCAGTTATCATCGGTATAGTTCCATTTCACAACAAGATTCTTAATCTGGTAAGTATATCATGTCGTGATTATTAGCTATCTATCTACGATGCACTGGGATACTCTCTATATGTTTTGAGTTTCATTAGAGGCAAAGCAAAGGGAGAAAAATGTACATGTATGTATGTTAAAGACAAATATAACAGGGTTTTCCGGGAGTCCGTGGGTCATTTGGGGTGCAGTTTTACACGTATACATTATATATACATGGTTTGTACACAAAGAAGACACTTTTATAACTGACCTTGTACAGTGTTATCATAGATACCTATAGTTTACTTTAGTGTTGTCAGGGTTATCAGAAATTAAAGTACATGTAGTTTGGGTTCTCTCATATTATGCATTTTAATAACGTAGATTACGTTATCAAAGACCAGTGACGGAAATGAGGCCACACTTCATGTACGGATATTGTGTCCGTCGGATCGGATGTTGAAGGGTGCCCCGCGTCAAGGATCTCGACCCCTTGGCACGCAAAAGCTAGTTTCTCTGAGTAGGCTCACTGGGAGCCGACAGGGAAACTCCAAAACTCAATACCGAACATATTTCATTTAGTTAACTGCAGTAAAATAGCTGAAATATTGCCAAAAACGGCGTAAAACTATAATCAATCAATCAAGTACGGATATCGTAAATTGAAGTTACCTATATACACTATTCATTTCAATGATTTGTATCACGTTATTATGCATCAATTTAAGGAATGATATTTAATGTCAAGTAAATATGATCTCAATATTACCTTTCGATTTTAACCAATCAGAAAAGCCTGCTATTTTAAACTATTATTATTTTCGTCCGAAAGATGTCCTGTATTTTAATGCCTTATTATCTTCCAATGTTAACCAAAGTCAAAGATCGCGGACATTTTAGTATTTCAAGGATGAGAGAGATAGACATTCCATTGCAGATCGAATGCTTTATCTGCATTGATAGTTAAAAACATTTCTTTTCTATATTTTCGTTCCAATGTATATGTGTACTCGGTGTGTTGTTTCTGTAGTTTGTATATTTGATTCAGGTTCAGTGTAATGTCATAACCTTTATATTGTTTTCTACATTTAGATTTTCATTCAATGTAGACAAATTCTTTTACAGTTGAAGCTATATACTGAACATGAATTGTTCTTAATATAAATACTATTTTCAGATTTTATGTCTGTATTCCAGGAATATATTCGGAATACATCGCTGTTTATCTCGTTTTGTGCTATGTATGTGATACTGTGCATACAATGGGTTTTGTCCTGCTTGGCAGATAATCCTAAACCTAGTGATAAGGTAAGACCTAATACCCCAAGGAAACCACAAAGGCCCTTATAGTCCGCTTCTAGCACACATATTGTAAATGTCGAGTAGTCGCGCCAAGTAGTGTGGGTGAAATTCAGAAGCAATGTCTGGGCGACAATTACAAGGGTAATAATTCACGGATGCTATATTCTTAGGTTGTTTAAAATAAAGTTTTGGAAAGTCTATATTAAACCTATGTATAGGAATACAATCTACCACTAGTTGCTGAATGTGGCGTTGATGAGGGAACAGGTTTGCGATTCTATACAAAATGAAATCTAAAGTAAGTCTTAGAAGGAACATTCCAAAATCATGTTCACCAAATACGTTCATGTTTCTGAAAAACTATTGTACCACGATTATTGTAACTAACTTTGTTTAACAGTTGTGCGGAAGATACCCAAGTATCTAGATAAATTATATAGTATGAACTAAAGATCAGCACTGTATCCATGATTATATGTCATGTCCTTTAGTACTTTTAATAAGCAAGACTAGACTATAAATTATTTTATTCACTGGTCACATGGCCTATGAAATCAAATTTTTACTGGTCAATTGATAACTTTTTCTGTCCCTTCTCACCAGTGGATATAAAGACGACTGGCCCAAATTTCATATAAAAATAATGGTCCTTTATCTTGTTTATTCAAACTAGCATCAATAGCGGGCTTTAAGAAACGTCGTTATCTTATTATGGCTATCCATGTTTTTCGCTTAAACATAGAAAATTGTTGACATCCTCTTCACTTATTTGTGAGCGAATGTCACCTGATTACGTAAGCATCGCAAAATTAGATGGATCATTCTAAGAAGCTTGTAGCTGAAGGGTTAGCCGAAGATGCTTATATACCAACTAGTCCGATAGTTCAGGAATTCTTATAAGTATCTAAAATATCTAGCCCTAAGGGCACATGCTCTTTATAAAGCACTAGCCCAAATCAGTAATTTACTGGCCCCGGGCCATCGGGCGATCAATTTTCTCGAGCCCTGAATAGGTGTATGTACTGTCATTTGTTTTCGAGTAAACTTTTCCTGGGAGGAAACCAGTGTGCTGATAAATTGATGTTCATCCAATGATCATCCATCACAATGAAAAGGTGAAGATAACGGACAATAATCAATCTCATAAATGCTATAAAGAGTACAAAATTAAAAGTATCATTTGACCATATCCTTATTGAGAAGATACATTTTGGCATGGAATCTAGAAATATTCATATAGTCATCTCTTTACAAGGTATCAACTGTTTGAGATTCAAGACCAAAGACGAATGTGATTATGGCAATAACTTTTTTCATCAATTTCTAATTATTGTATATCTTATAAGCACACTCGCTTCGCAACCAGCGCCGCGTTAAACTTCAGACATTTAGTAGACGCAGTGACTACCCATGGAAAGCGTGTGAAAAATGTAATGAAAGTCAGGTTCTTTCCAATATGACCTTGAGAACGGAGCGTAAATCCTGTATCATGATAGAAATTGGCACGACAAAATATCTCTCATTGTTAAGGTTGAACGCACCAGCCGCGGAAGCTCATGATCAGTGGTTAGAACGTTAACTTCCTGGACAGAAGGTCGTGGGTTCAAGCCTCACTTTTGACTTGCTCGCATCAAACCCAAAACGTAAATGTATGTCGACTGTTCCTTCCTCAAATGCTCAGCATTTAAAGTGGGAATCGCTGGTAATCTCATGTCGCAGCAGGCATCGATACGTAAATTTATACACCCTGACTACTGCGGTGCTCTGTACAAATTTGTGGCACTTCATCTACAGTGGTGACGTCTTTACATGAGTGAACAATTCTCGAAAAAGTCTCGTTTAAAGTCAATATTTCGTAAATTTTATGGTAGCTATACCGATCTAGTTTACCAATTAACAACCTGTTATTGGATTAAAGAACCCTCATTGGTTCGGCCATAAGCGCTAAGTTTGTGGTACTTCACCTACAACTGGTGACGTCTCAGTATGAGTGACAAATTCTCGACGAGACGTAAAACAAACAGTTTGTATTGAGACCCCCCAATAATTAGACGGTCCTAACACAAATTAAACGATAACGGAGAGCGAACAGTGATGAAGTGTTCAGGAAAAAATGTTAAAGGTGTTTGAGCTAAACTTGAAGGGAATGCTGATGGAACAGTAAACTATCAGTGAGCAAGAACAGAGCTCAGACAAATGAATGAGAAGAGAACAGTGGGCGAACAGAACGAATGAAACTGGGGAACATTTTACGGATTGTAATAATATATATTTTTAAAATATGAAACGTACAGGAGTATGCTTGCATTGTATGAAATATTTCTGAAGACATTTTGCCTGTTATTGAAAGAACAAATGTTCGACTATCTTAAGTAATGCATTGTAAAATTTGTGGACTTTCTTCCCAGGAGAGTAGTCCTCATTCCACATCTTCCATTCCGTCCAGACTGCTGTTTTCCTGGTCCTTTAGGTAGGTACACAGGTGTAAATCCATTTGTGTGAGTTGTATATTTATGATGGTAAATGTTGTATGTCCACAATATTACATTACCTATATCAGAATGCGAAGTTTGTGTCATTTCACCGGAAACCGTTTCTGGTATCCTCTTTGAGGTGTACAAAATCTTTGAGTAAAAGGTGTATAACGATAATGATCATTGCAAGTAGATAGAGTCTACCAACGCTCTCTGTATGACACAACCTATTTAATGATCCATGGTAGGCTTTTAATGAGAGGGTACAGAACACCTCTGGCACAGAAGGATATTATTCCTATGGATCCCAAAGACAACGCAGGCCACTTACTGTCTAAATACCAGATATGTTGGGAACATTCTGAGAGTAATTCCAGAAAATGGTAAGCAATTAACATACTGCTATTATGACAAGTCTTAATCCTCTGCCGTCGAAATAAAAGTAGATATCTCCTCTAATTATGTAGGTCAATGTTCCCTCTTTAGTTTAGTGTAAGATAATGCGATTCTAATATAAAAAGTCATTGAGTAATACAAAAGAATAAGAAATGTATACGAAAAATTAAAAGATAAAATCTTCGGAGGTGAGTAGCATCAGATGAACGATATTTGTTGATTTCCCCTCTACACTACTCTTCATCAGAACTAAGTCAAACAAATTGTGTTTATGTTATACATTTTTATTGACTAAAATATAGTTCCGATATAACTTATTTCTTTTAAAGTTGCATCGACAGAGGAAAGGATATGCAGGAGTTCGAAAATGGTGGAGAGTCCTTGCTCCCAATGAATGAAGTTGGAGATAATACCCATTCTGAATCACATTTCCACCATCATTCCCTCTCGGGAACTCTATTCAAAATGTTTGGTTGGGAGTTCTTAACGTTCCATCTACTTGCCATGATAATTTTTGTATGTAAAATGACAAATCCGCAATTACTCAGGTAAAAATAAGCATCTCTACTGACTATCATATACATTGCAAGGTATTGCTAGTGTGGAAAAGATAAATATAAGAGATTAATCTCGCCAATCCTATAAAAAATCAAGAACGAATTCTTGGAAAATGAAAAGGTAGGACCAGGTCGCTAGGACGATTAGAAATGCCCTGCTGACTTTTGACACACGCCGTGAAATCTCTGTATTGATAAGGTAAACGGAATAATCTGCAATCAAAATTAGTATGAAAGGACCGGTCTAACAATTGATGCGAAACAGACAGACAATATTCGATCCAACGACACACTGTATTTGCAAAAAAGACCATTATCTTAACCATAGCTCAGTGGTTCACTTCATAACCTCGTGGTCTGCTTGTGCCATTGCCAATGAAAAAGCTAAGGTAACTAACGGTATTTAATCGCGTAATTCCTATAGAAAGTACAAATCAGAAGGATGGGCAAACACGGACCCCTGGTCAATGATATTGTCAATGAGGAACCCTTGCATCTTTTTGATATCAACTTCAGAATATTTGTGCCTGGAGTCAGAGTGGTGTTTAACAAAATAATTTTTGGGATGACCAATCACTAGATATGAATATTTTCTTTTACCATTTTGGTTCACGAAACAACTGTCTATGATGTCAAAAAGTCTAGTCTTTAATTTATCGTGAGGTATGGTTGTGTAAAGAGTTGTAAAATCATACGTTTTAATGTTGTAAATTCGAGAAAAATTTTGTGATTTCAAATTCAATAAATGTTCATTAGAATTTTTAAGAATCCACATTTGATTAACGCCACTTCTGACATATGTAGTGGCACAGAAAGTTTGAAGTTTCTCCTTCACAGCAATTAATATTTTCGTAAGGAGCAAAGATAGGGGTTTGGTAGAACATTTACTGGATCCAGCTATGTATCTTTGTTTGTAAGAGTTTTTGTGGAGTTCGAGGACCCAGTATAAGTACGGTAACTCACATTCATCCGCTTCATTGACTGGGATATTAAATGTATTTAAAACTGAAGTATGATTTTGAAGAATTGCATCTTTTGAAAGGGCAGTTGAGTATACGTGCGATTAATAAATGTAGAATTAATGCCAAGTTTGTTTAGAATGCAGTTGTAATAATGAGCCTTACAAACAAATACAATGTTATTGCCAGCTTTTGTCAGCTGGAACCAAAACATGTTTCTCATGTAACCTATCTAACTCTTTTATCACTTCTGATTTACTAAACACAGAAGGATAGATGGTACGCAATTTTGTAAACGAAAACATACTTTCTGATTGCTCCTTCGTCAAACGTTCGGCATTTAGAAGTAACAATTACTGGTCTTTCGAATATTACCTCATAATTTTGGAACGTTTAAGACATAGGCCTCAATTTTGCAGCCCTTCACCGGCAATGGTGACATCTCCATATGAGTGAAAAATTCTGGAGCGGGACGTTAGATAGTATATAATCAATCAATATGTATTCAGTAAATTATCTAAACAAGAAATGTGAAAGACTGCGGTGTCTTGTATTTCAAATTCACAGGAATATATCGAATATTGACATGGATGAAAAATATTATCAAAAGATAAAACGTTATTAATGTATCTAAATATTGACCAAAGCAAGTTTTCTTTTTACCATATAAACGTTTTGAACAAATTCTGCCTGAAATGGAAAGAAATTAATTAGTTATTATGTTAGCTAATAAAGGAGAATAAGTTATGCCCATGTTAATTCCAACAGACTCTTAGAAGGTCTGGCTTCTAGGAGGTCGTGAAGTCTAGCTCCGCTCTTGCCATGGCCGCACCAAACCTAGGACGTAAACATTGGTAGTTATTGCCCTTTAGCTAAATGCTTGGCATTTAAAAGTGAGGATGATGAGTTTCATATATGACCTTAAAAGTTGAGGTCCCATGTTGTGGCAAGGCCCTGTGTTGCTAAGGACTTGAGCGCTAAACGTAGGTCTAAACTTGTGGTGTAGACCTACGATTGGTGACATCTCAGTATGAGTGAAAAATTCTTGACAGGACGTAAGTCATTCAAGCAATCAATCAATCTGGATGTACAAAAGGTGGAATCAGTTAACAAGGGGGAGTAAGCTTCCCCTGTCGACAAGTCACACCCGCCGTGAGCCCTATATCTTGATCAGGTAAACGGAGTAATCTGTAGTGAAAATCAATGTGTAAAGAACGATCTAACAATTGGTGTGAAACACACAGCATTTGACCCTTTGACAGGTTATATTGCAAACTAACTCGCTCTAACTACCATATAATTTGCGATATGTTGAAATTGAAAGAGACTGTTGAAAGCCTTGTAACATCAAATTTTTTGTCAGGAGCTTGCCTCGAAGTAAAAACTGATCATACGCAGATCAAGTTCTTGTGTACACGAATATCTGCGAGTTTCCTCTATTGAAAAAGCAGCTTTCTGTAATGTCAAAAAGCCCAGTCTTTAATTTACCGTGAGTAATGATATTATAGCATTTATACGTTTTATGAAGATGATTTTGGAAAAAAATATTTCAAATTTACGTAATATCTTTAGGAAGTTTCGAGAATCCACATTTGTTGTGCCACATTACCTCTGAAGTTTTTCCTTCACAGCAGTTAATATGAAAAAATATTTATTTCATGTTTGACTTTATCACCCATTCTTTTGTTTATTTTTTGTCAAGTTGGTATTGACAGTTTACAAATACAGACTGTTGAATATAAATGTTAGTACACGGTGTGATTTTGCTTGTAAGATTTTTGGCTGCTGTTATGGAAGGTTAAACCATGAAATGCATACTGCAGTGAAAAGAACATGGCCGTAAAATATAAGTAACATGAAAATAAAACCACAAATTTTCAACCTACTACAGATTGATCAACGTATAGGGTTCACAGGGGTATGACCGGTCGATGGGGGATGCTTACTCCTCCTAGGCATCTGATACCACCTCCATTATATCCAAAAGTCTGTGTTTGCCAAATTCTTCTTTTGTATTCCTTATAGGAGTTATGAGATTGAATACTGTTCGTAATCTTCACCTTTTCATTGTGTAAAATATGAATAAGATGTATATAAAAAGGAGGAAAATTTAATCAAAGCTATGTATAGTATACATTAACCGACTTTGTAAATTAAGTATGCAATAAATGATAAACATGAACATATGAATTAATGTCTAAAGATTTCTTCATGTTATTGTGTATTTCAGATTACTCCTCGAGTTTATAGCAGAGCCCCAGGGTGAGACGAATCAGCTGTGGTGGGGATATGTCCTCGCTGTATCTCTATATCTCGTATCAGTATCAGAATCCATATGTTACAGCCATTTTTTATACGTCTCCTTAAACGTAGGCAGAAGAATCAGCGCGACTCTTATGTCAGCACTATATAAAAAGGTACGGAAAGGCTTCACACACACACTCACAAAATGTTTAGGACGGAAAGTTTGGGCTTTTAGAGCATTTCTCTGTTACCTTCAAACTGATATATAGTGACCGAGAAATATCTTGTCTGGGTGTATTTTGATGGGAGAACACCATATCTGATTTTTAAATACAGTATAAGGGGTATTTTCTGCGGTTGCAAATTTTTGCGATTTGATCCCTAAAAGTTAGAAAATTATGTTCTGCATTTCCAATTTCTGTGTTTGTATTATAATGATGCACTTGGATTTCTTCTTATTTTTGTTATTTGGAATATTTTGGGATTGTAATTTTTGCAGATTGTTTTATCCTGAAATTTTCGCAAAATATGGGAAACCGCAGGATTTACCCGTTTTACGGCTTTTCCGCCCTGTTTCTGTGTATACAACAACTGTTCTACCTGTAGCGATGCCCAGAACCTCCATTTCTCACCTAAATTTGGCTTGTTTTCTTTTATCTTTTTTATAGCTAGGCATCTTGAATCACATAAATTCAGTTGAAGTACTTTCTATGCTATTCATGACGTTCCTGTCCCTCTATATCTGGTGATTCCCACGCCAATCTTGCAATTGTTGCCAAAATAAAAATGGCAAAATGAAAATGTGAATATACCAAACAGTGATTAATCTAATACATCCTATAAAGCATGCAAAATTTAGGTAGGTCAACACGCACCATTGACACACCAAAAGTGAGATCAGGTGCCTAGAGGATAAGCATTCCTAGTGACCAGTTACATCTGTTCATGTAACGGAGTAATAAGTTTGTAAAAAATGACTTAAAAATTTGCATGAAACACGACAGACAGCAGTCGACCTAATGTCAGGTTGTGTGTGCTAATTAGATCACTATAGATACCACAAAAGTTGTGAAATGCCGACTTGAGGCTGTTGAAACCCTGTAACATCAAGGTATTTCCAGTAAGTTACATCGATTTATCTCGCGTATCGATTCAGTGGAGAGACGAAAACACCATATGCATTATGGGAAGATGACAGTAGAGAATTTTGTTTGATTGATTGATTGTTTGTTTTACGTCCCGTCGAGAATTTTTCACTCATATTGAGACCTCAACAGCTGTAGGTGAAGTACCACAAATTTAGACCTATGCTTAGCGCTCAGGGCCGTAGCAGTGAGGGTTCTTTAACGTGACAACGCCTACCGTGACACAGGACCTCCGTTTATAAGGTCATATCCGAAAGATCCGTGATTCTCACCTCTAAATGCCGAGCGTTTGGCGAAGGAGCAATCACTACCTATTTTTCGTCTTAGGTTTGATCGGCCATAGCACGAGCGGGGCTCGAACTCACGACCTCCCGGTTACGAAGCGAACGCTCTAACCACTGAGCTACCGCGACCGGTATAGAGAATTTTGAAGTCATCCAAGTTAGCTGTTGGTTTGCCTTTAACATCTATGTTCAATGAATTATCCATATACGAAGGATATATCGAAGACTCTTGTAGCTTTTATTTCGAATTACCTAGGATATATCGAATTAACATGTGAATGAACGTGAGTATTGTCAATAAGTAAACCGCCGTCGATATATCTAAATGTCAAATTGAAGCCCTCATCAAGATAAATTTTCATTTAGAATATTTCAAATAATCTATCCCTCACGAAAATTCCAAAACGGATCAGCTAACAAAGAAGTATAATTCGTGCTCATGGGAAGTCCAATAGACTTTTGAAAGGCCTGTTCACCAAAGACTACGTAAATATTGCCATTCTGGAATTTAAAATTTGGGGTATTGGGATATTAGCATAAGATATCATGTTGGTAAGTTGTACAGAATCCCTATAGGTAATGTATTATGAATATACAACTAAAAGCAGGTACCAGCATCAAAATTCGTGAACAGTCTGTCCTTTTTTTTCAGTAACAACGACTGAAAATTCGCCGAATTCTTGTTATCTTCTAAACTTGTACCTATAAAGAAATAGAACTAGTGCCTTAACCTGGATCGTGATTGAATAAACCATATTGTTGCATTCAGTATTGTGTGTGTTTTCGAGCATTGTTGTCGTATGTTCTAGGTGCCAGAAGAGGGAGTATTGCCTCTTCATTTAAATTAATACAGTTAACGCTACAGAAAAAAATAATAGATTTTTTTAATTTGAGAATCTAAGGATATATAGTCTACAATAGCCTTTCAAATGCAGGAATCTGCAATAGCCCCTCCGTGACAGGAATCTGCAATAGCCCCTCCGTGACAGGAATCTGCAATAGCCCCTCCGTGACAGGAATCTGCAATAGCCCCTCCGTGACAGGAATCTGCAATAGCCCCTCCGTGACAGGAATCTGCAATAGCCCCTCCGTGACAGGAATCTACAATAACCTTTAACCACAATGTGCAATGTGCTATTCTTCTTTTGATTACATTTAGGCATTGACAATCAGCCATCATTCGAAGCAGTCCTCATCAGTTGGAGAAATCTTGAATCTAATGTCTGTTGATACATCTACCATACAACATGCTGCAATGTACCTTGGACTATGGTTTGAAAGCCTTCTGGAGATAATACTTTCAATCTACTTTCTGTATAGCATCCTTGGCTATGCCGTATTTGCAGGGTGTGGCGTATTAGTAGTGCTGATGCCGATGAATGTTTTCCTTAGTTCAGTATCATTTAGGGTGATGCAGAAGCACATGGAACTCAAAGACGACCGAGTAAATCTCTTGTCAGAAGTAATCAACGGTATTAAGGTAATTATTACAAACATCTAGTTATTGGTCTGTCTTCTGAGATCTGAATAGTATTGATAATTTGATTCAAAAGATATCACATTTGTCAACAATTTCAAAACAATGTCAAAATATTTATACACTATCTTACCCCCAGGCGATGACTCATCAGACCTTTTATGATCCCAGTAAATCTACTATTTGTGTATATGTCGATACATCTACATTGAATGCTGTTAGTTATCTTCACCTTTACATCAGCTTAATTCTTATTTCAAATGCTCAACTTCTTCCAAATACAACCTAGCTTTGGACATGCAATGTTATGCAACCTTTTTGGAATGCAAATTGAATCTTGAAAACCTTTTTCCTTTTAGTCCAAATATTCTTTAGCCAAGGGTTTCGATCTACACTGCAGTAAGGGAACTATCTCAGATAAAGGGGGCCTAATTGGAAAACATACAAAACGCAGTAGTTCTAAAACATAAACGTTTTTACAACCATTGTCAGATTTTACAACCCAGGTACACAGGCAACACGATATGTTATAGGTTTAGATTTGCTCAACGTATCACAGTGGGGTACATGTCAGGTCAGTAAATGAGTAAACATAATTTTCAGTAATATTATCATCGTCTATGACTTTTAAATTATAAAGATTAAGAATCATTTTTCTTCAAGATATAGGACTCACTGCGAGTGTGACCGGTGATCAGGAGTTGCTTACTCCTCATTGGCACTTAATCCACCTATGGTATATCCAGGGGCCCGTGTTTGCCCAACTTTTTAATTTTGTATTCCTCATGAGTTATGAGATTGATCACTGTTTATTATCTTCACCTTTCAATACAATTATAAGGTGGAGCAGTCATATTTTATATCTAATGACATGTCGAATATAATGGCACAAAGCATTTAACCTTAAGGCCTTCATAATGAGGTCAAACCCCTTATCCTTCATCTTAAGTTGAGAATTAAATTCATAGGGTATCCAAATTCATTATCGAAAATTCCCATGAAAAGGCGAAGATAACAAACGGTAATCAATCTCCTAAATCGAATATGAAATACAAATTAGAGGGTTGGGCAAACACGGACCCCTGGATATACCAGAGGTGAAATCAGGTGTCTTTCACACCCGTTGTGAGCCTTTACCTTGATCAGGTAAAAGTAGTTTTCTGTAGTCAGAATGAGTATGCCAAGAACGGTCAAACAGTTCGTATGAAACATGTCAACAGCAATTATCAAAGAAAGGTTGTATTGGCAAACTACATCGATGTAACTTAAAGATATTATTGATTGACTGCAAGTATATTGTTTAACATTCCTCTCAAGAATCTTTACTCATATAGAGGCGTCACCATTGCCGATGAATTGCAGCAAAATATAGGCCTATGCTCGTCGCTCAGGGCCTTTCAGGAGGGAGGGATATTTATCGTTACACACCTACTGTGACACGGGGCCTTGGTTTTTCCGGTCTCATCCGAAGGACCGCTCCATTTAGTCGCCTCTATTCTAACCAGGATCCCCACGGGAAACAGATTTTATTGTATTGATAGAAAGATTTATGACATTGAAAGTAACTTCTTGTTTTATTTCCAAAACTTTGTTGCATAAACTTCTTTTGAGTTTTTTAAAAAGGCACAGCGTATGATGCATTGTTGAACAGTTTAGTGTTCTGTTTGGTTCGATTTTTTTTTATCCCAGAATGCTCAAAAGAATCGCTTTGTTTACTCCCACATAAAATGCTATACCGCTGTCGTCCGTCTGTCTGTCTCCTTAAGTTTGTTATCGCAACTCCTCCTAAATCCCTGGGTGATTTTAATGAAACTTGGTACAAAGAAAGATCATAATTAGTAGATGTGCATATTACAAGGAAACACTGTTCAATTTTTTGAAAGGGAGTCATGGCCCTTGGACTTAGTTTTTTTCTATTCAAAATACTTTGCCGTCGCAACTCCACTTAAACTCTTAGGGCGTTTTAATGAAACTTGATACAATAAATGGTCACAATATGTTGATGTGCATATTACAAGGGGAATGCTGTCCCAGAAATTTTGAAGGAGTGATGACCCTTGGACTTAGATTTTTGGGGTAAAAAACGTATGCAGGCGTATCATGTGTGTCATTATCTATTTCGTAAGTGTATATCAATTTGTGTTTTATAGTAAATCCCCATAGTAAGGGATTTATCAAAAATGAAAATATGTAATAGGTTTCAAATGAAAGCGTGTGAATACAGACAATGTTTATATCGCTCGCTTGAACATATATGCTGTCACCATGAGAGTAACTGCGTTGTCGTTAGGGAAACATGTATATATATCTGTGTGTGTGTGTGTGTGTGATAGCAACTGCGTTGATGTAATTGAAACGTTTAAATATATTGTATATATATGTTTGCAGGTGTTGAAGCTGTACGCCTGGGAAATGATTTTTAAAGAAAAAATCATAGAAAAGAGGAATTTAGAGTTGAAGAAATTACTGAATATAAAAGTCCTTCAACGAATTGTTGAATCCTTTTTTCACATCACTACGTTTCTAGTACGTAAATTTATATCATATCCCGAGTCTTTCTGATCAAAATTTGCTCGTTGTTATCGTTGTCAACGTATATTTGCATAACTGACATATGCATGGTACTCAGGGCCGTGCGCTTGAAGGTTTGTTATAGTGATAACGGATACTATGACCTTTAACCATTTTTGAAAATAGTCCGTTTTGAAGGTCATATCTGAAATCTGAAATATCTTAAATCTGTATGGCGAAAGAAGAAACGTTTTATGTTTTTTCGCAAGACGCTAGAATTGAAAATAGAACCCAGCTTCACAGTTGCTAAACAATCACTAACCACTAGCTAAACAATCACTAACCACTAGATAAACAATCACTAACCACTAGCTAAACAATCACTAACCATTAGATAAACAATCACTAACCACTAGCTAAACAATCACTAACCACTAGCTAAACAATCACTAACCACTAACTAAACAATCACTAATCACTAGCTAAACAATCACTAACCACTAGGTTATCATGGCAGATACTATTATTGCGTGGACACATTACTTTCATCATTAAGACAAATTCATAACTTTTGAATCGTGTTGCTTTGTTGATTGTGAAGAAATGTATTTGCTCTGAACACCATGTTACGATCTTTAGATTGTGATACCAAACATCGATTAACTCTTCTGTCCTCTTTGGAGGTTATTTCTTATTTATGATTGATAAGCTTTTGTTTAAATCTTCTCTTTTGTCAGTTATTCACTTGCATGATAGATTCTGATAGATACCAAGTAACGTTTGTTTATCGAAATTAACTTTTTTTAATTACAGTATAATTGTTACATAGGAGTAATTTCTGATCACCCACTAATTCGAAATGTGATCACAATTTAGTCTGTTTCTTTATAGGTCATGTTTACAGTATTTCTCACATACATCCATACCAGTGATACACCGCTGGATGCCAAGACAATATTTGTCTCCCTTTCTCTATTCAACGTACTGAAATACTCCATTGATGTCCTGAATCATTCTGTTCGAGATAATTTGAAATTTATTGTGGCTTTAAATAGAATAAATACGTTCCTAAACAAAACGGACATACAGGAGGATAACGTTGAAAGACATCAACTAGGTAACGTAGCATCTCTTTTAAGTCAGGAAATAGCAATACCAGTAGTTCATTTCAAAATGAAATAACATGTGTCCATCACTTCTTAGATGAAGCAGTTAAAATCATCGATGGCGAGTTTGCATGGGACATCAACAACAGTTTATTGAAAGAGTGAGCCTTCACTAGTATTTGTTTTCAGTATAGAAAGAATTGTTTCAAATAGTTTGCGACCATTCGTGGTTGCTTTCACTGTAAGTATAAACTCCGTGGGGATTCGGGTTAGAATAGATCCTCAGTACTCCTTGCTTGTCGTAAGAGGCGACTAAATGGAGCGGTCCTTCGGATGAGACCGCAAAAACCGAAGCCCTTTGTCACCTTTGGCGTTTTAAGGCAACATCCGTAGTGTTCTTTCTTTTTCCATTTGATGTCTTTTAAATCTTTTTTGATATATTACATGCGGTTGTACATTTGTCGATGCAGATGTTCTATCTATTTAGAGTAAATATCGCGATCCCAGAGGGAGGCCTTGTCGCAGTAGTTGGGCAGGTGGGACAGGGAAAATCTTCACTGTTGTCAGCCATATTGGGGGAGATGATAAAAATAAGGGGAAAAGTCAGTGTCAAGGTTAGTATCATTCTTATCCGAATTGATTAACTATTTATGATTGATTGTTTGTTTGGTTTACGTCCCGTCGAGAATTTTTCAGTCATATTGAGACGTCACCAGCTGTAGGTGAAGTACCACAAATTTAGACCTATGCTTAACGCTCAGGGCCGTAGCAGTGAGGGTTCTTTAACTACCGTGACACGGGACCTCCTTTTTTAAGGTCATATCCGAAAGACCCTTGATTCTCACCTCTAAATGCCGAGCGTTTGGCGAAGGAGCAATCACTACCTATTTTTATGTCTTAGATTTGACGCGGTCATGGCACGAGCGGGGCTTGAACTCACGACCTCCCGGTTACGAAGCGAACGCTCTAACCACTGAGCTACCGCGACCGGTGATTAACTATTTAATCAATGCATTAAAATAAACCTTTGTATAAGTGAATCAACACAATATAGTTGTTCAGTTTGACAAAGGCAACATTTAATATTAGATGCCGTATGATGGATGACCTAGGCAGCAGGATGTCTGTCATATAAATGTTACCTTCATGTTCACAAATATCGACTTAGTACGATATACAAAGCAAATCTGATATTTTCATTGAAAAGTTCTTTCCATATTTTAATTACTGTCACAGGGATCCGTTGCATATGTGTCACAACAAGCTTGGATTCAAAATACAACAATCCAAGAAAACATTCTGTTTGGAAACAAGATGGACGAGAAACGTTATCAAGAAATACTTGAGGCTTGTGCTCTCACTCAGGATCTGAATATACTGCCTGCAGGAGATCAGACAGAAATAGGAGAAAAGGTTTGCAGAATATTTTAATTGCTGTATTCAAAAACTGATTAAGGAATATTTCATTAAACTTTTCACCAGTAAAAAAATTACAGTGCGTTAATTAATAGAATTTTGTCTCGTACCAGCGAGAGTGGAGGAACGGTTAATTTTTCTATCCGTCTGTTGGACTTCATGATTGGAGGTACTGAAATGAAATGTGTACCTTGCTAATGAAACCGAAGATGCCGAACAATAACCAATCCCACAAAGAATAAAAAAGGGAAATAACCGTGATCAATCTCATATTTCCTATAAGGAATACAAAATTATTAGATGGGCTAACTCGAAGTCTTGGACATACCAGAGATGGGATCAGGTGCCTTGAAGGACGAAGCATCCGCCGTCGACCGGTCACACCCGCTGTGAGCCCCATATCTTGATCTGGCAAACGGAAAAATTCACAGTCAAAATCAGCGTATAAAGAACGGTCTAACAATTGGTATGAAACACGTTAAACAGTAAACCGAATGACAGAGTGTATTGGGAGACTAGATCGTTATAACGATCAAACATTTTCGAAATGCTGACCTTAAACGAGACTGTTGAAAGCCCAATAACATCAACTTGTTTGTCAGTACCCTGCCTCGATTTAAAAACTGATCATACACAAACAAGCAGTTGTGTATCGAATCAGTTGAGTGACATACATACCATATTCAGGTGATAATGGAATGTTTCTGCGTAAATATGGGAGTTGAAGATGAACATGAACACCTGAACATTTCATAAGCATATTAAATCAGAGGTCATTATCATTAAATGAAGTCCATTCTTTTGATCAAGAAGTGATTCATGAAAGTCGCACACATACAATGGTCATTAGGGTTAATGTTAATTACTGACATAAAAGTATTATTTTTCGTATCAAACTATGTATGATAACAATTTACTACTATTCATAACATATAATGTATAGGGAATAAATCTGAGTGGCGGACAGAAACAGAGAGTGAGTCTCGCCCGTGCAGTGTACAGTGACGCAGACGTCTATCTTCTTGACGACCCACTGTCCGCAGTCGACTCTCATGTAGGCAGCCATATTTTTGATGAAGTTATTGGATCATCCGGGTTACTGAAAGACAAGGTAGGTCACCATTTCATAGGAGTATTGCAAATGTATTATATCATTTATATGCACATAATGTTTATCATTATCTGTTGTGTTATTGTAAATATGAAATATTAAAGAACATATCAGAAAATCTATATATTAGTTCCCCTTGACAGACGTGTATGGTTACACATGGGATACAGTGGCTACGAAAAGTTGATAATATAATCGTCTTGGCCATTGGAAAAAAATATCAGAATCGGGCACTTACGACGAACTACTTAATCATGATGAGCCATTTGCTGAATTTTTGGAGACGTATTTGATCATCGTCGTTTTTCATACATATGTTCTTGTTGACAGACATGCATAATGGTTACACATGGGATACAGTGGCTACCAAAAGTTGACAAGATAATTGTGTTAGTCAATGGAAAAATATCAGAATCCGGCACTTACGACGAACTGCTTGATCATGCTGGACCCTTTGCTGAATTTTTGGAGACTTATATAATGGATAAGGATGAAGGGGACGTTGAAGGTGTGAATTGATTTGATTGATTTCATTCTATAAAACATTTCTCTTTCATTTTTCTAAAAATCACAAATCCGTCTTCCCTGTTTGTCGCGAACAAGTAGACTAGTACTTCGTTATAGAAAATATCAACTGATCATCCGCCATTGAGATGCAGTGATCGTTGAAGCTCATGTTCATTTATAAGTAGTGTGTACATGATCATCAACGAATGTCTTCCAGTTGGTCAAGGTCATAGAAATGGTCGGGGTAAAATATGATTAATTATCATACTTTGTAGGCATCGATTCCGTAGCAAATATGTGAAATTATATAGCACACCTTTCCGAATAATTTCGGTTATTATATCACAACCTTTTTCAAAATTCATGCGCTTTTTTACGTATAAATCGCAAAGTGACAGGAGAAAGTTGTGATTTCGAGAAAACTGTGAAGAGTACGGGAAACATAAATACTAAATGTAAAACATCTTCAAACCTAAGGGCACTGTTCAAATAACTTTACGCCCCGTGGGATCCGGGTTGTTAGAATAGATTCTCAGTATATCTTCGTTGTCGTAAGAGGCGACTAAATGGGGCGATTTTTCGGAGACCGCATAAACCAAGGTTCAGTATCACAGCAGGTGTGGCACGATAAAGGTCCATCCCTGCTCAAAGGCCGTAAGCGCCGAGCATAGGCCTAAATTTGGGCGTTAAACAACATATAATCAATCAATCAAATAGCTTTACAGTTACGAAGATTTCACGCAACTGATGATATTCCTGTGGTTGAACTTGACAAAATACTGTCGAATTTCACAATCGTAAAAGATGGAAGTCGTGATGCGTACGAGCCACACATAGTGAAGACTATCTAAGGAAACAAAAATTCTATCAGATGTGGCAAATGGAAAATGTGACTCGTGTAAATGAAATAAACAGAAATTCGTCTTTGGGAAATTTTGATACAATGTATTTTAGACGTGTTTGATAACATAAGATTGGAAAATTATTGGAAGAATTTGGAAAATGTTGAAAATTTACTTAAATGCACAATTTTGTCAAATTAATTATTATTATCATTAGTCCGCATTTATATAGCGCTTTATTTAATAAAGGCGATTACCCTAAAGTGCTTTACCTGCAAGACAGTAAAACAAAGGACAAATGCATGAAAAAGGACGTAACTTAATACTACATTTATTTTAAAATAGTGACGAAGAGTAGGCAAAACTATATAAACCTGGTATTATTTTTTGTCTTTTTTAATCAATTTAACAACTGTTTACATAAATACTGAATTACATATTAATTGCTAGTTTAAAGAAATATGTTTTAAGTTTACTTTTAAAAACTGCAAAAGAACCTTCGAAACGGAGCGAGCTCCAATAGGAGGCAGTTCCACAGGGTTGATGAAGACACATTAAACCGTCTTTCACCGTACAGTTTAAAACGGGTACGTGACTTTAGAAGGGATAACGAATCCGCGGAGTGGTGGTTGAGGACGGTAGACTTAACGTTTCTGGATGTGTGCTGTAACTGATCCAGGTAGAGCCTTGAAAGTATACAATAGTATTTTATATTTCGTTCGATATGTCACATGTAACCAGTGAAGTGATATGAGAATTGGTGTAATATGCTCATGTTTATGTGAAAGTGTCACTAGCCTAGAGCTAGACAAACTGGTCATCAAGTGGGTCACCACCATTCAATCATCTTTAGAATTGTCAGAAAGTACCAGCTAATAAATGGAGCCAAAGATCGTGCAAGATATCAAGACCGCAAAACATTTGGACGGTATAACAAGGTAGTCAAGAGGATGATAATATGAAATGTCTTTGCCATTAAGGGGGGATAGTTGCCACATCGTTTGATTTCAACGACAATGCGGACTCAACATAAGTGACTAGGCTATCGTACGAGAAAAAATACAGGGATATTTGCTTACACCCAACTACAAAGCAGCAGGTGTGTGTTGGTGTCAAGCTTGGCAATGTTGGCACCTAACCTTTTGGAGAAACGTTTGTTGGTCGGACAAGAATCTTTTGCTTCATATTACAGATGGGCGAATGCATCTAGAATTAGATATGCCGAAAGAAATAATGAAACGATTCCGTTTGGTGGTTGCGGGGTTGTTTCCTACCGCTGTAAGCTGGATGTTGTCATAGTTAGGGGCAACTTTAATACACAGAACTGCCAAAGGGACAATTCTGCAAGTGTTTTGCCTTATTTTCACAATCAGACTCTTCGACCAAGTCCAACGTTCATGAATTCATGGATGACAATGCCAAACTACATCGTGTTTGTGCTGTGCAAGGTTTTGCTTTTGCTCAAATAGTCAGTTGCGACACTACGATTCCTTCCCAAAGTCCAGAGTCGAAACCTATTAAGCACATTTGGGACATAGCTGGTCGCCGAGTTCGTCAAACGGCACCATCTATTCAAAGATGAGTGGTAAGCTCTACCACAATATCACATTAAACGTTTGATCAGAAGCTATAGAAAACGCATAAGGATTGTGATTCATATGAACAAAAGTTATTCCACCTATGGTACTGAAAAAAACCCAACTATTTAGTGTGAAGATGACCTGATTTAATGTTATTTCTTTCACAATAAACATTTCAACCAATAGATATAGTCCTAGGTTTTTATTGTAAATTTAAAAATATCGCGTGTTCTTGTCTTTGAAGAAGAATGACAAGGAACACATTTACGAGTAATGGTGTTTTAAGTTTTTAGAGATCAACTGATGGTTTCCTAAATAACGTCGTCAGTCGTGAAATGTTACTTTCTTCTGATAGTGTAAAAATACTCCTAGCTTAGCAAATTAAGAGGATAGGTGTTGTTTTTTCTGTTTTTGCATGTGTATAAATAAAGTCACCTATTCCGTTTATCATAAATTAGAATTATGAATATTAAAACATTTGTCATTTTAGAGGAGGTGATGGCGAAAGTCTTACAACGACTGACGTCACTAACGTCGAATGAAACAAATGGATCAGTGTTTGATTTGAGGTACGGGTTACTGTATTGTTCTACATTGAACTAAATGCCTATGTTTTAACTACCATGTGTTGTTATTCCCTTGTAATGGACTGGTTATATACAGCAACAACACGTCGATTTATTTCGACGAATGGGGATGGGTAACGCCGATATGTTATAAATATGACCGATGACGTTTATGGTCCTCTTGTTTTGATTATGATTATAATTTGTTTTTAAATATTCCACACACTATAACTAAATATAATGAAATTGAAGCTCCTCTGTATTATGCCTATGCTACTAATATCGATGACAATTGTTTTTACCTCTGTCCGTCCATCTGTCTGTTATAGAGTATAGTATTTTTTTGACTAACTCTTCGTTCAGTTTTCAAGCTAGAACTTCTATACGTAACAGGATACCGCTACTTAAGCAATACAGTTGTAAGGAGTTTGCTTTCTTAAATTTGTGACAAGTAACGGGACGTTGAGCTACAGCTTTCAAGTTTTGTATGTTAAGTAGTATATATATGTATGTGTGTTAACTTTATCACGAATGGTGGCTGTTGACGTCATTTTAGTATGCTTTCAGGTACATATTACGCCCAACGTCTTTTATAATTAATCAAACTAGAACATTTATGACAAGCAGGGCATCAGATATACACTACGATGGTGTGTATTGTTTGATTTTCTTCATTTTCTCACGAGTGACAGGGCATGTAGGAACCTATATTACAATCTACATATTGTGTATCACTCATTATGGCTGTTTCTTTTAAACTAATTTTGACTATGGATTACTCCGTTTTCCTGACCGGTTGGAGTGACCGGTCGACAGGGGATGCTTATTCCTAGGCACCTGATTTCCCCTCTGGTATATCCATGTGTCTGTGTTTGCTCAACTCCAATTCTTATTCCATATAGGATTTGTGAGGTTGATAACTTTTTTGTATTATATTCGCCTTTTCTTTGGACTCAAGGCGAGTATGACCGATGAAGGAAATGGCCACTACTCATGGGCATCTGTTCCACCTCTAAAGTGTCCAGGGATCCGAGCTTATCCTACTCTTTGTTATTGTATTCTTTAAGTGATCTATGAAATTGAAAAAATAATGTTCGTTATCTTCACTCTTTCACGTTAATGCACTGCGGGAGCATCTAGTTTCTTTTTCAGACACAACCTACTTATTATACTTTGTTCAAACATATTGCGGTGGCATCGTCTTTATCTAATTTGACATTTATTTCATTTAGACAGTCTATTAATGATCTAAGTATTAAAAATCTTCATGGAAAGAGCACATCGAGTCATGCAACTGAAAGATTTTCATCGGTGACTTCAGACAAAGACGTCAAGAAAGATATTATAAAACATAATCTTATCGAAGAGGAAACAATGGAAAGTGGAAAGGTACATGTCAGAAAATATGTGCATTATTTTAACGAATACGACTTGCTGTTTCTGTAGATGAAGTGGCGGTTGAGGGTTAAGAGACTGGGCTACAGTGGTTTGGTATATTTACATATATTATTGTGTTAATTATTACTTATGTTTGTTGCATAAAACAACTATTATAGACAATTATTTATATTATTATTAGCTATATTTACGATTTATGACTCAATAGGTGAAGTGGAAGCAGTTTATGACCTACTTTAGAGCCATTGGTCTGGGATATTGTGTCTTATTAGTGACCTTCTATAGCATGAGTGAGTGCATGATGCTCTTAGGAAACATTTGGCTGAGCAGGTGGACAGAAGACCCTGTTATGAAATCAGCCGAATCAACAGCAAATGGCAGCAGCAGTGTTCAACAAAGGAATATTTATTTCATTGGTAGCTACTTAGGATTTGGATTAGGGCAAGGTATGTTACATTGCATTATTATTTCTAGTTTTTGTATGTTGTGATATCGTTTATTATATGGAAACACAAAATATAGTATTTGTAATAAGAAGCAACAAAGTAAATGCATTTTGTATCAACTTGAAAATTATGGCGTTTAATTATACCACCAAAAACAATATAAATTGACAAAACTATCATTGCATATATTAATTGTTTCATTCACAGTAATTTCTGTGGTGCTATTTGGAATATTGTGTGTACTGAGAATAATTGCTGCATCTCGAACGTTGCATGCTAACCTACTGCACACAACTGTGCGCTGTCCAATCAGCTTTTTCGACACAACTCCATCTGGTCGGATCATAAACCGTTTCTCTCAGGATATGGAAGGAGTAGACACCATGCTACCACTTAATTTAGAGAATCTGCTTTTCTGTACGACGTCAATTCTAGGAGTTATGGGAGCCATTACATACAGTATACACTGGTTTTTGCTTGTTGTCATCCCACTCGGCATAGCATACTTCCTTATCATGGTATTGTTGTTTGTGAATTCTTTGGTGAAGAGACTAATTATTGTTATTCTGTCAAATATTTAGACTTCGGTGCCAATTTTTATACCAATAGTGGAAAATTGGTATCGGATGTAATTGATTCTGCAATGCATAGCAAGAGGTGTAAGTTGATGTAAAAATGAAAAATGGAACTTTTTTTTAGCGAAAATAACAAAGCATCTACTTTGCAAGCAGCAGTACCGTGTTTATTACGGGATGTGACCTCTTCGATATCAATTAATTTCTTAATTTAAATGAGGTTGAGGTGATGCTCGTAAAGAAATTGGTCTGGAAGATATATTTGTATATGTATTAAGGGTTTTCTATATTGAGTAGTGCCATACTCAATTTTTTTTTTGAACACTCAGCATTTATTTCCAACGGGATTGTCAGTTAACCCATCCAAACAGTCTATGTATGGGTTCAATCTGATTCGGCAAGGACCATTCTGCTTCCGATTTGGACAAAATTAAACTATTATGGAGGTGCCGAAACGCTACTGTTCAAAATCAACACATTTTACAAAACTCTACTACATAGGGATATTGAGTGCGTGAAGCTGATTATATGTATTGACATTCGGAATGAACGCAACTAAAATAGATAATATTTTTCAGTGAACAAAGGAAATCATTTATCAGTGTATGTATTCAGTATCGTATATATTTTAATGGCAAGGATATATAAACATCTAAGTTGCATTCTCAAACCACCAAAGTACAAAATTCTGTAGAACAACTGCTTCGTAGACGAGAGGTTATGGATCGAACCGCAGGAATGATATATCCGAATTGTTAGAATGGTTGTTTTGTTGGTTGTATATTGTTTAACGTCCCGTTCGAGATTTTTTATTCGTATGTAGTTGTCATCATTGCCGGTGTAGGGTTGCAAAATTTAGGCCTATGCTCAGCGCTTACGGCCTTTGAACGGGCAGGGATTTTTATCGAACCACACCTACTGTGACACGGGGCCTCAGTTTTTGCGGTTTCATCCGAAGAACTGCCCTATTTGTACGTCTGCTATGACAAGCAAGGGGTATTGAGGACCTATTCAAACCCGAATCCCCACGGGAAAGGCTTCTTTGCGAAGTGCTCATCATAAGCCAACGTCAACGATAGACAATCCTCACTGTATGTTTCTAAATCCAGTGGGTCTTAATAAGTGACACGACACCTACGGAAGTTGAAGTCTTGATATGGGAGAAATACTCTGGACATTAATACGAAACAAAGAAAACAACGATCCACAGTTAATGTATCTGCCTTAACTATTTAGCATAAGGCATACAAAATTCATATCTAGATATACATGTAGGCGTGAATTTAAGGTCAGGTCAAGGTCAATTAAGAGGTAAACATTGGATGCCATGGTCAGCAATTCTTGTATTTATATTAGTCCACTGAATTCATTTGAGATTTGTATATATGTGTCTCTTTACGTATTGAAATCTTGATTTACTGAGTCTTTTTTTCTGTTGATAGAGATTCGTCTTGCCATCCTTTAGGCAACTGAGAAGAATTATTTCAATCAACAGATCCCCGATTTACAGTTATTTCAGCGAGACTTTGGCTGGTGCTAGTGTTATCAGAGCATTTGGAAAGGAGAAACAATTCATGCATGAGATGCAGAGAAGAGTGAATGACTTGCATCAGGTTGAATGGGCTGACATTGCCATCACTGGGTCGAGTATTTGTTTTACATGAATTATGTCAATTTTACTTGTAACAGTTTTAATTTTCCTTTATACATATGTTGTTAGATATACATTTCTTTGAAGTTTAACATCTCTCTAAGAACATCTCTCTCTCTCTCTCTCTCTCCGCATAAACCGAGGTCCAGTGTCGCAGTTGATGTGGCACGTTAACGATCCTTCCTGCTCAAAGGTCCTAAGCGCCGAGCACAGGTCTAAATTTTGCAACCCTTCACAGGCAATGGTGACCTCTCCATATGAGTGAAAGATTCTCGAGAAGGACGTTAAACAATATACAATCAATCAATCAATCTCTCACTTTCTCGTGGGGCTCCGGTTTAGAATAGAATAGGTTCTCAGTACCCCCTTCCTTGTCGCAAGAGGCGACTAAATAGGGCGGTCCTTTGGATAAGATCGCAAAAACTGAGAGGGCAGTGTCACAGTATGGTACAATAAAGATCCCTTCCCTGCCAAAGACTGTAAGCGCTAAACATAAGCCTAAACTTTGCAGCACTTTCACTGGCAATGGTGACATCTCTGTATGAGTGAAAATTCTAGAGTGGGACTAATATAACAATATAATGTAGATGTATTTATTTTTTGGATTAAATTTCGTTATTTCCGTGTCTAGGAGATTTTTTTTCCAGAAAGTATGTATTTAATGTATATCTATGTCGCTGTTATTAGTCATCAATTTATAGATAACATATTTTGTCAGTACCGTAAATGTCACCATTGCATTCCTCATGAGTAGATGTACCAGCACTTTCAAATGTTATTATCTAGTTAATCAATTCATTACAAAAATCTACAGATCTAATAAGTTCAGTGCAGTTAAGAATGATTACTATCAACACAATACCGCTCATTTTAAGATTTTAGTGGTGATATTAACGTGACAAAGTACAGGTAGAGCTGAGAGCACATGTAGATAGCGCATCTAATATGCCCATGAGATGAAACCCATGAATATATCAAATTTAATATCATTTCTAAGACATCCGTAGATCCACCAGCACTATTTCGGTATCCACGTCCCTCTTCAAGTCAGGTGATCCAATGCCAAAGCTGCATGTCACACCTGCAATTTGTTGTCAGCCATAGAGTTCAATTTACTGATATCTGCACGGTCACGTGGATGTTCTTTCATTCATCTTGGGGGAGGGGATATAAATATTATTCGAATATGGCTATTTTGTAGCAGGTCAAGAAAATTCTTTTCCTGGTGTGCCCTATGAACGTAGAACAAGGAGACATGAGCCTTGTTTCTACCAGTACGTCTGCTTTCTTTACAAATTTATTTTATTTCGCAAACGGAATACAATATGAACGCTTGAAAGAGTAGTTTACCAATTTAATGACGAGTTTACACAGAGCACTGGGTAATAATGGGTGTTAACGACGGCACGCTTGGTCGGAGAAATGGTATAGAAATGGCGCGTGTATCATAACGTTATAAATGACATTGTTTATGCTTCGTAAACATAGTACGTAATTTTTAAGAGATCACAAACAACGAAAATTAATTAACACGAAATCGCACTCACTACAAAAGCAAAGAATTTTTTCCAAAAACATTAACTGCGTCTTCAGTACAACTAAAACAAACTAATTCTGTATGTGTGAAATGAGAATAACCATGTAAAATGAGAGTAACCACATATAAAAATAGTGTTTATGATACTTTGTGCACTAAATTGAATTATAGAAAGTAGGTACAATTATTAAAATCTTTAAAGATTTACTCAAAGAAGTAATAAAGTATGAATATGCGGTTATCTGAATGTTAAAAAGGAATCTCATAATTCATACAGCTATCCAGAGCAGATTAGATATGGTCTTCCTTTCTTTTAATGGTGCATTCATATCGTACTGATCATGTAAGGGATCACATAATCTTCAATCAAAATCTAGGAAATATGTGTGTTCGCTGATAAGTTATATAATCCTACCTTGACGCCATGACATTGCTAATTCTACACTACCCGTGTATGTTTGTGTATTATTTTACTTCTTTGTTTTACATACTATGAAATCACTAATGTTCGTGTGGAGGGTAATTGTCGTTTTTTCCCAAGGTATCAAGAGACCCACGAATTCATATCCTACTCGAAATGTAATATTTCCAAACTGACCGACTCTACACTTCTTAAACCATGAAATCAAATCCCTACGAACCAACGTTTTTCTTATAAACCACGAAAATTTGACCCCACGAAAATAAGTGATTTTACAATGTATGTGTACGTCCGATCGAGAATTTTTATGTAGAGACTATATCACAGTCATAGGTATTTGATTATGATCCTATACCCTCGATGGTTGGTACGGGGCCTGCGTGGCCGAGTGGTAAGAGCATCGCGCTCAAAATCGCAAGGCCTCTCACCTCTAGTTGCCGCGGATTTGATTCTCGCTCACGCCGATATATGTGAGAAAGTTTTCCAGTTGACTTTCGGAAGGTCTCTTCCCGAGTACATTGTATCTGGGTACTCTCCGCCACCAATAAAAACGGAAAACAAAAAAAATCAATTAGATAAATCCATGGTTGGTTGGCTGTACATTTTTTAACATCCCGCTCAACTATACTACTCAAAGTTTGATAAGGATCATATAGTTCTTACATTATAAAATCAATATATGAATTGATAAGACACGCAAATTTCATCATAGTGTTGGACTGACCCCTCTTGAGCCTCAAAACACAGGTTAGGTAGGGAAATGCATGCTGCAGTGATCATGAGTAGCACGTGAAGCATGGTACCCACATTATTCACATTTCTGAGTGCTTGTCGTTGATTTGAATTTGGCCATTGTCTTTACATCTGACCTCGTTTAAGTCACTGTTACTCTATGGAAATGCCTCCACAACGTCAAAGACGTCGTTTGACTATTGAAGAATTGGCCAGATGCATAGGAATGCTCGAAAATGGTGCAAGACAACGTCACGTTGCAGAGCTATTGGGTGTCAGTCAGAGCGTTGTTTGCAGAGCTTGGAACCGGTATCAAGCTCATGGTTCAGCTTCTCATCGACATGGAGGCGGCAGAGAAAGGTCCACCACGCAGCAAGATGACCGTTTTCTCTTGATTTCAGCACGACGTCATCGGTTTGCAACGGCGACTGCGCTTAGAAATGATCTTCTGAATGCAACTGGAGTTAACATTTCCACGCAAACTGTGCGTAATCGTCTTCATGAAGGTGGTCTTCGTTCCCGGAGAGCCTGTATATGCATCCCTCTTACTCAGCGACACAGACAAGATCGTTTGAATTGGGCCAGGGCTCATGTGAATTGGAGGGTTGCTGATTGGCCCCTGTACTTTTCACAGACGAGTCGAGGTTTTGTGTTGACTTCACAGATCGTCGTGCACGAGTGTGGAAAAGGGCAGGAGAACGATATCA
Source organism: Ostrea denselamellosa (assembly GCA_024699665.1). Classification (NCBI taxonomy): domain Eukaryota; kingdom Metazoa; phylum Mollusca; class Bivalvia; order Ostreida; family Ostreidae; genus Ostrea; species Ostrea denselamellosa. The sequence continues at coordinate 3,117,188 of JAMZEH010000005.1, read as the reverse complement.
GGACGCTAATGTTGCTGAACATGACAGATATGGTGGTGGGTCGTTGATGATTTGGGGAGGAATCAGTCGAGCTGGACAAACTGATCTCCATGTCCTAAGGCGAGGCACGATGACCGGAGTGCGCTACAGGGATGAAGTCCTGGATGTGTACGTGAGACCATATGCTGGTGCTGTTGGTCCTGACTTCATCCTCATGGACGATAATGCACGTCCACATCGTGCTAGGGTGGTGGACGAGTACCTGGAACGTGAGACAATTGTTCGTATGGACTGGCCAGCTCGTTCTCCAGACCTCAACCCTATCGAGCATGTCTGGAATATGCTTCAGGTAGCGATTTCACGTCGTCCTGTACAACCAGCCACCCTCCAGGAACTTGAAAATGTTCTGATCCAAGAATGGAACAATATCTCTCTTGCGTCCATTCAAAACCACGTTGGAAGCATGAGACGACGTTGCCAAGCTGTCATTGGACCTAACGGAGGCCATACCCGCTATTGACACTTGTTTGTGCAGTGTGAAATGGAATGTGCAGAGTTTAAACAATTCCGTGATCATGAAATTACCATGCTTTTCAGGGTACTCTCCCTTTACCTTAGGAGTATGCGATGAAATGTCATGTTTGCCAAATTTTTCTGTCACAATTTCTTGAAGTAAACATTTCTGAACATAAATCACTCTGTGTTGGTTGTCATTCACCTTTGTTGAAAGTTTTACAAGTGCTGAAAAATATGATCCTTATCAAACTTTGAGTAGTATATTTTCCATATAAAGATATGGAAATCTTGAAGGCTTGTAGGCTTTTAGTTTAGGCTGTGTCGTTTGTTGACGTCTTGATGAATTTTGTTACTACATTGTATTTATAGCTGGAGAAGTGTGCACTTAGAAATGCTGGGCTGTTTGGTCATTCTGGCGACCTGTACACTAGCGGTAGGAACTAAAGATAGCATTAGTGCAGGCATGGCTGGACTCTCAGTAACCTATTCTTTAACTGTAAGTCACAAGATCAATCTCATTTCACTCCCTCGTGTGGCGATTCATATGATATCAAGTTTTGTAACTATAGGTAATTATCAACGTTTAACGTAAGATTCAATTTCATTTGTTGCATTATTAGGCTTTTTGGTACTAGAATTCTGATTTACAGTTAATGTGTTGAACTTTTACCAGCTAACACACGTGATGAATTGGTTTGTATACATACTGACTCTGGTAGAGACTGATGCAGTATCGGTGGAACGGATTGTGGAGTATACAGTCAAAGAATCAGAGGTGAGAGATTCTGTATTGTACATCATATATTCTGTACTACAACATCATAAATTATTCAGTATTACTTACATTCACCAATATTTAGTCAGTACTGAGGTTTCTTTGTTTTATTGTTTGCAATGCTTGATAGATACACTATTTTACGCAAGTTTCCATTTCAGCTTCACATCAACATAAGTACTTTTAGAAAAGAAACAGCTTGAAATAAAAAAATAAATCAATATTTAATGTTGATGTGTTTCAGGAGTTATTTAAACAATGAAGACATGGAGTAATTCCTGACTAATTAATTTTGCCTAAAATTCTTATCGTGTAATTCTAGGCGTTCTTTTTCATGGGTATGAATAACCCCTACCTTTTCCAAACAATCTTACTCACTTAAATTTCTAGTAAGATAATAGATCTAGAAACAATATGTAGTTCTGAGGGAGGGAAAGCAAAATCCTTTATCAATTGACTTTTGTATGACTTACAGAAAGGAAAATAACTCGCGTAATTCAAAATGTATTGTCGATATCAAATGGATAAGATTTTCTCTGGTATGGAAAGATTTCTACTTTAGGCTGATCTAATTAATGTTGACCACCGACCCCCAGAAGACTGGCCTGGTCAAGGTCAAGTGACCCTGTCCTCTTACTCCACAAGATATAGATCCCAGCTAGACTTGGTACTGAAAAATGTCAATCTCACCATCAAACCTGGAGAAAAGGTATGTTCCTTTAAACAATAGCAAACAATTGACAAAATAATTACATTAAAATGTGAGTTTACTGAAAAAGTTAAATTTCGCCTTGGTCATTAATATTTGTTTTCATAGAATTGTTACTTGCTATTCGACGATTGTGAGGAATGTTATCATTGGTGTTTAGGTTGGCATTGTTGGAAGAACAGGGGCAGGCAAATCTTCCTTGACTCTGGCTTTGTTCCGCTTGATAGAACCTGTGTCTGGGAACATAGAGATTGACGGAGAAAGGTTAACAGATCTAGGTCTTCATGATTGTAGGTCTAAGCTGACTATTTTACCCCAGGTACGACATTTTAATTAAATTTGTAGACGTTTGTGTGTAATTTTGGAAACAACATTCGCTAAAATTGATTGCAACCTTCGGTCAATATTGGTGGCATGGTTAACGCAATAAAATCATTAACATTCTATGATTGAAAAACCCAGACATTAATAGTAATAAGAGGCCTGCAGGCCTTATTGGTCGCCTGAGTATTTGTTTAAAATATCACTATTCCAAAGTGCTATGAAATCTACAAAAATATATCTAAAGTAAATTTTAGTATTCAGCAAAGTTCACAATTTTGATACATCCTTTTCTGCTTTTCCTAAATATGCATTTAGTTCTTATACTGTATCTTAACTTAAAATAAGTCTTTCATATGATAAGACAATAATCACTATAATAAATTTGGCCCCATCCTGAAACCAAACCCTTACCCCAGAGGATCATAAAATGTACAATTTTCGTAAAGGACTACCTATTCGTTCTCAATTTCTATATAGTTTTAATTTTGTATCAGAAACATTTAAAAAAGATTATTTAAATGTTCTAACATACACATTATATATACCAAGTTTGGCCTCGCCTTGGAGTCAGAACCTCTAACACGGGGATCATGAAATCTACCATTTTGGCAGAGGCCTTCCTGCTCTACATCAATATACATTTAGTTTTTCTTACTCATGAACAGATGTAGAGAAGATTTGTGAAAATTGGTAAACTTTTGACAGTTTTTATACCGCCTGTAAGGTCCTGGGGGTGCAGGAGTCCTAAAACTAAAAAATTCATTGGTAGTTGTGAAGTAGACGTTAAATTTAAATTGTTCACACATTTCATAACTGATCATATTTGCCCCACCCTGATACCAAACCTCCTACCCCTGGAATTTTCAAATTTACATTGTTGGTAAAAGATCACCTGTTCTTTCTAAATATCCATTTAGTTTCAATTTAGTATCAACAGCACTGAAGATGTTATTTAAGTGTTTTACACTTAAACACTATCTACCAAGTTTGGCACCGCTCTGTGTTAAACCCTCTACCCCGGGAGTCTTAACATTCACATTTAGTAGAGGCCTATCTACTGTACATCACTATGCATTCAATTTTACACTTTTTGGTTGTAGAGAAGAAGAGTTTTGAAAAAAAAATTTAAAAGGCAGTTTTTGCCCGTCCTTAAGGCCCCGGGGATGCAAGAGTCCTGATATTTACAATTTATGTTCCCCTTGTCCCAAAGATGTTTCATACTATATATGAAAAGAATTGGAATGGTAGTTATCATGAAGTTAAACATTTTCAAATGTTAACGGACGACGACGACGGACGACAACCATTTGCAATTTCACATGAGTTTTATCGGGTGACCTAAAATGAAAAGTAATAATGTGTGACAGAGGACTGTGATATAATTATATTACGTTTGAATGCCTCTTTCATTGAAAGGACCCAGTGTTGTTTTCTGGTACCCTGAGGATGAACATTGACCCTATGGACATGTACACTGATGAAGAGATCTGGAATGCCTTAGAACATGCTCACCTGAAATCTTACGTTCAGTCTCTTTCTACTGGTTTAAACTCAGAGTGTGGGGAAAGGGGAGAAAATCTCAGGTACTGAAAGGTTCTTCTCTCTTTTATAATCTTTTTACATGGATTTTATTGTGGTTGACGTGGAACATAGCGAAACGATAAGAAAGAGGAAAAATAATACTTGGTCTTTATGACTGATGAAAATAGTGTAAATCACTGGAGAAAAAATCTCTAGAAAATTAATCATTGCAATTACAGCGTGGGTCAAAAACAACTGGTTTGTTTGGCAAGATCTCTGCTTAGAAAATCAAAAATTTTGATTCTGGATGAAGCAACGGCAGCCGTTGACTTGGAGACAGATGATTTGATACAGCGAACAATACGCGATGAGTTCCAAGAGTGCACGGTGCTGACCATTGCACACAGACTTAACACAGTGATGGATTATGACAGGTATACAACATAATTAACACAGTGATGGGCAATGGCAGGTATTAACATAATTAACACAGTGATGGACAATAACAGGAATTAACATAATTAACACAGAGATGGACTATGACAGATATACAACATAATTAACACCGTGATGGACCATCACAGGTTTACAACATAATTAACACAGAGATGGACTATGACAGGTATACAACATAATTAACACAGTGATGGACTATAAGATATATATATATATATATATATATATATATATATATATATATATATACGTATAAGATACATTCACTGGACACGTTGTTAGAATAGATAAATATATAGGAAGAATATTAAAATTTCGTATTATACAACTTAAATCAAATATATATACCATTTATCCTTCAATATGAAGTAAAATAGAACTTGTCAACAGATTATGTAGGTTACATGAGGAATATGTACTGGCTCCGTCTGATGGAGCCTATAACAACATAACGGCTATATTAATGAAATTTGTTATTTCACCTGCAAATAATTTAAGAATATATTTGTTTAACATATCTCTTTTACAAAGTAATTGTTTTGCAGGTTTTAACTTTAGGTTTGAAAAGTATTAGTACTAATAAATAGCGTTCAATTTTTTATATTTAAAACATAGACCGTCTGTACGAGTCTTCGGTATGATGTATTAGATTATTTTATGCATCAGCGATCTTTCCACTTTAAATCTCTTCTTTGGAAATAAAATACCTTCTTCATATTTTCGGTAAAAATCACACAAAATTCATAATATAATAAATGAGAGCTTGTATCACTCCGATGGAGAAATTATACTCTGTATGAAATATTGTAACAAGACAAAAATAAAATTCAACCTTCATTCATGAATTGTTTCTAAAATATATATATACTATTAAAAAAAAGTAGGGAATATTGGATTTGCAAGGACAATGAAATGCAGATCATGAGGTCAGGAAGGACACAAATGACAGAAAAACATTAAGGAAACATTTGTCAATTTATTTGAAACCCTGTGTACAGTCCGAAAAGGACAGATTCTCCAAAATAAGGATCGACACCAACACACGATCACACAACCAATTTACCACCATTGTGAAACAGGGTCATTAGCGGGTAAAACCCCCTTGGTTGGCCTGAAAAGCTCGGATTCAGCGTGGCATACTCCTAACGAGACGTCCCAGGTAATTTTGGGGAAGGTTATTCCATTCCTGTTGCAATGCTGCAGCAAGTCCTTGGACATTGGCGGTAGGTTGTTGACGTTGGCGTAGCCGCTGTCCAAGCATGTCCCAGACATACTCGATAAAGGAAAGGTCCGGACTGAGTGCCTTCCATGGGAATGTGGTGATATTCCGCTGTAACGGTCTGGTATTGTCATCTTGCAACATGAAACGACGGTCATAACGACGTACAAACGGCACAAGATGGGGTGCCAAGATGTTGTCCCGGTAGTACTGCCCAGTGATACGTCCAGCAACAATATGCAGGTCTGTTCTGCAGGCAACAACGATGCCTCCCCACACCATTACAGATCCACCCCATACAGAGCATGTCTAATGATGTTAACGTCATGGAAACGTTCGTTACATCGACGCCAAACCCTCCTGTGTCTGTCCAGGAAGTCCACAGTAAACCTCGACTCATCTGAAAACATTAGGTGGTTCCATCGGCGATTATCCCAGCGTTGATGGTGACGACACCATTGGAATCGGACCCTAATGTGACGATCCTTCAAACAGGGAATGACACGAGGACGTCGAACGTGTAAGTGAAATCTGTGCAGTCGACCCTTGATGGTCTGGCCACTCACTACCAAGCCAGTATCCCTTTGAAGTTGAGACCTTATCTGATTTGCTGTTAACAGACGATTTCTCAAGACAATAGTGTGGATGAATCTGTCCTGGATCTGAGTTGTTGCCCATGGTCGACCGGATAGTGGTCTATTACCACATCACCATGACCCGTACTCATCCCGGACCTTTCCCCTATCGAGCATGTCTGGGGCATGCTTGGCAAGCGGCTACGCCAATGTCAACTACCTCAAGCCAATGTCCAAGAACTTGCTGCAGTATTGCAACAGGAATGGAATAACCTTCCCCAAAATAACCTGGGATGTCTCATTAGAAGTATGCCACGCCGAATCTGAGTTTGTCTGGCCAACCTGCTACTTACTCTATTTCACAATGGTGGCAAATTTGCTGTGTGACCGTGTGTTGGTGTCGACCCATATTCTGCAGAGTCTGTCCTTTTCTAACTATACACAGGGTTTTGAATAAATTGACAAATGTTTCCTTAATGGTTTTCTGTCATTTGTTTCCTTCCTGACCTTGTGATCTGCATTTCATTGTCCTTGTAAAACCAATACCCCCTACTTTCGTTGAACAGTATACATTTATATATTATTTTTTTCAGGATTATGGTTCTTGAGAAAGGATGTGTGCTGGAGTATGATACACCACAGAATCTTCTTGCAGACGACAAAAGCCTGTTCTTTGAACTTGCCAAAAATGCGGGATTAATAAAATAATAGATATTCATAAGTGAAGCCATTCTGATCTTTCATTTTACCATAACATAAATATGTTTCTCCTTTTTGACATTGACATGGTGAATCATGTCAAGGATGTCAAGTGTAACCAAAATGCATGTCTGTAAACAAGAATACTTTCGAATCAAAGAATATCGCATACAACATGCGATTTGATGTTTTGCAACGGCGTGCAATGACAGGTCTGTCGCCCTCAGATGAAACCCAAACCTTATTTTTAGCCTTAGAATTGTCAGTGAGCAAATGGGGCACCCAACGCGCGCAGATCTTGCGTAGCCCAAGTCGTTCACGTAAGATCTTCAAAACACTTGACGAACGAATGCCACTTAATTCTTCTATCTCTTGCACGGTATAACGTGCGTCTTCCTCAATTAACGTTTTCACAGTAACAACGTTCTTATCCGTCAAAACGGAAACCGGCCTACACACTCGAGGGTCATTTTCAATTGACTCCTGACCATCATTAAAACGACGTAACCACTTGCAAACTGTAGCATATTTTAAAGCACCATTCCCATAAACCTTTTTGCAAATCAGCATGAATTTCCGTGCTCGAATCTTACAATATACCCTCTGTCCAGAGATTTTCCATCCATATTGAACGCTATATTTTATTATAGTGTATAAAACCAAGTGTTGAAAATACCTAGCGCAGCGCGCACATGGACCTCGTGCGCCGCATACCGTGATACCGTTCGAGAGATGAATGACTACGCAAGTTCTGTGTAAAAAATCGTGCAACTTCATATTCGCGTTAAAAAGTTATAGGCTTACTCTACGAACTTAAAAAGTGTCCCTCGTATGTAATGACTGTTCCTTTGCCAAGTGCCAAGCACTAGGAGTGAAAGTCAAGGATACTTCGGATATGACCTTAAGTTGTGTCGCGAAAGGCGTTGACACGGTAAAGTACCCTATCTGTTCAAGTGTCGTTTAAAGTTTTTACCGGTATTTGTTGACGACTCATACGAGTTAAAAAATCTCGCAAGGGACGACAGATCAAAAGGTAATATGTGTAACCTTGACTAACTTTCAAGATGTAATATTTCACTAGATAGCTTGTTCATAGAAACTTCGTCTTGAAACTGAAATGCCCGTGCCCAACTGCCCTAAAATCAGTCCAACGTTTGATTGATTGATTGAATATTGTTTAACGTTCCGCTCGAGATTCTTTTACTCATATGGAGACGTCACCATTGCCGGTGAAGGGCTGCAAATTTAGGCCTATGCTCGCCACTTATGGCCTTTTAGCAGGGAGGGATCTTTATCATGCCATACCTGCTGTGACACGGGACCTCGGTTTTCGCGGTCTCATCCGAAGGACCGTCCCATTTAGTCGCCTCTTACGACAAGCAAGTTGTACTGAGGATCTGTTCTAACAACCCGGATCTCCACGGAGGAGTTCACCGTTTGTTAACTTTTTTATCATGACAGTTTTTATAGTAAAGGTAAACCCAACAATGTGTGAAGTACTATTTATCAGTGACGTAACACCCACAATGTGACGTAGGTCATGACGTTTAACAACTTCTTCAAAGCTTTTAAAGTCTCAGGCTGTCAAGTTGATCCAAGAGTAGAGACTATCGTATCAGTGTAAGATCAACCTTCCGCACAGTTTTAACTTTGATTATATTTCACAAACAATGTATGCCCAGACGGACGAAAGAAAGGCATTTCGAAAACGTGCACGAAGAAGCAATGAATGCTGGAAAAAAGGGATGGGGAGCACTAAGTTTTCTTGTGAGACTCAAAGGGCAAAGCTTTAAGAAATATCATCTTCCAACAAGCATACTTAATATCCCAACTTCGAACATTCGAAAAGATGCTGTTTCCTCAGAGCTTTATCCAAATGGTGCTCCTTCTGAGCTTATCCCAATTCAGATATATGGTGATGGGAATTGTTTATTCAGAACACTCTCTTATTTGTGTTTGAACATGAGGACAATTTTAAGGAAATGAGGGTACGAATTGTGTTTGAACTTGTTTCAAAACCTGAAGCGCTACACGAATGAAAACACCTTTGTGACCATTTCCACAAACAAAAGTTCACTTCAATATGTCTTTGAAACTTCACTGTCAGAAGAGTGTTTAATTACTGGTGACTTAATTGCTTCGTTACAAAATGAAGCATTAAAAACAACTCAAAACAGTTACTAATCAAGCCTTTTACATATGTTCGTAGCTTCTAACGTTTTGCAGAAACCAGTCATGTCACTTTTACCCGAGGTGCAAAACCCTGGTGTAAACAGACAAGATCATAATCAGCTTATTGTTCCTCTTGACCGTGCTGATGTTAAAGAATATCGGGATGCTATCCACATCATGTGGATTGAAACAATTGCTACAAAAATAGATGGTTGGACACCTAATCATTTTGTTGCCTGTATTCACAAACATGAGGAACCTCTTTCAAAGCGTTCGAGATTATCCTTTAAGGATTCTGAACCTCATCGCTCATTTGAACCAAAACAATCACAAGATCGTCCTTCCCCACTCTTGGAGTCCAACACAAATGAGAGTCTATTGAAACAGGTAAATTGTGGGAAACTGCAAACAAAGAAACAGACAAACATGTTAAGGTTGCTTCCTTTATTGATTCTTCTTCTTCTTCAGATGATATCTCAGAAATACCAGTTCAAAATGCCCAGGTTGTACATGAAAAATGGCATACACCAGAGATCGGTAGTACCCCAAATCAGTAACGGAATATTTTCTTTCCAGCAAAAACGTTTGGTAAAAAGATGAGATCTTTCAATGCCTCCTGGTTTGATCGGTGGTCTTGGTTATATTACATAGAAATCAAAGATGTTGTATTCTTTTTTCCTTGCATCAAATCATTTTAGAAGAAGAATCTCAGTTGTCACCAGCAGACGAAACAGGAGATATTTCCAACAAAGAGCAACTTGTTTTATGCATTCGATGGGTTGATCAAAATTTTACCGCTCATGAAGATTTATTAGGGATGTACTGTCTTTCTGACATTGGGGCTAATACAATAACCCTAGCAATTGAAGATACCCTTTTGAGGTTCGATCTGCTTATCAACAAAGTGCGAAGCCAGTGTTATGACATGGCTGCTTCTATGGCTGGTTCAAAGACAGGTGTTGCAATTCATGCACTTGAACCCAGAGCCCTTTACATAGACTGTTATGGCCATGCTCTTAACCTAGCTTGCAGTGATTCTGTTAAGGGATGTAAGTTGCTTAGAGACACCCTGGACATTGCAAAGGATAGAACAAATTCGATTAAAGAATCTCCAAGAAGAGAGATGATTTTCAATGCATTAAAAATACCCCAAATCTAGAGAAAACGTCAGATGGAATAGGGTTTTGTGTCCCACAAGATGGACAATAAAAGCCGACACATTTTTGAGCATTTTGTCAAACTATGAAATTCTAAGAAATGTTTGGGATGAAAGCCTCCAATACGTGCGTGAGGTAGAAATGAGAAACAGAATTAGGGTAGTGGCTGCTTATATGTGCAGGTTTGATTTCTTCTTTGGGTGTTTACTGAGTGGAAAACTTTTACGTTATAATGATAATTTGGCAAGGGCTCTGCAAGCTCATAATCTCTCTGCGAGTGATGGTCAAAAAATGGTATCAACGACAATGAGTGCTTTGCAAAGTCTCCGAGATTAGACAATCTTCACTCCGTTTTACGAGAAAGTTGTTGAAAAAGCAAAACAAATGAACATTGATGATCCTGTTCTTCCGAGAAAACGCAAAATTCCTCGTGAACTTGATGATGGGACAGCAGCACATACTTTTTGATCGTGTGCAGATATATATAGGAAATATTTCTACGAGGCATTAGATCTGCTTTTAGCTGGCATAAAATCTAGGTTTGACCAACTAGGTTACAAAGCTTATGTTAATCTTGAAAACCTCGTAATTAAGGCTTGCACAGGTCAAACGTTTGACGAAGAATTCAATTTTGTCACGACCTTATGTGATACAGATTTGAAGCCAAAGGATCTTCACTGCCAGCTTACAATGTTAAAGACTGTTTTGCCAAGACTTTACGCCAGATATACCAAGTGTGGTTGAATTTTTCAGATATTCAAATGAAAAAAGTCTGTTTGTCGAGATCCTGAAAATTCTCAAGCTAATTTTGGTACTTCCTGCAACTAACGCTACCAGTGAGCGCTCATTCAGCGCCTTGAAAAGATTGAAAACATCAATGAGATCAACAATGAGCCAAATACGAACAAACAATTTGCTTTTATTGCATGTTCATAAAAATGAGACTGATGAACTGAGTCCAGAAAAAATAGTTGAGGAGTTCGTAAGTGAAAGTGAACACAGACTGGCGATTGGCGATTTTTGGAAAGTTTACCGAATACTAAAATGCCTTATGACTCAGAAATGATAGATATAAACAAAAACAAAAAAAGAATTAAAAATAAAAAAAAATCCTTAATACCCCCGCCAAAAACAAAACAAAAACAAACAAAAAACAAAAAAAACAAAAACAAAAAAAACCAACATAGCTTAAAATTAAAGTTGAGGGTTTTTGGGGGAAACTATATAGATTCTATGTACATTATTAGATTTATGTACATGACGTGCACCTCAATGTTTGCACATATTTATGCAGTTATCTTTTTACTAATTGTTTTGTCGATATCACTTTTTTTGTCGTAAATTACTTTGGTGTCAAGTGAAATTGCTTCCTACAGGCCTGTCAAGAACTTACCAAAAATGCAGAAATTATCAAATACGTTTGGGCCATGCTTTCTTCAATCATAAGATTAACATTTCTTTTTTTATATTTTACGAGTTAAATTCATTATTATTTTTTGGGGGGTGGGGGGGATATATATGTATCGTATGAACATTTGAAATGCAAACTACTATTGGAGAAATGTATACTAAAACGACGATAACTCAACAAAGACCGAAGGTGACTCCCTCCTTGATAAATATAATTGTCAAAGCCCTTTTTGTGGAAATTTCATACTCATTGTGTGGAAGTAGAGAAAACGGTAGATAGATTAAATAACTATATGGGAAAAGAAAGGTTGGAATCGGAGGGATGTTGAAAGAAGAATAAAATGTTGCTATAGTATCTGATGAAAATTGAAGAGAAAAACTGCAAGGTAACTGCAATGTATATGTCACGGGGATTTTATTACAAATTACACGGTGCCAAAAACATGAAAATTTACTCCATGACAGGCTAAAATACATACAAAACACAAATATACATATATATTCATGTGTTTGTAAATTACTCATTAGTTATATGACGATTTTGAGGAGTTTGTTTGTGATGGACAGCGGTCACCTTATGGAAATGGCCTGTTCTGACGAAGAAAAAATTTGGATGTCAATCGAAGATTACGAAAGGGACATAGATTCAAGTTTCACAACTAGAGCTAGCTAATCGTGCTACTATGGACTTGGTATTCATGTAAAAATAAGCAACCCTTCAAATTCCTCTCTAGGATATTGGGATATGCTTGTTATATGATGGTTGTTTGTTGTCATCTGATTGATGTTCTTGCTTCGAATCAGCGTCGGACATTGTGATCATTGACCTCCAAAACATCATTGTATGGAAATTGAAAATAATGGGACTATGTGTAGATCGTGATTATTGCTTCTTTGGATAACCAGAGACCTGTGATCAAACCTCATCGTTTGCGCTCGCGTCCCAGAATATCTTGTTCTGTGTATACAGCAAGGAAGGAGCGAGTTCTATAAAAGCATTGTCTTTCTATGTATATTGGTAAGACATTTCCAGGAATGCGTTAATAGTTTTATTTGTTCTGGTGTAACGACATGCAGTGTAAAACAAAGTTCAAGTATTTGTTGTAATGCATGAGAATTGTTACAAAGTTAATTCTCCAGTAAAAAATGCAACCTCTCTCTCTCTCTCTCTCTCTCTCTCTCTCTCTCTCTCTCTCTCTCTGAAGCGTGTTTACTGAGGAAGGAGTCACCACTTCATGCCTGGAAGAAAATACATGATTATTGTAGAGGCAAAAATATATGTAGTGACATGTCCACAAACCAATTGTCCCACTTAAATTTAACATCTTATACCTGTCCTTTTATATTCAGTGGTCACGTTTACGGGAAAGTAACTGTAAGTGCCGAATTTTGTCCTCGTAACCTGCTAGTTTTGCACACATCACTAAACTGGCTCTACCAAATATCAGAAATAATTTTCAACACTTAAAACGCCGCTTGAGGCGAGCTGTATACAGTTTTCATTTTATATCTCAATTATTTGTGTTTAAGATAAAAAAAAAATAATAATAACCGAAAACTGTAATATTGTATTGAAAATATGAATAAAGAGGTTCTTACTGAATGATAATATATGGCAATGAAATCGGGCGAATTTATTGAGGGCGAGAGTGGGTTTGTGTCTCTCTCTCCATTCAGTATGAGTTTTTTTCTAGAGATCTACAATTCTGCAGCTATATTCTAATAAATATAGCATGTACTGACGATTACATCTATGTAGTAAGTTAATGGCTTTATTGTAATGATATACTGCACGTTATACTCCACGAATTAAGATTAAGTACGAACTAATATATGCATTTGTGGGACGAGTTAACAAAAAATAATCAAAATGGAGGCAAGATGAACGAGCCGATCCGACGTCCAGAACAAGTGTCGCCAAAATCAAGCCCCCGAGGGTCCCGGTCGCCGGCGTACCCCCGCCCTGACTCTTCGGGGACACTGAAAACAACAATAAGTCTAGGAAGAGGAGTACCGTCAGTTATTCATTCCGGTCCATTTTATCTTGTTAAAGACATCGGACCAACACGTATGTTTTGCCTTTCCACCTCAATCAAATTAAGTAATCTTTATTTAGAGTCGGTTATGGTATATAATAATGCAACATTATCTGTAAGAAGTTATTTACCGATTCTGGACTAAATTGTAAATATAGAAAAACAATTTCTTAGAAAAGGTTTAAAGAACTGAAATGTGTACAATTATCAACAGATTTGTACGTGTATGTATTAAATTATGGGCTTCAACATAACTGTAGCTGCACATACCATTTGTGATATGGTACCAGTCCTAAAAAGGTGCTACGTAGTACTATATGAATAACTACAAAGAAATTTGAAGAACTATAGGTTTAAAGATCTGTAGGTTTCAGTTTTTGGTTTTTTTTATATTCATGTTTATATTATTTTGGGTGTTTTTTTCATATTCATCATATCATTATATTTGGAACCAGAAATATATAAGTTTTATGGTTATTTGTTGAAAAATGAAGGCAATATATGAATTTGACTTTTCAATTAATACAGCTTCAATCAGCCTGTGGCATCATGATTATTGTGTTATCGCCCCAGACTTGGGTTGGTTTCTTGTATCATCTCAGGTCTCTTCTCAGTGGGTTTGTTTGGTAGGCCTGGGCATTTCTCTCTATGATTACGTAGTCGTATCACCTTAGCACTGACAACAGCACTGCAGTCTTTACATTTTGCTGTAGTCTTGTTGCTGTCCTCAAAAATATCATAAAAGTTCCAAATGGGATCTCTAGGCTTCATGATTGCATGTGTCTCTCTCGAAGTCAAGAAGTAAAAGTGATAGGGAAATTGTGGCATATTTCTTTACACAGGTTGTGTTGAAGCCATAGAGAGCATAATTTGGGTAGTGATTTCTATTTTTGTTCAAATTTCTTGGTCAGTCAAGAACTACCTATTGTTTCAAGTCTTCATCTTAGTATTGTTATATAAACATTTTGAGGGGTGGATTGGTGATGTTTTCACAACAATAACATGCACAAGGATCATCCTTGGTCCCAGACTGGTCAGAGTACCCTAATTAACACCTGTTTTCTCTTTTCTGTGTTAGGTAAATTTCCTGCACTTTACATTGTATTACACTTTGTTTATTTAGAGCACCTGTCTATCTGAGGCAGTTTCAGCAAACCAAATGTATTAAACCTTTGAAGCATGATTGATTATAATGAAATGTATTAGTGAAGAAGTAATTAAAAGACTTATTTCATATTTATTGTTAAAATAAATGTATAAACATAGGAAAAAAGTCATTCTAAATCTGTATTGACCACTTTGGGAGTATTGACTGGGACGGTTAAAACTATTTAAAACTGGCGGTTAAAACCGCTCAACCCTGGTTAGCGGTGAAATATATCTTTAAATTATTCATCCTAAATTGATTTAATAAAATATATAAGTGATAAATTTTAAAACTAAATCATGAATATTATAAAAAAAATAATACAAAGTTATTCATTTACATTCACCTTTAGAAAATTCAACAATCAGACATGTATGGCAGTCAGGCTTAGCATACATAGCTAGTGTGATCTTGAACTAGCACCTTTATTTTGCAATAAAACCATATTATTCTAGTTAAAAAGATATCACCTAGATGGTAAATATTATTATAATATTGCTCAAATGAACCCCATATAATAAAAAAAAATCCTGGTAGTTTTATTTAGTAGTGCCGATCTCAAAATATTTATGATAGGAGTAAATGTTGCTCATTATTATTTTCTTCAAAAATAAACTATGAAGTAATATTATTCATTTGGAAAGAAAATAGAAAACAAGTTCAGATACAAAAATATCAATAGTCAAAGTTCTGCAGAAGACCACCCTTCCCCCACACTTCATAATACATATGCATTCTACATCATGAAGTCAACGGTTGCCCATGTTCAAATGTCAGCAGTGACATCACTTCAGAACTGCACTTTTGTTCACAGTTTTTGTGTGTAGAACGTGCCAAATTGCCTCAATAAAAACGAAAAATACATTTGATATAGTCATACAAATATAGTACCTATAATGTTTTCACAATTAGCAGACTTTCACATTCACTGTTTTTTTTTTTTCTTTTATGAGCAGATCCATCAGTTATCACAGGAAGCAACAATCTGATGATTCACTATGGACTTCAGAACTCATTCAGCAAGTTCTGTAAGAAGGAGGGAAAAGAAGAACTAAGTGCATTTCTGCCAAACCTTCCAGGATATATAGACACCCCAGGATTGCAAGACAACAGGTAACATCAAATACCTGTATCTATTAATGGAAACATAGGGAAATATTGTTTTCTGAATTTATAGATGGAATTTAGTGTGAAAAGCCAATTTTAGTATTAAATGACAGTTTTTTATGATTTTAACATGAGACACTGGATTATAATACAGAGCTGCTAACTCTCGAGATTTTGGCAACTCTGATGGTAAAATATTCAATTTGTATATATGAAGAGCACTGCTGCAACAATGCTTTTTATCATAAAAAAGTTTTTCATTGTTTCAGTTCTTTGAGATCCTTAATAGAAAACCCCCCAAAGACTAGTAAAGAATTGGTGCCTATATCAGGATCTGCACTGCAGGGATTCCGGTTACATCCTGGACCAGTAAGAAAGAGAGAGAGAGAGATTGATTAGAAAAATATATAGGGAGAAAATTTTGTTTTAATTACTTAGAAAACTTACCTGAGCCAAATGCTCCAATAAGCTTCTGTGATCAAAGTTTTCTGGAAATCTGTCTGAATATAATTTTTTTTTTTTCATACTTTTTATCTCTAAGAAACCAAAAAAATGGCTTTTAATGTTAGTCCCCTACAGAAGGGGAGTATTACTTTACCCTTGGTCTGTTTGTCCATCTGTCTGTCATTCCGAATCAGTTTTCTGGACTTTTTTCTGCATTAGATGAAGATATTCAACTGAAATTTTATGTATGACTTTGTCTTGAGTAGTTTCAGTTCAGGTTTGAGTTTTGTTAGGCTTGATCTACTTTTGACTGAATTATGCCTGTTGATGAATGCTTGAGGTTTTCCGGACTTTTCTCCACATCAGATAAAGATATTCCACTGATATTTTATATATGGCTTTGTCTTGGATAGTTACATTTCAAGTTTGAGTTTTTTTATAATGCGTGACATATTTTTGACAGAATTATACCACTTGATAAATTGCAAGACTCAATTTTCTAGACTTTTCTCCACATTGGATGATGATATTCAACTGAAATTTTATATATGGCTTTCTCTTGGATAGTTACAGATCAAGTGTGAGTTTCATTATGCTTGACGTACTTTTGACTTATTTATCCTACCAATAGTAAACTTTGTATTGCCTGCAATACACTCAGAAAGCTTGTTTGGATGGCAGATTGTGTGATTGCTTAGTAATGATAATGTTCAAATGACAGGTGTCTAGCAGCTTCCAGTCCACAACTGGAATGAAGGTGCCAGGGTTGGTTTTTGGGGTTGTTTTTTTTTTGTCTGTAGATGGAGTAGTTTTCAGACTGTAACCAAAATCCTTTTCCATTTAGAACTTTACATGCAATCTCCTCATGAGACAAATATGTGCCCATTTGTCACAAAGGCCCCCAACATATGCATATAATTTCTGGACTGTAATTCTAGCAATTCATTTTTCTACTTTACACCCAGAATCTTGAAACTTGCACAAAGATTCCCTATTGAATGAAAATATGTTTGGTTGATTTGGAAGTCATAGGTCAACTATGGAGGAACAAGACATTGAAAAATACTTTTGAGACTCCTAGAAATGTCACACAGAGTCTATGAAATAAAAATTTTCCATAATTATATAAGGTCAAAGGGCACTGACATAATAGCATGATGGAATAGATCCTCAGTACCCTTGCTTGTCGTAAGAGGCGACTAAATGGGGCGGTCCTTCCGATGAGACCGTAAAAACCGAGGCCCCGTGTCACAGCAGGTGTGGCACGTAAAAGACCCCTCCCTGCTCAAAGGCCATAAGCGCCGAGCATAGGTCTAAATTTGCAGCCCTTCACCGGCAATGGTGACGTCTCCATATGAGTGAACGATTCTCGAGCGGGACGTTAAACAATATTTAATCAATCAATCAATGATGCTGTATATTTTTTTTCATTTTGGGATTTGACGAATTTATTTATATACCTGAAATAATGCTAACCCAGAATAGTGCTGCATATACCAGATAACGACATTCAGAAACATTTATCGTAAAGATTAAACACGAAGCCAAGGTTTTGTCACTGGCGGCGAATATTCCTGATAACAGTACCGCGTTACCGTACTTCCTGAATTTCCTTTATTAGTGTTGCACAACAGAGCGAAATGCTTCGACATAGTATAAAATCAGTAGAATATTAGCTTTAAAAGTAGTTAATTCGTATATAGTGACATGGATCAACTTTGCAAAGATACACATTTCTGGGTAAGTGTGACGTCTGAGGAATTGTTCCATTTAAAATTTCGTATTTACACTGTATTTTGCCCCTGGACTGCCTTGTAAGCTTTTTATATTCGTTATTTTCACCTGTTCATTTAACTGTCGTGCGTATAGTTCTGCTGGTGGACACTGAGAATAGCTGTCGCCCGGAATGTCCGTAACCGCGCAATGCAACGGATGTTTTCTCAACTTCTGTATAGGTCATGGCATGTACCTGCTGTATCAAACTATAAGACTGTATATGGATAGAATGAGATAGGTACGGTGTTACTCTGCTCGTACATGTATATGTGGAAATGACATACGCAACGGACAGTCAACATTTCGTATTTTGGCTGATGATAGTAAAGATAAAATTATGTAATTTAAATAATTTGAATTCAAATCGTGCATACACATTTGATTACGTTACAACTTTGACTAAAAAATTACAGTAAAATACGGAACTTACCATAAAAACACAAATCTTTATACGGCAAAGAAACATTGAAACAGGGCGTACTATACGTTCATCAACACGTACTACTAATTTGACTAACATACGTGAAAGGTACTGAAACTAGTGCATATTTAATCGAATGAAATAACCAGTGGACTTAAAGAAAATAAACATTATTCATCGAACTCAATCCAAATGCATAACGAAAACTTTGTTTCATTGTCACGGTAGCTCAGTGCTAGATGTTCTTATCAATGTATCACCTGTTGCCAGTTGCTCAGTGGTAGAGCGTTCCCTTCGTTACAGGAGGTCGTGTCATGGCTGCGTCAAACCTATTACATAAATCACAGGCGTTCGACGTTTTAAATATTTCTATAATAAAAAAAATATTTTCCTGTAAACAAACTATTCACAAGGTGTATTAGGCCGTCATCTTGGTTTCCTTTTTTACCAGTTGCATTGGTTGCAATTTCCGATAGAGGTGTAGTGAGAGTAGCGCACGGAATTCTGGGTAGAAAATGTGTAAAAAATTTAAATATCATACTGGCATGAATTTAGCATCATAATAAAGTAATAAATCGATCATAAAAGAAGTGTTTAGACATTTTGCTCTGTTCAGTAAAAAAACTTTTAATTGTCAAGGTAACTTGTACGGAAATCGCGCGAATAATCACGTAAGTTTGTTGAAACATAAAAAATGGTCACGTTCGCTGCACACTAGTAATTGCATTGTCCAGGTAAAATGAATTTTGACAGTTGTAGGTAACGAATAGACCGGGATTCTAGCCGGGTTCCCAGGTGTGCTACCAATTGACCTATCTGGCTACTAGCGATCGAACGCGGCTGCCTAAATTTTGCAGCCCTTCACCGGCAATGGTGACGTCTCCATATGATGAAAAATTCTCGAGCAGGACGTTAAACAATATAATATATTATATTGTTTAACGTCCTGCTCGAGAATTTTTCATATAATAATATTGATTGATTGTTGTTTTTCCGCCACACTCAACAATTTTTCAGTTATTTGACGACGTCAGGTTTTTATTGGTGGAGGAGAGAACCCAGATACAATGTACCCGGGAAGAGACCACCGACCTTCCGAAAGTAAACTGGCAAACTTTCTCACATATATCGGCGCGAGCAAGATTCTCATATAATAATAATTGGATAAGAAAGTGTTTTGTCTCTCCTGAAAAGTTGATACGAACTTTTGGAAGCGCAGAGACGCAATGGGACAAATAATTTCTAGTTAACTTACATACACTAAATGTACTGAAAATATACTGAATTTATAATATACCTATAAAGATTGATAGATTATATATTGTTTAACGCCCCGCTCGAGAATATTTCACTAATATGAGACGTCACCATTGCCGGTGAAGGGCTGCAAATTTAGACCTATGCTCGGCGCTTATGGTCTTTGAGAAGGGAGGGATCCTTAAAATGCCACACCTGCTGTGACACGGGGCCTCGGTTTTTACGGTCTCATCCGAAGGACCGCCCTATTTAGCCGCCTCTTACAAGCAAGGGTACTGAGGATCTATTCCATCAACCCGGATCTCAGGGGGCACCTATAAAGAAAATTGCAGGATCCAGAAAAATATTTTACCAAAGTCTCTCTGCTTCTCACGAAAATATTATGAAGGGGAAGCTTGTGAAGTACTGGGCCACAACATATGTGAGAAGTGATGTATGTGAAATTTAGATTCTCAAACATTCTAAAAAACTTTAACAAAATTAGAAATTACAAAACGGTCTAAAGTCAACAGCATCAAAGCATTCGACTTTCAACCATTTTACATTACCATTCCTCATGATAAATTAAAGACTAGAGCGGTTTTTGTTTGTGTGTTTTTGTTTGTTTATTTGATTTTTGTTTGTGTGGTTTTGTTTTTTTGTTTGTTTTTTTTTGTTTGTTTGTGTGGTGTTTTTTTTTTTGGACATCATAGACAGCTGCTTCTTCGATAAAGAGGAAAGTCGAAAACACTAATATCTAATGATCAGTCATCCATCAGATTACTTGTTCAAAACCATTCTGATTTTACATACTTATACTACTTGCTGGAGTTCTTCAGTGACAATATCTGTGTAGTTTTGGAAGATTAGGACTTTTTGTACTAACGACATTCACTTATTTTTACATGTAGATTTGATATACTCCGGAAAATTAGATGTTTTGTTTATTTGTCGTTTTTCCGCCACACTCAACAATTTTTCAGTTATCTGATGTCGTCCAGGTTTTATTGGTGGAAGAGAGAACCCAGATACAATGTACCGGGAAGAGACCACCGACCTTCCGAAAGTAAACTAGCAAACCTTCTCACATCGACGTGAGCGAGATTCGAACCCGCGCCGGCTAGAGGTGAGAGGCCTTGTGATTTTGAGTTTGATGCTCTAACCACTCGGCCAAAGAGGCCCAAAATTAAATGTAAAAGTCTTCCGTGTCGGTTTTATATCTAGAACGTTACTGAACATATACGTAAATGCCAAACTAAAACTTTATAACAAACGGGATGACTTTAGCTTCTCTATCGTCAACTACACATGTCCCATTCTCACCTGCATAAGGTTTTTATGTCCCCGAACCTGTTTGATACTTGTTACACGACACCATGTTCTGCGTATGATCAATTTCGAAACCAAAGCATGTTACTAACAACTAAGTCGATGTTGCAGGGTGGTCAACAATCTCGTTAAAGTCAGCATTTTGCTATGGACGTTATGAAAATCTTATAAACATATAGAACCTACCGCAAGTCGAATGTGTTTCACGGCAGTTTTATTTTATAGTACCCATATGACTACGGGTCTATCCTTTTACCCCATCTCAATATAAACGGCTCAGGAGGGGTCAACAGGGAGTATTTATTTTTCCTACACATCTAATTCTATCTTCGCTGTTTTCAGGGTTCGTGCTTTCTCAGGTTTTGAGTTTCGCATTCTTTACAGGATTTATGAGATTGATCACGGCTCATTATCTTCACCTTTGTAATTTGCACAAATGTAAAGGAATGAGATAATGATTGAATTATAACCTTAAGATTTTGTAAATAAATTCAATAATGATTAAAAAGTTCATAAACAATAGGTAATTGACCTCTAAACCCCTATGATAAAATATTTTCGCTGTCATTGATGCATGTAAAATATGTTAATGAATAATATACAACAAAACGTACAATTATAAAGAATATAACACATCGGAATTTCAATTACTCTCACACAAGTTTGTTATTTAATTTTTCGTTTTGATTCTTACGTAAACATTTCCTTACCAATATATTTTGAGGTGTTGATATTTACAATATAGGTAAATTCTACCGAAGTTTTGTATGGCACAAAGAATTAGTGATTGAAAAAACATAATGGAGACTGAAATATTTCGATCTTTGGAATCAGTATTTTTGAAAAGTATCTGAAAAGGTGTTTTCTGACGTTTTTGTTTTAATTGATATAGGATTGGAACCTCACAATAAATGGAGACCACCCATTGTTTACACCATGTTTTCTGTCCACGGTTCCTGTGTGGGTGATACATGGCTGGATATGGATTATCTCCCCTTTCTATATGTATTACCTGTTCAATACGAAGACAAATCCAAATCCTCTCAACTGGAGAACCATTCTAAAAACTGTACGTAGAAAAATAATACATCGGGTTCACAGGGCTGAATAAACCGTATTTCATTTTGACAAACTGAGGATTTCAATCTAAATATTGTGTTCACGTGTTCATTTCCTCTTGATGTATTTGTTGTTTATGTAAATATCTTTTCTTTCGCCCAGAAGCAGATAGAAATAATCTGAAAATGACAAATTCGGAATATAGCGTTTTTAAGTTATATATGAATGGTGATCTTTTAAACATGAATCCCTGTAGACACCAGTAATTAGGATTTTAATATTTTGCAGCTTCTCCTAGCAATAAATACAGCGTTATTGATAGTACAGTGGACACTGGAGTACACGCCTCGTCATTCTATGTGGAACGCAGCAGTCTTAAGCTTTACTCTACAAATCTGTACACAGGTAATGATAAAGTCGTTATCGGTTGGAAGATTGTTCTCATATATATATATATATATATATATATATATATATATATATATATATATATGTGTGTGTGTGTGTGTGTGTGTGTGTGTGTGTCTTTGACTTTCTATATATCTTCTATCTATCTATCTATCTATTTATCTATCTATCTATCTATCTATATATATATATATATATATATATATATATATATATATATATAAGTAAGGTTTTGGTATTTACTTAAAAAGTCATAAATTATAGATTTTGTGTTTATGGTATGAGAATTGCAAAGTATGCCTGCCTTTTGTGCATTGATAAATATTACAGTCTATTTTATGTGCAGTCTTGAGTAACTGAAATCTTGAGCCTATGATTGTTTAGATAAAATAAACATTTAAAAGATATGCTGAAATGATTTTTCTTGTCAGGTGATAATGTTATAAAATGATTTGTCAAGATAGAATAAATTTCATATGAGAAAAAAAAAAATGGAAACATCAGTGTTTCAGCCTATGGAAATTACACGATGGTTAAGATTTCAAATAAATGCTTTACGTGTGACAAAAATTTTATTTTTTTGTATTGTTAATTACATCAAATATAATATACTACTATAAATGATACAGACAACAACCGTCCGTATCTCAGTAAAAATTCTTATTTTTTAAATGTATAGAAAGACTGAATTTTCTTTTTCATGAACGCATCATATGCGCTGCAGATTCGCATGATCTTTCTCTAATGCTTTCAATCATGTGGAAATATAACGTGGAAAAATGACACCAATTTTTTAATTTTACTCAAATTTTGTTGAAATCCTTATTTTTATTTTTGTGATTGTTTTTGTTCAGAGAATACAGAACGCAGCATTTAGATAAAACGTTTTTATATCGAACAAAATGTACTGGAAAGGTATAGCAAAGTTTGTCCAAGCCTGCGCTGAATTTATTTTGGCGACAATCCATTTTCTATCAATATACCGAAAATGGAGGTATATTATAAGGAAAATTCATTCAAAGGTCTTAATACAATGGGGAAATAACGGAAGGACGCAATGGACTGCGGAATTGACCTCATGCTTGAAGTTTCCATTCCTTATACACCCCCGTAATGAAAAAAAAAATAATACCAAGTTTTTATTAAAAGAGAAAAGAATATTGATATGTTCGCTACAAAACATGGTCTTCGTAACTTGTGTTAATATATTAGAATTTAATACCGGTGTTCTTATTATTTTTCAGTTTTTGGTGGGTTTCTACATCCACATGGAGCGGTGGAAAGGTTTCGTCACATCCGGGGTTTTATTTACATATTGGACAGTAGCAGTTATCATCGGTATAGTTCCATTTCACAACAAGATTCTTAATCTGGTAAGTATGTCATGTCATGATTATTAGCTATCTATCTACGATGCACTGGGATACTCTCTATATGTTTTGAGTTTCATTAGAGGCAAAGCAAAGGGAGAAAAATGTACATGTATGTATGTTAAAGACAAATATAACAGGGTTTTCCGGGAGTCCGTGGGTCATTTTGGGGTGCAGTTTTACACGTATACATTATATATACATGGTTTGTACACAAAGAAGACACTTTTATAACTGACCTTGTACAGTGTTATCATAGATACCTATAGTTTACTTTAGTGTTGTCAGGGTTATCAGAAATTAAAGTACATGTAGTTTGGGTTCTCTCATATTATGCATTTTAATAACGTAGATTACGTTATCAAAGACCAGTGACGGAAATGAGGCCACACTTCATGTACGGATATTGTGTCCGTCGGATCGGATGTTGAAGGGTGCCCCGCGTCAAGGATCTCGACCCCTTGGCACGCAAAAGCTAGTTTCTCTGAGTAGGCTCACTGGGAGCCGACAGGGAAACTCCAAAACTCAATATCGAACATATTTCATTTAGTTAACTGCAGTAAAATAGCTGAAATATTGCCAAAAACGGCGTAAAACTATAATCAATCAATCAAGTACGGATATCGTAAATTGAAGTTACCTATATACACTATTCATTTCAATGATTTGTATCACGTTATTATGCATCAATTTAAGGAATGATATTTAATGTCAAGTAAATATGATCTCAATATTACCTTTCGATTTTAACCAATCAAAAAAGCCTGCTATTTAAACTATTATTATTTTCGTCCGAAAGATGTCCTGTATTTTAATGCCTTATCTTCCAATGTTAACCAAAGTCAAAGATCGCGGACATTTTAGTATTTCAAGGATGAGAGAGATAGACATTCCATTGCAGATCGAATGCTTTATCTGCATTGATAGTTAAAAGCATTTCTTTTCTATATTTTCGTTCCAATGTATATGTGTACTCGGTGTGTTGTTTCTGTAGTTTGTATATTTGATTCAGGTTCAGTGTAATGTCATAACCTTTATATTGTTTTCTACATTTAGATTTTCATTCAATGTAGACAAATTCTTTTACAGTTGAAGCTATATACTGAACATGAATTGCTCTTAATATAAATACTATTTTCAGATTTTATGTCTGTATTCCAGGAATATATTCGGAATACATCGCTGTTTATCTCGTTTTGTGCTATGTATGTGGTACTCTGCGTACAGTGGATTTTGTCCTGCTTGGCAGATAATCCTAAAGCTAGTGATAAGGTAAGACCTAATACCCCAAGGAAACCACAAAGGCCCTTATAGTCCGCTTCTAGCACACATATTGTAAATGTCGAGTAGTCGCGCCAAGTAGTGTGGGTGAAATTCAGAAGCAATGTCTGGGCGACAATTACAAGGGTAATAATTCACGGATGCTATATTCTTAGGTTGTTTAAAATAAAGTTTTGGAAAGTCTATATTAAACTATGTATAGGAATACAATCTACCACTAGTTGCTGAATGTGGCGTTGATGAGGGAACAGGTTTGCGATTCTATACAAAATGAAATCTAAAGTAAGTCTTAGAAGGAACATTCCAAAATCATGTTCACCAAATACGTTCATGTTTCTGAAAAACTATTGTACCACGATTATTGTAACTAACTTTGTTTAACAGTTGTGCGGAAGATACCCAAGTATCTAGATAAATTATATAGTATGAACTAAAGATCAGCACTGTATCCATGATTATATGTCATGTCCTTTAGTACTTTTAATAGGCAAGACTAGACTATAAATTATTTTATTCACTGGTCACATGGCCTATGAAATCAAATTTTTACTGGTCAATTGATAACTTTTTCTGTCCCTTCTCACCAGTGGATATAAAGACGACTGGCCCAAATTTCATATAAAAATAATGGTCCTTTATCTTGTTTATTCAAACTAGCATCAATAGCGGGCTTTAAGAAACGTCGTTATCTTATTATGGCTATCCATGTTTTTCGCTTAAACATAGAAAATTGTTGACATCCTCTTCACTTATTTGTGAGCGAATGTCACCTGATTACGTAAGCATCGCAAAATTAGATGGATCATTCTAAGAAGCTTGTAGCTGAAGGGTTAGCCGAAGATGCTTATATACCAACTAGTCCGATAGTTCAGGAATTCTTATAAGTATCTAAAATAACTAGCCCTAAGGGCACATGCTCTTTATAAAGCACTAGCCCAAATCAGTAATTTACTGGCCCCGGGCCATCGGGCGATCAATTTTCTCGAGCCCTGAATAGGTGTATGTACTGTCATTTGTTTTCGAGTAAACTTTTCCTGGGAGGAAACCAGTGTGCTGATAAATTGATGTTCATCCAATGATCATCCATCACAATGAAAAGGTGAAGATAACGGACAATAATCAATCTCATAAATGCTATAAAGAGTACAAAATTAAAAGTATCATTTGACCATATCCTTATTGAGAAGATACATTTTGGCATGGAATCTAGAAATATTCATATAGTCATCTCTTTACAAGGTATCAACTGTTTGAGATTCAAGACCAAAGACGAATGTGATTATGGCAATAACTTTTTTCATCAATTTCTAATTATCGTATATCTTATAAGCACACTCGCTTCGCAACCAGCGCCGCGTTAAACTTCAGACATTTAGTAGACGCAGTGACTACCCATGGAAAGCGTGCGAAAAATGTAATGAAAGTCAGGTTCTTTCCAATATGACCTTGAGAACGGAGCGTAAATCCTGTATCATGATAGAAATTGGCACGACAAAATATCTCTCATTGTTAAGGTTGAACGCACCAGCCGCGGAAGCTCATGATCAGTGGTTAGAACGTTAACTTCCTGAACAGAAGGTCGTGGGTTCAAGCCTCACTTTTGACTTGCTCGCATCAAACCCAAAACGTAAATGTATGTCGACTGTTCCTTCGTCAAATGCTCAGCATTTAAAGTGGGAATCGCTGGTAATCTCATGTGGCAGCAGGCATCGATACGTAAATTTATACACCCTGACTACTGCGGTGCTCTGTACAAATTTGTGGCACTTCATCTACAGTGGTGACGTCTTTACATGAGTGAACAATTCTCGAAAAAGTCTCGTTTAAAGTCAATATTTCGTAAATTTTATGGTAGCTATACCGATCTAGTTTACCAATTAACAACCTGTTATTGGATTAAAGAACCCTCATTGGTTCGGCCATAAGCGCTAAGTTTGTGGTACTTCACCTACAACTGGTGACGTCTCAGTATGAGTGAAAAATTCTCGACGAGACGTAAAACAAACAGTTTGTATTGAGACCCCCCAATAATTAGACGGTCCTAACACAAATTAAACGATAACGGAGAGCGAACAGTGATGAAGTGTTCAGGAAAAAATGTTAAAGGTGTTTGAGCTAAACTTGAAGGGAATGCTGATGGAACAGTAAACTATCAGTGAGCAAGAACAGAGCTCAGACAAATGAATGAGAAGAGAACAGTGGGCGAACAGAACGAATGAAACTGGGGAACATTTTACGGATTGTAATAATATATATTTTTAAAATATGAAACGTACAGGAGTATGCTTGCATTGTATGAAATATTTCTGAAGACATTTTGCCTGTTATTGAAAGAACAAATGTTCGACTATCTTAAGTAATGCATTGTAAAATTTGTGGACTTTCTTCCCAGGAGAGTAGTCCTCATTCCACATCTTCCATTCCGTCCAGACTGCTGTTTTCCTGGTCCTTTAGGTAGGTACACTAGGTGTAAATCCATTTGTGTGAGTTGTATATTTATGATGGTAAATGTTGTATGTCCACAATATTACATTACCTATATCAGAATGCGAAGTTTGTGTCATTTCACCGGAAACCGTTTCTGGTATCCTCTTTGAGGTGTACAAAATCTTTAAGTAAAAGGTGTATAACGATAATGATCATTGCAAGTAGATAGAGTCTACCAACGCTCTCTGTATGACACAACCTATTTAATGATCCATGGTAGGCTTTTAATGAGAGGGTACAGAACACCTCTGACACAGAAGGATATTATTCCTATGGATCCCAAAGACAACGCAGGCCACTTACTGTCTAAATACCAGATATGTTGGGAACATTCTGAGAGTAATTCCAGAAAATGGTAAGCAATTAACATACTGCTATTATGACAAGTCTTAATCCTCTGCCGTCGAAATAAAAGTAGATATCTCCTCTAATTATGTAGGTCAATGTTCCCTCTTTAGTTTAGTGTAAGATAATGCGATTCTAATATAAAAAGTCATTGAGTAATACAAAAGAATAAGAAATGTATACGAAAAATTAAAAGATAAAATCTTCGGAGGTGAGTAGCATCAGATGAACGATATTTGTTGATTTCCCCTCTACACTACTCTTCATCAGAACTAAGTCAAACAAATTGTGTTTATGTTATACATTTTTATTGACTAAAATATAGTTCCGATATAACTTATTTCTTTTAAAGTTGCATCGACAGAGGAAAGGATATGCAGGAGTTCGAAAATGGTGGAGAGTCCTTGCTCCCAATGAATGAAGTTGGAGATAATACCCATTCTGAATCACATTTCCACCATCATTCCCTCTCGGGAACTCTATTCAAAATGTTTGGTTGGGAGTTCTTAACGTTCCATCTACTTGCCATGATAATTTTTGTATGTAAAATGACAAATCCGCAATTACTCAGGTAAAAATAAGCATCTATACTGACTATCATATACATTGCAAGGTATTGCTAGTGTGGAAAAGATAAATATAAGAGATTAATCTCGCCAATCCTATAAAAAATCAAGAACGAATTCTTGGAAAATGAGAAGGTAGGACCAGGTCGCTAGGACGATTAGAAATGCCCTGCTGACATTTGACACACACCGTGAAATCTCTGTATTGATAAGGTAAACGGAATAATCTGCAATCAAAATTAGTATGAAAGCAACAATTGATGCGAAACAGACAGACAATATTCGATCCAACGACACACTGTATTTGCAAAAAAGACCATTATCACAACCATAGCTCAGTGGTTCACTTCATAACCTCGTGGTCTGCTTGTGCCATTGCCAATGAAAAAGCTAAGGTAACTAACGGTATTTAATCGCGTAATTCCTATAGAAAGTACAAATCAGAAGGATGGGCAAACACGGACCCCTGGTCAATGATATTGTCAATGAGGAACCCTTGCATCTTTTTGATATCAACTTCAGAATATTTGTGCCTGGAGTCAGAGTGGTGTTTAACAAAATAATTTTTGGGATGACCAATCACTAGATATGAATATTTTCTTTTACCATTTTGGTTCACGAAACAACTGTCTATGATGTCAAAAAGTCTAGTCTTTAATTTATCGTGAGGTATGGTTGTGTAAAGAGTTGTAAAATCATACGTTTTAATGTTGTAAATTCGAGAAAAATTTTGTGATTTCAAATTCAATAAATGTTCATTAGAATTTTTAAGAATCCACATTTGATTAACGCCACTTCTGACATATGTAGTGGCACAGAAAGTTTGAAGTTTCTCCTTCACAGCAATTAATATTTTCGTAAGGAGCAAAGATAGGGGTTTGGTAGAACATTTACTGGATCCAGCTATGTATCTTTGTTTGTAAGAGTTTTTGTGGAGTTCGAGGACCCAGTATAAGTACGGTAACTCACATTCATCCGCTTCATTGACTGGGATATTAAATGTATTTAAAACTGAAGTATGATTTTGAAGAATTTCATCTTTTGAAAGGGCAGTTGAGTATACGTGCGATTAATAAATGTAGAATTAATGCCAAGTTTGTTTAGAATGCAGTTGTAATAATGAGCCTTACAAACAAATACAATGTTATTGCCAGCTTTTGTCAGCTGGAACCAAAACATGTTTCTCATGTAACTTATCTAACTCTTTTATCACTTCTGATTTACTAAACACAGAAGGATAGATGGTACGCAATTTTGTAAACGAAAACATACTTTCTGATTGCTCCTTCGTCAAACGGTCGGCATTTAGAAGTAACAATTACTGGTCTTTCGAATATTACCTCATATTTTTGGAACGTTTAAGATATAGGCCTCAATTTTTCAGCCCTTCACCGGCAATGGTGACATCTCCATATGAGTGAAAAATTCTGGAGCGGGACGTTAGATAGTATATAATCAATCAATATGTATTCAGTAAATTATCTAAACAAGAAATGTGAAAGACTGCGGTGTCTTGTATTTCAAATTCACAGGAATATATCGAATATTGACATGGATGAAAAATATTATCAAAAGATAAAACGTTATTAATGTATCTAAATATTGACCAAAGCAAGTTTTCTTTTTACCATATAAACGTTTTGAACAAATTCTGCCTGAAATGGAAAGAAATTAATTAGTTATTATGTTAGCTAATAAAGGAGAATAAGTTATGCCCATGTTAATTCCAACAGACTCTTAGAAGGTCTGGCTTCTAGGAGGTCGTGAAGTCTAGCTCCGCTCTTGCCATGGCCGCACCAAACCTAGGACGTAAACATTGGTAGTTATTGCCCTTTAGCTAAATGCTTGGCATTTAAAAGTGAGGATGATGAGTTTCATATATGACCTTAAAAGTTGAGGTCCCATGTTGTGGCAAGGCCCTGTGTTGCTAAGGACTTGAGCGCTAAACGTAGGTCTAAACTTGTGGTGTAGACCTACGATTGGTGACATCTCAGTATGAGTGAAAAATTCTTGACAGGACGTAAGTCATTCAAGCAATCAATCAATCTGGATGTACAAAAGGTGGAATCAGTTAACAAGGGGGAGTAAGCTTCCCCTGTCGACAAGTCACACCCGTCGTGAGCCCTATATCTTGATCAGGTAAACGGAGTAATCTGTAGTGAAAATCAGTGTGTAAAGAACGATCTAACAATTGGTGTGAAACACACAGCATTTAACCCTTTGACAGGTTATATTGCAAACTAACTCGCTCTAACTACCATATAATTTGCGATATGTTGAAATTGAAAGAGACTGTTGAAAGCCTTGTAACATCAATTTGTTTGTCAGGAGCTTGCCTCGAAGTAAAAACTGATCATACGCAGATCAAGTTCTTGTGTACACGAATATCTGCGAGTTTCCTCTATTGAAAAAGCAGCTTTCTGTAATGTCAAAAAGCCCAGTCTTTAATTTACCGTGAGTAATGATATTATAGCATTTATACGTTTTATGAAGATGATTTTGGAAAAAAATATTTCAAATTTACGTAATATCTTTAGGAAGTTTCGAGAATCCACATTTGTTGTGCCACATTACCTCTGAAGTTTTTCCTTCACAGCAGTTAATATGAAAAAATATTTATTTCATGTTTGACTTTATCACCCATTCTTTTGTTTATTTTTTGTCAAGTTGGTATTGACAGTTTACAAATACAGACTGTTGAATATAAATGTTAGTACACGGTGTGATTTTGCTTGTAAGATTTTTGGCTGCTGTTATGGAAGGTTAAACCATGAAATGCATACTGCAGTGAAAAGAACATGGCCGTAAAATATAAGTAACATGAAAATAAAACCACAAATTTTCAACCTACTACAGATTGATCAACGTATAGGGTTCACAGGGGTATGACCGGTCGATGGGGGATGCTTACTCCTCCTAGGCATCTGATACCACCTCCATTATATCCAAAAGTCTGTGGTTGCCAAATTCTTACTTTTGTATTCCTTATAGGAGTTATGAGATTGAATACTGTTCGTAATCTTCACCTTTTCATTGTGTAAAATATGAATAAGATGTATATAAACAGGAGGAAAATTTAATCAAAGCTATGTATAGTATACATTAACCGACTTTGTAAAGTAAGTGTGCAATAAATGATAAACATGAACATATGAATTAATGTCTAAAGATTTCTTCATGTTATTGTGTATTTCAGATTACTCCTCGAGTTTATAGCAGAGCCCCAGGGTGAGACGAATCAGCTGTGGTGGGGATATGTCCTCGCTGTATCTCTATATCTCGTATCAGTATCAGAATCCATATGTTACAGCCATTTTTTATACGTCTCCTTAAACGTAGGCAGAAGAATCAGCGCGACTCTTATGTCAGCACTATATAAAAAGGTACGGAAAGGCTTCACACACACACTCACAAAATGTTTAGCACGGAAAGTTTGGGCTTTTAGAGCATTTCTCTGTTACCTTCAAACTGATATATAGTGACCGAGAAATATCTTGTCTGGGTGTATTTTGATGGGAGAACACCATATCTGATTTTTAAATACAGTATAAGGGGTATTTTCTGCGGTTGCAAATTTTTGCGATTTGATCCCTAAAAGTTAGAAAATTATGTTCTGCATTTCCAATTTCTGTGTTTGTATTATAATGATGCACTTGGATTTCTTCTTATTTTTGTTATTTGGAATATTTTGGGATTGTAGTTTTTGCAGATTGTTTTATCCTGAAATTTTCGCAAAATATGGGAAACCGCAGGAATTACCCGTTTTACGGCTTTTCCGCCCTGTTTCTGTGTATACAACAACTGTTCTACCTGTAGCGAGGCCCAGAACCTCCATTTCTCACCTAAATTTGGCTTGTTTTCTTTTATCTTTTTTATAGCTAGGCATCTTGAATCACATAAATTCAGTTGAAGTACTTTCTATGCTATTCATGACGTTCCTGTCCCTCTATATCTGGTGATTCCCACGCCAATCTTGCAATTGTTGCCAAAATAAAAATGGCAAAATGAAAATGTGAATATACCAAACAGTGATTAATCTAATACATCCTATAAAGCATGCAAAATTTAGGGTAGTTCAACACGCACCATTGACACACCAAAAGTGAGATCAGGTGCCTAGAGGATAAGCATTCCTAGTGACCGGTTACATCTGTTCATGTAACGGAGTAATAAGTTTGTAAAAAATTACTTAAAAATTTGCATGAAACACGACAGACAGCAGTCGACCTAATGTCAGGTTGTGTGTGCTAATTAGATCACTATAGATACCACAAAAGTTGTGAAATGCCGACTTGAGGCTGTTGAAACCCTGTAACATCAAGGTATTTCCAGTACGTTACATCGATTTATCTCGCGTATCGATTCAGTGGAGAGACGAAAACACCATATGCATTATGGGAAGATGACAGTAGAGAATTTTGTTTGATTGATTGTTTGTTTTACGTCCCGTCGAGAATTTTTCACTCATATTGAGACCTCAACAGCTGTAGGTGAAGTACCACAAATTTAGACCTATGCTTAGCGCTCAGGGCCGTACCAGTGAGGGTTCTTTAACGTGACAACGCCTACCGTGACACAGGACCTCCGTTTATAAGGTCATATCCGAAAGATCCGTGATTCTCACCTCTAAATGCCGAGCGTTTGGCGAAGGAGCAATCACTACCTATTTTTCGTCTTAGGTTTGATCGGCCATAGCACGAGCGGGGCTCGAACTCACGACCTCCCGGTTACGAAGCGAACGCTCTAACCACTGAGCTACCGCGACCGGTATAGAGAATTTTGAAGTCATCCAAGTTAGCTGTTGGTTTGCCTTTAACATCTATGTTCAATGAATTATCCATATACGAAGGATATATCGAAGACTCTTGTAGCTTTTATTTCGAATTACCTGGGATATATCGAATTAACATGTGAATGAACGTGAGTATTGTCAATAAGTAAACCGCCGTCGATATATCTAAATGTCAAATTGAAGCCCTCATCAAGATAAATTTTCATTTAGAATATTTCAAATAATCTATCCCTCACAAAAATTCTAAAACGGATCAGCTAACAAAGAAGTATAATTCGTGCCCATGGGAAGTCCAATAGACTGTTGAAAGGCCTGTTCACCAAAGACTACGTAAATATTGCCATTCTGGAATTTAAAATTTGGGGTATTAGGATATTAGCATAAGATATCATGTTGGTAAGTTGTACAGAATCCCTATAGGTCATGTATTATGAATATACAACTAAAAGCAGGTACCAGCATCAAAATTCGTGAATGGGGGTAAACAGTCTGTCCTTTTTTTCAGTAACAACGACTGAAAATTCGCCGAATTCTTGTTATCTTCTAAACTTGTACCTATAAAGAAATAGAACTAGTGCCTTAACCTGGATCGTAATTAAATAAACCATATTGTTGCATTCAGTATTGTGTGTGTTTTCGAGCATTGTTGTCGTATGTTCTAGGTGCCAGAAGAGGGAGTATTGCCTCTTCATTTAAATTAATACAGTTAACGCTACAGAAAAAAATAATAGATTTTTTTAATTTGAGAATCTAAGGATATATAGTCTACAATAGCCTTTCAAATGCAGGAATCTGCAATAGCCCCTCCGTGACAGGAATCTGCAATAGCCCCTCCGTGACAGGAATCTGCAATAGCCCCTCCGTGACAGGAATCTGCAATAGCCCCTCCGTGACAGGAATCTGCAATAGCCCCTCCGTGACAGGAATCTACAATAACCTTTAACCACAATGTGCAATGTGCTATTCTTCTTTTGATTACATTTAGGCATTGACAATCAGCCATCATTCGAAGCAGTCCTCATCAGTTGGAGAAATCTTGAATCTAATGTCTGTTGATACATCTACCATACAACATGCTGCAATGTACCTTGGATTATGGTTTGAAAGCCTTCTGGAGATAATACTTTCAATCTACTTTCTGTATAGCATCCTTGGCTATGCCGTATTTGCAGGGTGTGGCGTATTAGTAGTGCTGATGCCAATGAATGTTTTCCTTAGTTCAGTATCATTTAGGGTGATGCAGAAGCACATGGAACTCAAAGACGACCGAGTAAATCTCTTGTCAGAAGTAATCAACGGTATTAAGGTAATTATTACAAACATCTAGTTATTGGTCTGTCTTCTGAGATCTGAATAGTATTGATAATTTGATATAAAAGATATCACATTTGTCAACAATTTCAAAACAATGTCAAAATATTTATACACTATCTTACCCCCAGGCGATGACTCATCAGACCTTTTATGATCCCAGTAAATCTACTATTTGTGTATTTGTCGATACATCTACATTGAATGCTGTTAGTTATCTTCACCTTTACATCAGCTTAATTCTTATTTCAAATGCTCAACTTCTTCCAAATACAACCTAGCTTTGGACATGCAATGTTATGCAACCTTTTTGGAATGCAAATTGAATCTTGAAAACCTTTTTCCTTTTAGTCCAAATATTCTTTAGCCAAGGGTTTCGATCTACACTGCAGTAAGGGAACTATCTCAGATAAAGGGGGCCTAATTGGAAAACATACAAAACGCAGTAGTTCTAAAACATAAACGTTTTTACAACCATTGTCAGATTTTACAACCCAGGTACACAGGCAACACGATATGTTATAGGTTTAGATTTGCTCAACGTATCACAGTGGGGTACATGTCAGGTCAGTAAATGAGTAAACATAATTTTCAGTAATATTATCATCGTCTATGACTTTTAAATTATAAAGATTAAGAATCATTTTTCTTCAAGATATAGGACTCACTGCGAGTGTGACCGGTGATCAGGAATTGCTTACTCCTCCTAGGCACTTAATCCACCTATGGTATATCCAGGGGCCCGTGTTTGCCCAACTCTTTAATTTTGTATTCCTCATGAGTTATGAGATTGATCACTGTTTATTATCTTCACCTTTCAATACAATTATAAGGTGGAGCAGTCATATTTTATATCTAATGACATGTCGAATATAATGGCACAAAGCATTTAACCTTAAGGCCTTCATAATGAGGTCAAACCCCTTATCCTTCATCTTAAGTTGAGAATTAAATTCATAGGGTATCCAAATTCATTATCGAAAATTCCCATGAAAAGGCGAAGATAACAAACGGTAATCAATCTCCTAAATCGAATATGAAATACAAATTAGAGGGTTGGGCAAACACGGACCCCTGGATATACCAGAGGTGGAATCAGGTGTCTTTCACACCCGTTGTGAGCCTTTATCTTGATCAGGTAAAAGGAGTTTTCTGTAGTCAGAATGAGTATGCCAAGAACGGTCAAACAGTTCGTATGAAACATGTCAACAGCAATTATCAAAGAAAGGTTGTATTGGCAAACTACATCGATGTAACTTAAAGATATTATTGATTGACTGCAAGTATATTGTTTAACATTCCTCTCAAGAATCTTTACTCATATAGAGGCGTCACCATTGCCGATGAATTGCAGCAAAATTTAGGCCTATGCTCGTCGCTCAGGGCCTTTCAGGAGGGAGGGATATTTATCGTTACACACCTACTGTGACACGGGGCCTTGGTTTTTCCGGTCTCATCCGAAGGACCGCTCCATTTAGTCGCCTCTATTCTAACCAGGATCCCCACGGGAAACAGATTTTATTGTATTGATAGAAAGATTTATGACATTGAAAGTAACTTCTTGTTTTATTTCCAAAACTTTGTTGCATAAACTTCTTTTGAGTTTTTTAAAAAGGCACAGCGTATGATGCATTGTTGAACAGTTTAGTGTTCTGTTTGGTTCGATTTTTTTTTTTATCCCAGAATGCTCAAAAGAATCGCTTTGTTTACTCCCACATAAAATGCTATACCGCTGTCGTCCGTCTGTCTGTCTCCTTAAGTTTGTTATCGCAACTCCTCCTAAATCCCTGGGTGATTTTAATGAAACTTGGTACAAAGAAAGATCATAATTAGTAGATGTGCATATTACAAGGAAACACTGTTCAATTTTTTGAAAGGGAGTCATGGCCCTTGGACTTAGTTTTTTTCTATTCAAAATACTTTGCCGTCGCAACTCCACTTAAACTCTTAGGGCGTTTTAATGAAACTTGATACAATAAATGGTCACAATATGTTGATGTGCATATTACAAGGGGAACGTATGCAGGCGTATCATGTGTGTCATTATCTATTTCGTAAATGTATATCAATTTGTGTTTTATAATAAATCCCCATAGTAAGGGATTTATCAAAAATGAAAATATGTAATAGGTTTCAAATGAAAGCGTGTGAATACAGACAATGTTTATATCGCTCGCTTGAACATATATGCTGTCACCATGAGAGTAACTGCGTTGTCGTTAGGGAAACATATATATATATATCTGTGTGTGTGTGTGTGTGATAGCAACTGCGTTGATGTAATTGAAACGTTTAAATATATTGTATATATATGTTTGCAGGTGTTGAAGCTGTACGCCTGGGAAATGATTTTTAAAGAAAAAATCATAGAAAAGAGGAATTTAGAGTTGAAGAAATTACTGAATATAAAAGTCCTTCAACGAATTGTTGAAACCTTTTTTCACATCACTACGTTTCTAGTACGTAAATTTATATCATATCCCGAGTCTTTCTGATCAAAATTTGCTCGTTGTTATCGTTGTCAACGTATATTTGCATAACTGACATATGCATGGTACTCAGGGCCGTGCGCTTGAAGGTTTGTTATAGTGATAACGGATACTATGACCTTTAACCATTTTTGAAAATAGTCCGTTTTGAAGGTCATATCTGAAATCTGAAATATCTTAAATCTGTATGGCGAAAGAAGAAACGTTTTATGTTTTTTCGCAAGACGCTAGAATTGAAAATAGAACCCAGCTTCACAGTTGCTAAACAATCACTAACCACTAGCTAAACAATCACTAACCACTAGATAAACAATCACTAACCACTAGCTAAACAATCACTAACCATTAGATAAACAATCACTAACCACTAGCTAAACAATCACTAACCACTAGATAAACAATCACTAACCACTAGCTAAACAATCACTAGCCATTAGATAAACAATCACTAACCACTAGCTAAACAATCACTAACCACTAGCTAAACAATCACTAACCACTAGCTAAACAATCACTAATCACTAGCTAAACAATCACTAACCACTAGGTTATCATGGCAGATACTATTATTGCGTGGACACATTACTTTCATCATTAAGACAAATTCATAACTTTTGAATCGTGTTGCTTTGTTGATTGTGAAGAAATGTATTTGCTCTGAACACCATGTTACGATCTTTAGATTGTGATACCAAACATCGATTAACTCTTCTGTCCTCTTTGGAGGTTATTTCTTATTTATGATTGATAAGCTTTTGTTTAAATCTTCTCTTTTGTCAGTTATTCACTTGCATGATAGATTCTGATAGATACCAAGTAACGTTTGTTTATCGAAATTAACTTTTTTTAATTACAGTATAATGGTTACATAGGAGTAATTTCTGATCACCCACTAATTCGAAATGTGATCACAATTTAGTCTGTTTCTTTATAGGTCATGTTTACAGTATTTCTCACATACATCCATACCAGTGATACACCGCTGGATGCCAAGACAATATTTGTCTCCCTTTCTCTATTCAACGTACTGAAATACTCCATTGATGTCCTGAATCATTCTGTTCGAGATAGTTTGAAATTTATTGTGGCTTTAAATAGAATAAATACGTTCCTAAACAAAACGGACATACAGGAGGATAACGTTGAAAGACATCAACTAGGTAACGTAGCATCTCTTTTAAGTCAGGAAATAGCAATACCAGTAGTTCATTTCAAAATGAAATAACATGTGTCCATCACTTCTTAGATGAAGCAGTTAAAATCATCGATGGCGAGTTTGCATGGGACATCAACAACAGTTTATTGAAAGAGTGAGCCTTCACTAGTATTTGTTTTCAGTATAGAAAGAATTGTTTCAAATAGTGCGACCATTAGTGGTTGCTTTCACTGTAAGTATAAACTCCGTGGGGATCCGGGTTAGAATAGATCCTCAGTACTCCTTGCTTGTCGTAAGAGGCGACTAAATGGAGCGGTCCTTCGGATGAGACCGCAAAAACCGAAGCCCTTTGTCACCTTTGGCGTTTTAAGGCAACATCCGTAGTGTTCTTTCTTTTTCCATTTGATGTCTTTTAAATCTTTTTTGATATATTACATGCGGTTGTACATTTGTCGATGCAGATGTTCTATCTATTTAGAGTAAATATAGCTGTCCCAGAGGGAGGCCTTGTCGCAGTAGTTGGGCAGGTGGGACAGGGAAAATCTTCACTGTTGTCAGCCATATTGGGGGAGATGATGAAAATAAGGGGAAAAGTCAGTGTCAAGGTTAGTATCATTTTTATCCGAATTGATTAACTATTTATGATTGATTGTTTGTTTGGTTTACGTCCCGTCGAGAATTTTTCAGTCATATTGAGACGTCACCAGCTGTAGGTGAAATACCACAAATTTAGACCTATGCTTAGCGCTCAGGGCCGTAGCAGTGAGGGTTCTTTAACTACCGTGACACGGGACCTCCTTTTTTAAGGTCATATCCGAAAGACCCTTGATTCTCACCTCTAAATGCCGAGAGTTTGGCGAAGGAGCAATCACTACCTATTTTTATGTCTTAGATTTGACGCGGCCATGGCACGAGCGGGGCTTGAACTCACGACCTCCCGGTTACGAAGCGAACGCTCTAACCACTGAGCTACCGCGACCGGTGATTAACTATTTAATCAATGCATTAAAATAAACCTTTGTATAAGTGAATCAACACAATATAGTTGTTCAGTTTGACAAAGGCAACATTTAATATTAGATGCAGTATGATGGATGACCTAGGCAGCAGGATGTCTGTCATATAAATGTTACCTTCATGTTCACAAATATCGACTTAGTACGATATACAAAGCAAATCTGATATTTTCATTGAAAAGTTCTTTCCATATTTTAATTACTGTCACAGGGATCCGTTGCATATGTGTCACAACAAGCTTGGATTCAAAATGCAACAATCCAAGAAAACATTCTGTTTGGAAACAAGATGGACGAGAAACGTTATCAAGAAATACTTGAGGCTTGTGCTCTCACTCAGGATCTGAATATACTGCCTGCAGGAGATCAGACAGAAATAGGAGAAAAGGTTTGCAGAATATTTTAATTGCTGTATTCAAAAACTGATTAAGGAATATTTCATTAAACTTTTCACCAGTAAAAAAATTACAGTGCGTTAATTAATAGAATTTTGTCTCGTACCAGCGAGAGTGGAGGAACGGTTAATTTTTCTATCCGTCTGTTGGGCTTCATGATTGGAGGTACTGAAATGAAATGTGTACCTTGCTAATGAAACCGAAGATGCCGAACAATAACCAATCCCACAAAGAATAAAAAAGGGAAATAACCGTGATCAATCTCATATTTCCTATAAAGAATACAAAATTATTAGATGGGCAAACTCGGAGTGTTGGACATACCAGAGATGGGATCAGGTGCCTTGAAGGACGAAGCATCCGCAGTCGACCGGTCACACCCGCTGTGAGCCCCATATCTTGATCTGCCAAACGGAAAAATTCACAGTCAAAATCAGCGTATAAAGAACGGCCTAACAATTGGTATGAAACACGTTAAACAGTATTTAACCAAATGACAGAATGTATTGGGAGACTAGATCGTTATAACGATCAAACATTTTCGTAATGCTGACCTTAAACGAGACTGTTGAAAGCCCAATAACATCAACTTGTTTGTCAGTACCCTGCCTCGATTTAAAAACTGATCATACGCAAACAAGCAGTTGTGTATCGAATCAGTTGATTGACATACATATCATATTCAGGCGATAATGGAATGTTGCTGCGTAAATATGGGAGTTGACGATAGAGAAATTGAAGTCATCCCGTTTGTCATAGAGTTTAGAATGGCAAACATGAACACCTGAACATTTCATAAGCATATTAAATCAGAGGTCATTATCCTTAAATGAAGTCCATTCTTTTGATCAAGAAGTGATTCATGAAAGTCGCACACATACAATGGTCATTAGGGTTAATGTTAATTACTGACATAAAAGTATTATTTTTCGTATCAAACTATGTATGATAACAATTTACTACTATTCCTAACATATAATGTATAGGGAATAAATCTGAGTGGCGGACAGAAACAGAGAGTGAGTCTCGCCCGTGCAGTGTACAGTGACGCGGACGTCTATCTTCTTGACGACCCACTGTCCGCAGTCGACTCTCATGTAGGCAGCCATATTTTTGATGAAGTTATTGGATCATCCGGGTTACTGAAAGACAAGGTAGGTCACCATTTCATAGGAGTATTGCAAATGTATTATATCATTTATATGCACATAATGTTTATCATTATCTGTTGTGTTATTGTAAATATGCAATATTAAAGAACATATCAGAAAATCTATATATTAGTTCCTCTTGACAGACGTGTATGGTTACACATGGGATACAGTGGCTACCAAAAGTTGATAATATAATCGTCTTGGCCATTGGAAAAAATATCAGAATCGGGCACTTACGATGAACTACTTAATCATGATGAGCCATTTGCTGAATTTTTGGAGACGTATTTGATCATCGTCGTTTTTCATACATATGTTCTTGTTGACAGACATGCATAATGGTTACACATGGGATACAGTGGCTACCAAAAGTTGACAAGATAATTGTGTTAGTCAATGGTAAAATATCAGAATCCGGCACTTACGACGAACTGCTTGATCATGCTGGACCCTTTGCTGAATTTTTGGAGACTTATATAATGGATAAGGATGAAGGAGACGTTGAAGGTGTGAATTGATTTGATTGATTTCATTCTATAAAACATTTCTCTTTCATTTTTCTAAAAATCACAAATCCGTCTTCCCTGTTTGTCGCGAACAAGTAGACTAGTACTTCGTTATAGAAAATATCAACTGATCATCCGCCATTGAGATGCAGTGATCGTTGAAGCTCATGTTCATTTATAAGTAGTGTGTCATCAACGAATGTCTTCCAGTTGGTCAAGGTCATAGAAATGGTCGGGGTAAAATATGATTAATTATCATACTTTGTAGGCATCGATTCCGTAGTAAATATGTGAAATTATATAGCACCCCTTTCCGAATAATTTCGGTTATTATATCACAACCTTTTTCAAAATCCATGCGCTTTTTTACGTATAAATCGCAAAGTGACAGGAGAAAGTTGTGATTTCGAGAAAACTGTGAAGAGCACGGGAAACATAAATACTAAATGTAAAACATCTTCAAACCTAAGGGCACTGTTCAAATAACTTTACGCCCCGTGGGATCCGGGTTGTTAGAATAGATTCTCAGTATATCTTCGTTGTCGTAAGAGACGACTAAATGGGGCGGTTTTTCGGAGACCGCATAAACCAAGGTTCAGTATCACAGCAGGTATGGCACGATAAAGATCCATCCCTGCTCAAAGGCCGTAAGCGCCGAGCATAGGCCTAAATTTTGCAGCCCTTCACCGGCAATGGTGACGTCTCCATATGAGTGGAAAATTCTCGAGCGGGGCGTTAAACAACATATAATCAATCAATCAAATAGCTTTACAGTTACGAAGATTTCACGCAACTGATGATATTCCTGTGGTTGAACTTGACAAAATACTGTCGAATTTCACAATCGTAAAAGATGGAAGTCGTGATGCGTACGAGCCACACATAGTGAAGACTATCTAAGGAAACAAAAATTCTATCAGATGTGGCAAATGGAAAATGTGACTCGTGTAAATGAAATAAACAGAAATTCGTCTTTGGGAAATTTTGATACAATGTATTTTAGACGTGTTTGATAACATAAGATTGGAAATTTATTGGAAGAATTTGGAAAATGTTGAAAATTTACTTAAATGCACAATTTTGTCACATTAATTATTATTATCATTAGTCCGCATTTATATAGCGCTTTATTTAATAAAGGCGATTACCCTAAAGTGCTTTACATGCAAGACAGTAAAACAAAGGACAAATGCATGAAAAAGGACGTAACTTAATACTACATTTATTTTAAAATAGTGACGAAGAGTAGGCAAAACTATATAAACCTGGTATTATTTTTTTTTCTTTTTTAATTAATTTAACAACTGTTTACATAAATACTGAATTACATATTAATTGCTAGTTTAAAGAAATATGTTTTAAGTTTACTTTT
The DNA here is from genome assembly GCA_024699665.1 of Ostrea denselamellosa. Taxonomy (NCBI): domain Eukaryota; kingdom Metazoa; phylum Mollusca; class Bivalvia; order Ostreida; family Ostreidae; genus Ostrea; species Ostrea denselamellosa. Next base: position 3,074,473 of record JAMZEH010000005.1, on the reverse strand, counting down.
AAAAACTGCAAAAGAACCTTCGAAACGGAGCGAGCTCCAATAGGAGGCAGTTCCACAGGGTTGATGAAGACACATTAAACCGTCTTTCACCGTACAGTTTAAAACGGGTACGTAACTTTAGAAGGGATAACGAATCCGCGGAGTGGTGGTTGAGGGCGGTAGACTTAACGTTTCTGGATGTGTGCTGTAACTGATCCAGGTAGAGCCTTGAAAGTATACAATAGTATTTTATATTTCGTTCGATATGTCACATGTAACCAGTGAAGTGATGTGAGAATTGGTGTAATATGCCCATGTTTATGTGAAAGTGTCACTAGCCTAGAGCTAGACAAACTGGTCATCAAGTGGGTCACCACCATTCAATCATCTTTAGAATTGTCAGAAAGTACCAGCTAATAAATGGAGCCAAAGATCGTGCAAGATATCAAGACCGCAAAACATTTGGACGGTATAACAAGGTAGTCAAGAGGATGATAATATGAAATGTCTTTGCCATTAAGGGGGGATAGTTGCCACATCGTTTGATTTCAACGACAATGCGGACTCAACATAAGTGACTAGGCTATCGTACGAGAAAAAATACAGGGATATTTGCTTACACCCAACTACAAAGCAGCAGGTGTGTGTTGGTGTCAAGCTTGGCAATGTTGGCACCTAACCTTTTGGAGAAACGTTTGTTGGTCGGACAAGAATCTTTTGCTTCATATTACAGATGGGCGAATGCATCTAGAATTAGATATGTCGAAAGAAATAATGAAGCGATTCCGTTTGGTGGTTGCGGGGTTGTTTCCTACCGCTGTAAGCTGGATGTTGTCATAGTTAGGACAATCAGACTCTTCGACCAAGTCCAACGTTCATGGATTCATGGATGACAATGCCAAACTACATCGTGTTTGTGCTGTGCAAGATTTTGCTTTTGCTCAAATAGTCAATTGCGACACTACGATTCCTTCCCAAAGTCCAGAGTCGAAACCTATTAAGCACATTTGCGACATAGCTGGTCGCCGAGTTCGTCAAACGGCACCATCTATTCAAAGATGAGTGGTAAGCTCTACCACAATATCACATTAAACGTTTGATCAGAAGCTATAGAAAACGCATAAGGATTGTAATTCGTATGAACAAAAGTTATTCCACCTATGGTACTGAAAAAAACCCAACTATTTAGTGTGAAGATGGCCTGATTTAATGTTATTTCTTTCACAATAAACATTTCAACCAATAGATATAGTCCTAGGTTTTTATTGTGAATTTAAAAATATCGCGTGTTCTTGTCTTTGAAGAAGAATGACAAGGAACACATTTACGAGTAATGGTGTTTTAAGTTTTTAGAGATCAACTGATGGTTTCCTAAATAACGTCGTCAGTCGTGAATTGTTACTTTCTTCTGATAGTGTAAAAATACTCCTAGCTTAGCAAATTAAGAGGATAGGTGTTGTTTTTTCTGTTTTTGCATGTGTATAAATAAAGTCACCTATTCCGTTTATCATAAATTAGAATTATGAATATTAAAACATTTGTCATTTTAGAGGAGGTGATGGCGAAAGTCTTACAACGACTGACGTCACTAACGTCGAATGAAACAAATGGATCAGTGTCTGATTTGAGGTACGGGTTACTGTATTGTTCTACATTGAACTAAATGCCTATGTGTTGTTATTCCCTTGTAATGGACTGGTTATATACAGCAACAACACGTCGATTCATTTCGACGAGTGGGGATGGGTAACGCCGATATGTTATAAATATGACCGATGACGTTTATGGTCCTCTTGTTTTAATTATGATTGTAATTTGTTTTTAAATATTCCACACACTATAACTAAATATAATGAAATTGAAGCTCCTCTGTATTATGCCTATGCTGCTAATATCGATGACAATTGTTTTTACCTCTGTCCATCCATCTGTCTGTTATAGAGTATAGTATTTTTTTGACTAACTCTTCGTTCAGTTTTCAAGCTAGAACTTCTATACGTAACATGATACCGCTACTTAAGCAATACAGTTGTAAGGAGTTTGCTTTCTTAAATTTGTGACAAGTAACGGGACGTTGAGCTACAGCTTTCAAGTTTTGTATGTTAAGTAGTATATATATGTATGTGTGTTAACTTTATCACGAATGGTGGCTGTTGACGTCATTTTAGTATGCTTTCAGGGTACATATTACGCCCAACGTCTTTTATAATTAATCAAACTAGAACATTTATGACAAGCAGGGTATCAGATACACACTACGATGGTGTGTATTGTTTGATTTTCTTCATTTTCTCACGAGTGACAGGGCATGTAGGAACCTATATTACAATCTACATATTGTGTATCACTCATTATGGCTGTTTCTTTTAAACTAATTTTGACTATGGATTACTCCGTTTTCCTGACCGGTTGGAGTGACCGGTCGACAGGGGATGCTTATTCCTAGGCACCTGATTTCACCTCTGGTATATCCATGTGTCTGTGTTTGCCCAACTCCAATTCTTATTCCATATAGGATTTGTGAGGTTGATAACTTTTTTGTATTATATTCGCCTTTTCTTTGGACTCAAGGCGAGTATGACCGATGAAGGAAATGGGCACTACTCATGGGCATCTGTTCCACCTCTAAAGTGTTATTTGTTATTGTATTCTTTAAGTGATCTATGAAATTGAAAAAAAAAATGTTCGTTATCTTCACTCTTTCACGTTAATGCACTGCGGGAGCATCTAGTTTCTTTTTCAGACACAACCTACTTATTATACTTTGTTCAAACATATTGCGGTGGCATCGTCTTTATCTAATTTGACATTTATTTCATTTAGACAGTCTATTAATGATCTAAGTATTAAACATCTTCATGGAAAGAGCACATCGAGTCATGCAACTGAAAGATTTTCATCGGTGACCTCAGACAAAGACGTCAAGAAAGATTTTATAAAACATAATCTTATCGAAGAGGAAACAATGGAAAGTGGAAAGGTACATGTCAGAAAGTATTTTAACGAATACGACTTGCTGTTTCTGTAGATGAAGTGGCGGTTGAGGGTTAAGGGACTGGGCTACAGTGGTTTGGTATATTTACATATATTATTGTGTTAATTATTACTTATGTTTGTTGCATAAAACAACTATTATAGACAATTATTTATATTATTATTAGCTATATTTACGATTTATGACTCAATAGGTGAAGTGGAAGCAGTTTATGACCTACTTTAGAGCCATTGGTCTGGGATATTGTGTCTTATTAGTGACCTTCTATAGCATGAGTGAGTGCATGATGCTCTTAGCAAACATTTGGCTGAGCAGGTGGACAGAAGACCCTGTTATAAAATCAGCCGAATCAACAGCAAATGGCAGCAGCAGTGTTCAACAAAGGAATATTTATTTCATTGGTAGCTACTTAGGATTTGGATTAGGGCAAGGTATGTTACATTGCATTATTATTTCTAGTTTTTGTATGTTGTGATATCGTTTATCATATGGAAACACAAAATATAGTATTTGTAATAAGAAGCAACAAAGTAAATGCATTTTGTATCAACTTGAAAATTATGGCGTTTAATTATACCACTATAAACAATATAAATTGACAAAACTATCATTGCATATATTAATTGTTTCATTCACAGTAATTTCTGTGGTGCTATTTGGAATATTGTGTGTACTGAGAATAATTGCTGCATCTCGAACGTTGCATGCTAACCTACTGCACACAACTGTGCGCTGTCCAATCAGCTTTTTCGACACAACTCCATCTGGTCGGATCATAAACCGTTTCTCTCAGGATATGGAAGGAGTAGACACCATGCTACCATTTAATTTAGAGGATCTGCTTTTCTGTACGACGTCAATTCTAGGAGTTATGGGAGCCATTACATACAGTATACACTGGTTTTTGCTTGTTGTCATCCCACTCGGCATAGCATACTTCCTTATCATGGTATTGTTGTTTGTGAATTCTTTGGTGAAGAGATTAATTATTGTTATTCTGTCAAATATTTAGACTTCGGTGCCAATTTTTATACCAATAGTGGAAAATTGGTATCGGATGTAATTGATTCTGCAATGCATAGCAAGAGGTGTAAGTTGATGTAAAAATGAAAAATGGAACTTTTTTTTTAGCGAAAATAACAAAGCATCTACTTTACAAGCAGCAGTACCGTGTTTATTACGGGATGCGACCTCTTCGATATCAATTAATTTCTTAATTTAAATGAGGTTGAGGTGATGCTCGTAAAGAAATTGGTCTGGAAGATATATTTGTATATGTATTAAGGGTTTTCTATATTGAGTAGTGCCATACTCAATTTTTTTTTTTGAACACTCAGCATTTATTTCCAACGGGATTGTCAGTTAACCCATCCAAACAGTCTATGTATGGGTTCAATCTGATTCGGCAAGGACCATTCTGCTTCCGATTTGGACAAAATTAAACTATTATGGAGGTGCCGAAACGCTACTGTTCAAAATCAACACATTTTACAAAACTCTACTACATAGGGATATTGAGTGCGTGAAGCTGATTATATGTATTGACATTCGGAATGAACGCAACTAAAATAGATAATATTTTTCAGTGAACAAAGGAAATCATTTATCAGTGTATGTATTCAGTATCGTATATATTTTAATGGCAAGGATATATAAACATCTAAGTTGCATTCTCAAACCACCAAAGTACAAAATTCTGTAGAACAACTGCTTCGTAGACGAGAGGTTATGGATCGAACCGCAGGAATGATATATCCGAATTGTTAGAATGGTTGTTTTGTTGGTTGTATATTGTTTAACGTCCCGTTCGAGATTTTTTATTCGTATGTAGTTGTCATCATTGCCGGTGTAGGGTTGCAAAATTTAGGCCTATGCTCAGCGCTTACGGCCTTTGAACGGGCAGGGATTTTTATCGAACCACACCTACTGTGACACGGGGCCTCAGTTTTTGCGGTTTCATCCGAAGAACTGCCCTATTTGTACGTCTGCTATGACAAGCAAGGGGTATTGAGGACCTATTCAAACCCGAATCCCCACGGGAAAGGCTTCTTTGCGAAGTGCTCATCATAAGCCAACGTCAACGATAGACAATCCTCACTGTATGTTTCTAAATCCAGTGGGTCTTAATAAGTGACACGACACCTACGGAAGTTGAAGTCTTGATATGGGAGAAATACTCTGGACATTAATACGAAACAAAGAAAACAACGATCCACAGTTAATGTATCTGCCTTAACTATTTAGCATAAGGCATACAAAATTCATATCTAGATATACATGTAGGCGTGAATTTAAGGTCAGGTCAAGGTCAATTAAGAGGTAAACATTGGATGCCATGATCAGCAATTCTTGTATTTATATTATTCCACTGAATTCATTTGAGATTTGTATATATGTGTCTCTTTACGTATTGAAATCTTGATTTACTGAGTCTTTTTTTCTGTTGATAGAGATTCGTCTTGCCATCCTTTAGGCAACTGAGAAGAATTATTTCAATCAACAGATCCCCGATTTACAGTTATTTCAGCGAGACTTTGGCTGGTGCTAGTGTTATCAGAGCATTTGGAAAGGAGAAACAATTCATGCATGAGATGCAGAGAAGAGTGAATGACTTGCATCAGGTTGAGTGGGCTGACATTGCCATCAATGGGTCGAGTATTTGTTTTACATGAATTATGTCAATTTTACTTGTAATAGTTTTAATTTTCCTTTATACATATGTTGTTAGATATACATTTCTTTGAAGTTTAACATCTCTCTAAGAACATCTCTCTCTCTCTCTCTCTCTCTCTCTCTCTCTCTGTCTCTCTCTCTCTCTCCGCATAAACCGAGGTCCAGTGTCGCAGTTGATGTGGCACGTTAACGATCCTTCCTGCTCAAAGGTCCTAAGCGCCGAGCACAGGTCTAAATTTTGCAACCCTTCACAGGCAATGGTGACCTCTCCATATGAGTGAAAGATTCTCGAGAAGGACGTTAAACAATATACAATCAATCAATCAATCTCTCACTTTCTCGTGGGGCTCCGGTTTAGAATAGAATAGGTTCTCAGTACCCCCTTCCTTGTCGCAAGAGGCGACTAAATAGGGCGGTCCTTTGGATAAGATCGTAAAAACTGAGAGGGCAGTGTCACAGTATGGTACAATAAAGATCCCTTCCCTGCCAAAGACTGTAAGCGCTAAACATAAGCCTAAACTTTGCAGCACTTTCACTGGCAATGGTGACATCTCTGTATGAGTGAAAATTCTAGAGTGGGACTAATATAACAATATAATGTAGATGTATTTATTTTTTGGATTAAATTTCGTTATTTCCGTGTCTAGGAGATTTTTTTTCCAGAAAGTATGTATTTAATGTATATCTATGTCGCTGTTATTAGTCATCAATTTATAGATAACATATTTTGTTAGTACCGTAAATGTCACCATTGCATTCCTCATGAGTAGATGTACCAGCACTTTCAAATGTTATTATCTAGTTAATCAATTCATTACAAAAATCTACAGATCTAATAAGTTCAGTGCAGTTAAGAATGATTACTATCAACACAATACCGCTCATTTTAAGATTTTAGTGGTGATATTAACGTGACAAAGTACAGGTAGAGCTGAGAGCACATGTAGATAGCGCATCTAATATGCCCATGAGATGAAACCCATGAATATATCAAATTTAATATCATTTCTAAGACATCCGTAGATCCACCAGCACTATTTCGGTATCCACGTCCCTCTTCAAGTCAGGTGATCCAATGCCAAAGCTGCGTGTCACACCTGCAATTTGTTGTCAGCCATAGAGTTCAATTTACTGATATCTGCACGGTCACGTGGATGTTCTTTCATTCATCTTGGGGGAGGGGATATAAATATTATTCGAATATGGCTATTTTGTAGCAGGTCAAGAAAATTCTTTTCCTGGTGTGCCCTATGAACGTACAACAAGGAGACATGAGCCTTGTTTCTACCAGTACGTCTGCTTTCTTTACAAATTTATTTTATTTCGCAAACGGAATACAATATGAACGCTTGAAAGAGTAGTTTACCAATTTAATGACGAGTTTACACAGAGCACTGGGTAATAATGGGTGTTAACGACGGCACGCTTGGTTGGAGAAATGGTATAGAAATGGCGCGTGTATCATAACGTTATAAATGACATTGTTTATGCTTCGTAAACATAGTACGTAATTTTTAAGAGATCACAAACAACGAAAATTAATTAACACGAAATCGCACTCACTACAAAAGCAAAGAATTTTTTCCAAAAACATTAACTGCGTCTTCAGTACAACTAAAACAAACTAATTCTGTATGTGTGAAATGAGAATAACCATGTAAAATGAGAGTAACCACATATAAAAATAGTGTTTATGATACTTTGTGCACTAAATTGAATTATAGAAAGTAGGTACAATTATTAAAATCTTTAAAGATTTACTCAAAGAAGTAATAAAGTATGAATATGCGGTTATCTGAATGTTAAAAAGGAAGCTCATAATTCATACAGCTATCCAGAGCAGATTAGATATGGTCTTCCTTTCTTTTAATGGTGCATTCATATCGTACTGATCATGTAAGGGATCACATAATCTTCAATCAAAATCTAGGAAATATGTGTGTTCGCTGATAAGTTATATAATCCTACCTTGACGCCATGACATTGCTAATTCTACACTACCCGTGTATGTTTGTGTATTATTTTACTTCTTTGTTTTACATACTATGAAATCACTAATGTTCGTGTGGAGGGTAATTGTCGTTTTTTCCCAAGGTATCAAGAGACCCACGAATTCATATCCTACTCGAAATGTAATATTTCCAAACTGACCGACTCTACACTTCTTAAACCATGAAATCAAATCCCTACGAACCAACGTTTTTCTTATAAACCACGAAAATTTGACCCCACGAAAATAAGTGATTTTACAATGTATGTGTACGTCCGATCGAGAATTTTTATGTAGAGACTATATCACAGTCATAGGTATTTGATTATGATCCTATACCCTCGATGGTTGGTACGGGGCCTGCGTGGCCGAGTGGTAAGAGCATCGCGCTCAAAATCGCAAGGCCTCTCACCTCTAGTTGCCGCGGATTTGATTCTCGCTCACGCCGATATATGTGAGAAAGTTTTCCAGTTGACTTTCGGAAGGTCTCTTCCCGAGTACATTGTATCTGGGTACTCTCCGCCACCAATAAAAACGGAAAACAAAAAAAATCAATTAGATAAATCCATGGTTGGTTGGCTGTACATTTTTTAACATCCCGCTCAACTATACTACTCAACGTTTGATAAGGATCATATAGTTCTTACATTATAAAATCAATATATGAATTGATAAGACACGCAAATTTCATCATAGTGTTGGACTGACCCCTCTTGAGCCTCAAAACACAGGTTAGGTAGGGAAATGCATGCTGCAGTGATCATGAGTAGCACGTGAAGCATGGTACCCACATTATTCACATTTCTGAGTGCTTGTCGTTGATTTGAATTTGGCCATTGTCTTTACATCTGACCTCGTTTAAGTCACTGTTACTCTATGGAAATGCCTCCACAACGTCAAAGACGTCGTTTGACTATTGAAGAATTGGCCAGATGCATAGGAATGCTCGAAAATGGTGCAAGACAACGTCACGTTGCAGAGCTATTGGGTGTCAGTCAGAGCGTTGTTTGCAGAGCTTGGAACCGGTATCAAGCTCATGGTTCAGCTTCTCATCGACATGGAGGCGGCAGAGAAAGGTCCACCACGCAGCAAGATGACCGTTTTCTCTTGATTTCAGCACGACGTCATCGGTTTACAACGGCGACTGCGCTTAGAAATGATCTTCTGAATGCAACTGGAGTTAACATTTCCACGCAAACTGTGCGTAATCGTCTTCATGAAGGTGGTCTTCGTTCCCGGAGAGCCTGTATTTGCATCCCTCTTACTCAGCGACACAGACAAGATCGTTTGAATTGGGCCAGGGCTCATGTGAATTGGAGGGTTGCTGATAGGCCCCTGTACTTTTCACAGACGAGTCGAGGTTTTGTGTTGACTTCACAGATCGTCGTGCACGAGTGTGGAAAAGGGCAGGAGAACGATATCAGGACGCTAATGTTGCTGAACATGACAGATATGGTGGTGGGTCGTTGATGATTTGGGGAGGAATCAGTCGAGCTGGACAAACTGATCTCCATGTCCTAAGGCGAGGCACGATGACCGGAGTGCGCTACAGGGATGAAGTCCTGGATGTGTACGTGAGACCATATGCTGGTGCTGTTGGTCCTGACTTCATCCTCATGGACGATAATGCACGTCCACATCGTGCTAGGGTGGTGGACGAGTACCTGGAACGTGAGACAATTGTTCGTATGGACTGGCCAGCTCGTTCTCCAGACCTCAACCCTATCGAGCATGTCTGGAATATGCTTCAGGTAGCGATTTCACGTCGTCCTGTACAACCAGCCACCCTCCAGGAACTTGAAAATGTTCTGATCCAAGAATGGAACAATATCTCTCTTGCGTCCATTCAAAACCTCGTTGGAAGCATGAGACGACGTTGCCAAGCTGTCATTGGACCTAACGGAGGCCATACCCGCTATTGACACTTGTTTGTGCAGTGTGAAATGGAATGTGCAGAGTTTAAACAATTCCGTGATCATGAAATTACCATGCTTTTCAGGGTACTCTCCCTTTACCTTAGGAGTATGCGATGAAATGTCATGTTTGCCAAATTTTTCTGTCACAATTTCTTGAAGTAAACATTTCTGAACATAAATCACTCTGTGTTGGTTGTCATTCACCTTTGTTGAAAGTTTTACAAGTGCTGAAAAATATGATCCTTATCAAACTTTGAGTAGTATATTTTCCATATAAAGATATGGAAATCTTGAAGGCTTGTAGGCTTTTAGTTTAGGCTGTGTCGTTTGTTGACGTCTTGATGAATTTTGTTACTACATTGTATTTATAGCTGGAGAAGTGTGCACTTAGAAATGCTGGGCTGTTTGGTCATTCTGGCGACCTGTACACTAGCGGTAGGAACTAAAGATAGCATTAGTGCAGGCATGGCTGGACTCTCAGTAACCTATTCTTTAACTGTAAGTCACAAGATCAATCTCATTTCACTCCCTCGTGTGGCGATTCATATGATATCAAGTTTTGTAACTATAGGTAATTATCAACGTTTAACGTAAGATTCAATTTCATTTGTTGCATTATTAGGCTTTTTGGTACTAGAATTCTGATTTACAGTTAATGTGTTGAACTTTTACCAGCTAACACACGTGATGAATTGGTTTGTATACATACTGACTCTGGTAGAGACTGATGCAGTATCGGTGGAACGGATTGTGGAGTATACAGTCAAAGAATCAGAGGTGAGAGATTCTGTATTGTACATTATATATTCTGTACTACAACATCATAAATTATTCAGTATTACTTACATTCACCAATATTTAGTCAGTACTGAGGTTTCTTTGTTTTATTGTTTGCAATGCTTGATAGATACACTATTTTACGCAAGTTTCCATTTCAGCTTCACATCAACATAAGTACTTTTAGAAAAGAAACAGCTTGAAATAAAAAAAATAAATCAATATTTAATGTTGATGTGTTTCAGGAGTTATTTAAACAATGAAGACATGGAGTAATTCCTGACTAATTAATTTTGCCTAAAATTCTTATCGTGTAATTCTAGGCGTTCTTTTTCATGGGTATGAATAACCCCTACCTTTTCCAAACAATCTTACTCACTTAAATTTCTAGTAAGATAATAGATCTAGAAACAATATGTAGTTCTGAGGGAGGGAAAGCAAAATCCTTTATCAATTGACTTTTGTATGACTTACAGAAAGGAAAATAACTCGCGTAATTCAAAATGTATTGTCGATATCAAATGGATAAGATTTTCTCTGGTATGGAAAGATTTCTACTTTAGGCTGATCTAATTAATGTTGACCACCGACCCCCAGAAGACTGGCCTGGTCAAGGTCAAGTGACCCTGTCCTCTTACTCCACAAGATATAGATCCCAGCTAGACTTGGTACTGAAAAATGTCAATCTCACCATCAAACCTGGAGAAAAGGTATGTTCCTTTAAACAATAGCAAACAATTGACAAAATAATTACATTAAAATGTGAGTTTACTGAAAAAGTTAAATTTCGCCTTGGTCATTAATATTTGTTTTCATAGAATTGTTACTTGCTATTCGACGATTGTGAGGAATGTTATCATTGGTGTTTAGGTTGGCATTGTTGGAAGAACAGGGGCAGGCAAATCTTCCTTGACTCTGGCTTTGTTCCGCTTGATAGAACCTGTGTCTGGGAACATAGAGATTGACGGAGAAAGGTTAACAGATCTAGGTCTTCATGACTGTAGGTCTAAGCTGACTATTTTACCCCAGGTACGACATTTTAATTAAATTTGTAGACGTTTGTGTGTAATTTTGGAAACAACATTCGCTAAAATTGATTGCAACCTTCGGTCAATATTGGTGGCATGGTTAACGCAATAAAATCATTAACATTCTATGATTGAAAAACCCAGACATTAATAGTAATAAGAGGCCTGCAGGCCTTATTGGTCGCCTGAGTATTTGTTTAAAATATCACTATTCCAAAGTGCTATGAAATCTACAAAAATATATCTAAAGTAAATTTTAGTATTCAGCAAAGTTCACAATTTTGATACATCCTTTTCTGCTTTTCCTAAATATGCATTTAGTTCTTATACTGTATCTTAACTTAAAATAAGTCTTTCATATGATAAGACAATAATCACTATAATAAATTTGGCCCCATCCTGAAACCAAACCCTTACCCCAGAGGATCATAAAATGTACAATTTTCGTAAAGGACTACCTATTCGTTCTCAATTTCTATATAGTTTTAATTTTGTATCAGAAACATTTAAAAAAGATTATTTAAATGTTCTAACATACACATTATATATACCAAGTTTGGCCTCGCCTTGGAGTCAGAACCTCTAACACGGGGATCATGAAATCTACCATTTTGGCAGAGGCCTTCCTGCTCTACATCAATATACATTTAGTTTTTCTTACTCATGAACAGATGTAGAGAAGATTTGTGAAAATTGGTAAACTTTTGACAGTTTTTATACCGCCTGTAAGGTCCTGGGGGTGCAGGAGTCCTAAAACTAAAAAATTCATTGGTAGTTATGAAGTAGACGTTAAATTTAAATTGTTCACACATTTCATAACTGATCATATTTGCCCCACCCTGATACCAAACCTCCTACCCCTGGAATTTTCAAATTTACATTGTTGGTAAAAGATCACCTGTTCTTTCTAAATATCCATTTAGTTTCAATTTAGTATCAACAGCACTGAAGATGTTATTTAAGTGTTTTACACTTAAACACTATCTACCAAGTTTGGCACCGCTCTGTGTTAAACCCTCTACCCCGGGAGTCTTAACATTCACATTTAGTAGAGGCCTATCTACTGTACATCACTATGCATTCAGTTTTACACTTTTTGGTTGTAGAGAAGAAGAGTTTTGAAAAAAAAATTTAAAAGGCAGTTTTTGCCCGTCCTTAAGGCCCCGGGGATGCAAGAGTCCTGATATTTACAATTTATGTTCCCCTTGTCCCAAAGATGTTTCATACTATATATGAAAAGAATTGGAATGGTAGTTATCATGAAGTTAAACATTTTCAAATGTTAACGGACGACGACGACGGACGACAACCATTTGCAATTTCACATGAGTTTTATCGGGTGACCTAAAATGAAAAGTAATAATGTGTGACAGAGGACTGTGATATAATTATATTACGTTTGAATGCCTCTTTCATTGAAAGGACCCAGTGTTGTTTTCTGGTACCCTGAGGATGAACATTGACCCTATGGACATGTACACTGATGAAGAGATCTGGAATGCCTTAGAACATGCTCACCTGAAATCTTACGTTCAGTCTCTTTCTACTGGTTTAAACTCAGAGTGTGGGGAAAGGGGAGAAAATCTCAGGTACTGAAAGGTTCTTCTCTCTTTTATAATCTTTTTACATGGATTTTATTGTGGTTGACGTGGAACATAGCGAAACGATAAGAAAGAGGAAAAATAATACTTGGTCTTTATGACTGATGAAAATAGTGTAAATCACTGGAGAAAAAATCTCTAGAAAATTAATCATTGCAATTACAGCGTGGGTCAAAAACAACTGGTTTGTTTGGCAAGATCTCTGCTTAGAAAATCAAAAATTTTGATTCTGGATGAAGCAACGGCAGCCGTTGACTTGGAGACAGATGATTTGATACAGCGAACAATACGCGATGAGTTCCAAGAGTGCACGGTGCTGACCATTGCACACAGACTTAACACAGTGATGGATTATGACAGGTATACAACATAATTAACACAGTGATGGGCAATGGCAGGTATTAACATAATTAACACAGTGATGGACAATAACAGGAATTAACATAATTAACACAGAGATGGACTATGACAGATATACAACATAATTAACACCGTGATGGACCATCACAGGTTTACAACATAATTAACACAGAGATGGACTATGACAGGTATACAACATAATTAACACAGTGATGGACTATAAGATATATATATATATATATATATATATATATATATATATATAAATATATATATACGTATAAGATACATTCACTGGACACGTTGTTAGAATAGATAAATATATAGGAAGAATATTAAAATTTCGTATTATACAACTTAAATCAAATATATATACCATTTATCCTTCAATATGAAGTAAAATAGAACTTGTCAACAGATTATGTAGGTTACATGAGGAATATGTACTGGCTCCGTCTGATGGAGCCTATAACAACATAACGGCTATATTAATGAAATTTGTTATTTCACCTGCAAATAATTTAAGAATATATTTGTTTAACATATCTCTTTTACAAAGTAATTGTTTTGCAGGTTTTAACTTTAGGTTTGAAAAGTATTAGTACTAATAAATAGCGTTCAATTTTTTATATTTAAAACATAGACCGTCTGTACGAGTCTTCGGTATGATGTATTAGATTATTTTATGCATCAGCGATCTTTCCACTTTAAATCTCTTCTTTGGAAATAAAATACCTTCTTCATATTTTCGGTAAAAATCACACAAAATTCATAATATAATAAATGAGAGCTTGTATCACTCCGATGGAGAAATTATACTCTGTATGAAATATTGTAACAAGACAAAAATAAAATTCAACCTTCATTCATGAATTGTTTCTAAAATATATATATACTATTAAAAAAAAGTAGGGAATATTGGATTTGCAAGGACAATGAAATGCAGATCATGAGGTCAGGAAGGACACAAATGACAGAAAAACATTAAGGAAACATTTGTCAATTTATTTGAAACCCTGTGTACAGTCCGAAAAGGACAGATTCTCCAAAATAAGGATCGACACCAACACACGATCACACAACCAATTTACCACCATTGTGAAACAGGGTCATTAGCGGGTAAAACCCCCTTGGTTGGCCTGAAAAGCTCGGATTCAGCGTGGCATACTCCTAACGAGACGTCCCAGGTAATTTTGGGGAAGGTTATTCCATTCCTGTTGCAATGCTGCAGCAAGTCCTTGGACATTGGCGGTAGGTTGTTGACGTTGGCGTAGCCGCTGTCCAAGCATGTCCCAGACATACTCGATAAAGGAAAGGTCCGGACTGAGTGCCTTCCATGGGAATGTGGTGATATTCCGCTGTAACGGTCTGGTATTGTCATCTTGCAACATGAAACGACGGTCATAACGACGTACAAACGGCACAAGATGGGGTGCCAAGATGTTGTCCCGGTAGTACTGCCCAGTGATACGTCCAGCAACAATATGCAGGTCTGTTCTGCAGGCAACAACGATGCCTCCCCACACCATTACAGATCCACCCCATACAGAGCATGTCTAATGATGTTAACGTCATGGAAACGTTCGTTACATCGACGCCAAACCCTCCTGTGTCTGTCCAGGAAGTCCACAGTAAACCTCGACTCATCTGAAAACATTAGGTGGTTCCATCGGCGATTATCCCAGCGTTGATGGTGACGACACCATTGGAATCGGACCCTAATGTGACGATCCTTCAAACAGGGAATGACACGAGGACGTCGAACGTGTAAGTGAAATCTGTGCAGTCGACCCTTGATGGTCTGGCCACTCACTACCAAGCCAGTATCCCTTTGAAGTTGAGACCTTATCTGATTTGCTGTTAACAGACGATTTCTCAAGACAATAGTGTGGATGAATCTGTCCTGGATCTGAGTTGTTGCCCATGGTCGACCGGATAGTGGTCTATTACCACATCACCATGACCCGTACTCATCCCGGACCTTTCCCCTATCGAGCATGTCTGGGGCATGCTTGGCAAGCGGCTACGCCAATGTCAACTACCTCAAGCCAATGTCCAAGAACTTGCTGCAGTATTGCAACAGGAATGGAATAACCTTCCCCAAAATAACCTGGGATGTCTCATTAGAAGTATGCCACGCCGAATCTGAGTTTGTCTGGCCAACCTGCTACTTACTCTATTTCACAATGGTGGCAAATTTGCTGTGTGACCGTGTGTTGGTGTCGACCCGTATTCTGCAGAGTCTGTCCTTTTCTAACTATACACAGGGTTTTGAATAAATTGACAAATGTTTCCTTAATGGTTTTCTGTCATTTGTTTCCTTCCTGACCTTGTGATCTGCATTTCATTGTCCTTGTAAAACCAATACCCCCTACTTTCGTTGAACAGTATACATTTATATATTATTTTTTTCAGGATTATGGTTCTTGAGAAAGGATGTGTGCTGGAGTATGATACACCACAGAATCTTCTTGCAGACGACAAAAGCCTGTTCTTTGAACTTGCCAAAAATGCGGGATTAATAAAATAATAGATATTCATAAGTGAAGCCATTCTGATCTTTCATTTTACCATAACATAAATATGTTTCTCCTTTTTGACATTGACATGGTGAATCATGTCAAGGATGTCAAGTGTAACCAAAATGCATGTCTGTAAACAAGAATACTTTCGAATCAAAGAATATCGCATACAACATGCGATTTGATGTTTTGCAACGGCGTGCAATGACAGGTCTGTCGCCCTCAGATGAAACCCAAACCTTATTTTTAGCCTTAGAATTGTCAGTGAGCAAATGGGGCACCCAACGCGCGCAGATCTTGCGTAGCCCAAGTCGTTCACGTAAGATCTTCAAAACACTTGACGAACGAATGCCACTTAATTCTTCTATCTCTTGCACGGTATAACGTGCGTCTTCCTCAATTAACGTTTTCACAGTAACAACGTTCTTATCCGTCAAAACGGAAACCGGCCTACACACTCGAGGGTCATTTTCAATTGACTCCTGACCATCATTAAAACGACGTAACCACTTGCAAACTGTAGCATATTTTAAAGCACCATTCCCATAAACCTTTTTGCAAATCAGCATGAATTTCCGTGCTCGAATCTTACAATATACCCTCTGTCCAGAGATTTTCCATCCATATTGAACGCTATATTTTATTATAGTGTATAAAACCAAGTGTTGAAAATACCTAGCGCAGCGCGCACATGGACCTCGTGCGCCGCATACCGTGATACCGTTCGAGAGATGAATGACTACGCAAGTTCTGTGTAAAAAATCGTGCAACTTCATATTCGCGTTAAAAAGTTATAGGCTTACTCTACGAACTTAAAAAGTGTCCCTCGTATGTAGTGACTGTTCCTTTGCCAAGTGTCAAGCACTAGGAGTGAAAGTCAAGGATACTTCGGATATGACCTTAAGTTGTGTCGCGAAAGGCGTTGACACGGTAAAGTACCCTATCTGTTCAAGTGTCGTTTAAAGTCTTTACCGGTATTTGTTGACGACTCATACGAGTTAAAAAATCTCGCAAGGGACGACAGATCAAAAGGTAATATGTGTAACCTTGACTAACTTTCAAGATGTAATATTTCACTAGATAGCTTGTTCATAGAAACTTCGTCTTGAAACTGAAATGCCCGTGCCCAACTGCCCTAAAATCAGTCCAACGTTTGATTGATTGATTGAATATTGTTTAACATTCCGCTCGAGATTCTTTTACTCATATGGAGACGTCACCATTGCCGGTGAAGGGCTGCAAATTTAGGCCTATGCTCGCCACTTATGGCCTTTTAGCAGGGAGGGATCTTTATCATGCCATACCTGCTGTGACACGGGACCTCGGTTTTCGCGGTCTCATCCGAAGGACCGTCCCATTTAGTCGCCTCTTACGACAAGCAAGTTGTACTGAGGATCTGTTCTAACAACCCGGATCTCCACGGAGGAGTTCACCGTTTGTTAACTTTTTTATCATGACAGTTTTTATAGTAAAGGTAAACCCAACAATGTGTGAAGTACTATTTATCAGTGACGTAACACCCACAATGTGACGTAGGTCATGACGTTTAACAACTTCTTCAAAGCTTTTAAAGTCTCAGGCTGTCAAGTTGATCCAAGAGTAGAGACTATCGTATCAGTGTAAGATCAACCTTCCGCACAGTTTTAACTTTGATTATATTTCACAATGTATGCCCAGACGGACGAAAGAAAGGCATTTCGAAAACGTGCACGAAGAAGCAATGAATGCTGGAAAAAAGGGATGGGGAGCACTAAGTTTTCTTGTGAGACTCAAAGGGCAAAGCTTTAAGAAATATCATCTTCCAACAAGCATACTTAATATCCCAACTTCGAACATTCGAAAAGATGCTGTTTCCTCAGAGCTTTATCCAAATGGTGCTCCTTCTGAGCTTATCCCAATTCAGATATATGGTGATGGGAATTGTTTATTCAGAACACTCTCTTATTTGTGTTTGAACATGAGGACAATTTTAAGGAAATGAGGGTACGAATTGTGTTTGAACTTGTTTCAAAACCTGAAGCGCTACACGAATGAAAACACCTTTGTGACCATTTCCACAAACAAAAGTTCACTTCAATATGTCTTTGAAACTTCACTGTCAGAAGAGTGTTTAATTACTGGTGACTTAATTGCTTCGTTACAAAATGAAGCATTAAAAACAACTCAAAACAGTTACTAATCAAGCCTTTTACATATGTTCGTAGCTTCTAACGTTTTGCAGAAACCAGTCATGTCACTTTTACCCGAGGTGCAAAACCCTGGTGTAAACAGACAAGATCATAATCAGCTTATTGTTCCTCTTGACCGTGCTGATGTTAAAGAATATCGGGATGCTATCCACATCATGTGGATTGAAACAATTGCTACAAAAATAGATGGTTGGACACCTAATCATTTTGTTGCCTGTATTCACAAACATGAGGAACCTCTTTCAAAGCGTTCGAGATTATCCTTTAAGGATTCTGAACCTCATCGCTCATTTGAACCAAAACAATCACAAGATCGTCCTTCCCCACTCTTGGAGTCCAACACAAATGAGAGTCTATTGAAACAGGTAAATTGTGGGAAACTGCAAACAAAGAAACAGACAAACATGTTAAGGTTGCTTCCTTTATTGATTCTTCTTCTTCTTCAGATGATATCTCAGAAATACCAGTTCAAAATGCCCAGGTTGTACATGAAAAATGGCATACACCAGAGATCGGTAGTACCCCAAATCAGTAACGGAATATTTTCTTTCCAGCAAAAACGTTTGGTAAAAAGATGAGATCTTTCAATGCCTCCTGGTTTGATCGGTGGTCTTGGTTATATTACATAGAAATCAAAGATGTTGTATTCTTTTTTCCTTGCATCAAATCATTTTAGAAGAAGAATCTCAGTTGTCACCAGCAGACGAAACAGGAGATATTTCCAACAAAGAGCAACTTGTTTTATGCATTCGATGGGTTGATCAAAATTTTACCGCTCATGAAGATTTATTAGGGATGTACTGTCTTTCTGACATTGGGGCTAATACAATAACCCTAGCAATTGAAGATACCCTTTTGAGGTTCGATCTGCTTATCAACAAAGTGCGAAGCCAGTGTTATGACATGGCTGCTTCTATGGCTGGTTCAAAGACAGGTGTTGCAATTCATGCACTTGAACCCAGAGCCCTTTACATAGACTGTTATGGCCATGCTCTTAACCTAGCTTGCAGTGATTCTGTTAAGGGATGTAAGTTGCTTAGAGACACCCTGGACATTGCAAAGGATAGAACAAATTCGATTAAAGAATCTCCAAGAAGAGAGATGATTTTCAATGCATTAAAAATACCCCAAATCTAGAGAAAACGTCAGATGGAATAGGGTTTTGTGTCCCACAAGATGGACAATAAAAGCCGACACATTTTTGAGCATTTTGTCAAACTATGAAATTCTAAGAAATGTTTGGGATGAAAGCCTCCAATACGTGCGTGAGGTAGAAATGAGAAACAGAATTAGGGGAGTGGCTGCTTATATGTGCAGGTTTGATTTCTTCTTTGGGTGTTTACTGAGTGGAAAACTTTTACGTTATAATGATAATTTGGCAAGGGCTCTGCAAGCTCATAATCTCTCTGCGAGTGATGGTCAAAAAATGGTATCAACGACAATGAGTGCTTTGCAAAGTCTCCGAGATTAGACAATCTTCACTCCGTTTTACGAGAAAGTTGTTGAAAAAGCAAAACAAATGAACATTGATGATCCTGTTCTTCCGAGAAAACGCAAAATTCCTCGTGAACTTGATGATGGGACAGCAGCACATACTTTTTGATCGTGTGCAGATATATATAGGAAATATTTCTACGAGGCATTAGATCTGCTTTTAGCTGGCATAAAATCTAGGTTTGACCAACTAGGTTACAAAGCTTATGTTAATCTTGAAAACCTCGTAATTAAGGCTTGCACAGGTCAAACGTTTGACGAAGAATTCAATTTTGTCACGACCTTATGTGATACAGATTTGAAGCCAAAGGATCTTCACTGCCAGCTTACAATGTTAAAGACTGTTTTGCCAAGACTTTACGCCAGATATACCAAGTGTGGTTGAATTTTTCAGATATTCAAATGAAAAAAGTCTGTTTGTCGAGATCCTGAAAATTCTCAAGCTAATTTTGGTACTTCCTGCAACTAACGCTACCAGTGAGCGCTCATTCAGCGCCTTGAAAAGATTGAAAACATCAATGAGATCAACAATGAGCCAAATACGAACAAACAATTTGCTTTTATTGCATGTTCATAAAAATGAGACTGATGAACTGAGTCCAGAAAAAATAGTTGAGGAGTTCGTAAGTGAAAGTGAACACAGACTGGCGATTGGCGATTTTTGGAAAGTTTACCGAATACTAAAATGCCTTATGACTCAGAAATGATAGATATAAACAAAAACAAAAAAAGAATTAAAAATAAAAAAAAATCCTTAATACCCCCGCCAAAAACAAAACAAAAACAAACAAAAAACAAAAAAAAACAAAAACAAAAAAACCAACATAGCTTAAAATTAAAGTTGAGGGTTTTGGGGGGAAACTATATAGATTCTATGTACATTATTAGATTTATGTACATGACGTGCACCTCAATGTTTGCACATATTTATGCAGTTATCTTTTTACTAATTGTTTTGTCGATATCACTTTTTTTGTCGTAAATTACTTTGGTGTCAAGTGAAATTGCTTCCTACAGGCCTGTCAAGAACTTACCAAAAATGCAGAAATTATCAAATACGTTTGGGCCATGCTTTCTTCAATCATAAGATTAACATTTCTTTTTTTATATTTTACGAGTTAAATTCATTATTATTTTTTGGGGGGTGGGGGGGATATATATGTATCGTATGAACATTTGAAATGCAAACTACTATTGGAGAAATGTATACTAAAACGACGATAACTCAACAAAGACCGAAGGTGACTCCCTCCTTGATAAATATAATTGTCAAAGCCCTTTTTGTGGAAATTTCATACTCATTGTGTGGAAGTAGAGAAAACGGTAGATAGATTAAATAACTATATGGGAAAAGAAAGGTTGGAATCGGAGGGATGTTGAAAGAAGAATAAAATGTTGCTATAGTATCTGATGAAAATTGAAGAGAAAAACTGCAAGGTAACTGCAATGTATATGTCACGGGGATTTTATTACAAATTACACGGTGCCAAAAACATGAAAATTTACTCCATGACAGGCTAAAATACATACAAAACACAAATATACATATATATTCATGTGTTTGTAAATTACTCATTAGATATATGACGATTTTGAGGAGTTTGTTTGTGATGGACAGCGGTCACCTTATGGAAATGGCCTGTTCTGACGAAGAAAAAATTTGGATGTCAATCGAAGATTACGAAAGGGACATAGATTCAAGTTTCACAACTAGAGCTAGCTAATCGTGCTACTATGGACTTGGTATTCATGTAAAAATAAGCAACCCTTCAAATTCCTCTCTAGGATATTGGGATATGCTTGTTATATGATGGTTGTTTGTTGTCATCTGATTGATGTTCTTGCTTCGAATCAGCGTCGGACATTGTGATCATTGACCTCCAAAACATCATTGTATGGAAATTGAAAATAATGGGACTATGTGTAGATCGTGATTATTGCTTCTTTGGATAACCAGAGACCTGTGATCAAACCTCATCGTTTGCGCTCGCGTCCCAGAATATCTTGTTCTGTGTATACAGCAAGGAAGGAGCGAGTTCTATAAAAGCATTGTCTTTCTATGTATATTGGTAAGACATTTCCAGGAATGCGTTAATAGTTTTATTTGTTCTGGTGTAACGACATGCAGTGTAAAACAAAGTTCAAGTATTTGTTGTAATGCATGAGAATTGTTACAAAGTTAATTCTCCAGTAAGCAACCTCTCTCTCTCTCTCTCTCTCTCTCTCTCTCTCTCTCTCTCTCTGAAGCGTGTTTACTGAGGAAGGAGTCACCACTTCATGCCTGGGAGAAAATACATGATTATTGTAGAGGCAAAAATATATGTAGTGACATGTCCACAAACCAATTGTCCCACTTAAATTTAACATCTTATACCTGTCCTTTTATATTCAGTGGTCACGTTTACGGGAAAGTAACTGTAAGTGCCGAATTTTGTCCTCGTAACCTGCTAGTTTTGCACACATCACTAAACTGGCTCTACCAAATATCAGAAATAATTTTCAACACTTAAAACGCCGCTTGAGGCGAGCTGTATACAGTTTTCATTTTATATCTCAATTATTTGTGTTTAAGATAAAAAAAAAAATAATAATAACCGAAAACTGTAATATTGTATTGAAAATATGAATAAAGAGGTTCTTACTGAATGATAATATATGGCAATGAAATCGGGCGAATTTATTGAGGGCGAGAGTGGGTTTGTGTCTCTCTCTCCATTCAGTATGAGTTTTTTTCTAGAGATCTACAATTCTGCAGCTATATTCTAATAAATATAGCATGTACTGACGTTTACATCTATGTAGTAAGTTAATGGCTTTATTGTATTGATGTACTGCACTTTATACTCCACGAATTAAGATTAAGTACGAACTAATATATGCATTTGTGGGACGAGTTAACAAAAAATAATCAAAATGGAGGCAAGATGAACGAGCCGATCCGACGTCCAGAACAAGTGTCGCCAAAATCAAGCCCCCGAGGGTCCCGGTCGCCGGCGTACCCCCGCCCTGACTCTTCGGGGACACTGAAAACAACAATAAGTCTAGGAAGAGGAGTACCGTCAGTTATTCATTCCGGTCCATTTTATCTTGTTAAAGACGTCGGACCAACACGTATGTTTTGCCTTTCCACCTCAATCAAATTAAGTAATCTTTATTTAGAGTCGGTTATGGTATATAATAATGCAACATTATCTGTAAAAAGTTATTTACCGATTCTGGACTAAATTGTAGATATAGAAAAACAATTTCTTAGAAAAGGTTTAAAGAACTGAAATGTGTACAATTATCAACAGATGTGTACGTGTATGTATTAAATTATGGGCTTCAACATAACTGTAGCTGCACATACCATTTGTGATATGGTACCAGTCCTAAAAAGGTGCTACGTAGTACTATATGAATAACTACAAAGAAATTTGAAGAACTATAGGTTTAAAGATCTGTAGGTTTCAGTTTTTGGTTTTTTTTATATTCATGTTTATATTACTTTGGGTGTTTTTTTCATATTCATCATATCATTATATTTGGAACCAGAAATATATAAGTTTTATGGTTATTTGTTGAAAAATGAAGGCAATATATGAATTTGACTTTTCAATTAATACAGCTTCAATCAGCCTGTGGCATCATGATTATTGTGTTATCGCCCCAGACTTGGGTTGGTTTCTTGTATCATCTCAGGTCTCTTCTCAGTGGGTTTATTTGGTAGGCCTGGGCATTTCTCTCTATGATTACGTAGTCGTATCACCTTAGCACTGACAACAGCACTGCAGTCTTTACATTTTGCTGTAGTCTTGTTGCTGTCCTCAAAAATATCATAAAAGTTCCAAATGGGATCTCTAGGCTTCATGATTGCATGTGTCTCTCTCGAAGTCAAGAAGTAAAAGTGATAGGGAAATTGTGGCATATTTCTTTACACAGGTTGTGTTGAAGCCATAGAGAGCATAATTTGGGTAGTGATTTCTATTTTTGTTCAAATTTCTTGGTCAGTCAAGAACTACCTATTGTTTCAAGTCTTCATCTTAGTATTGTTATATAAACATTTTGAGGGGTGGATTGGTGATGTTTTCACAACAATAACATGCACAAGGATCATCCTTGGTCCCAGACTGGTCAGAGTACCCTAATTAACACCTGTTTTCTCTTTTCTGTGTTAGGTAAATTTCCTGCACTTTACATTGTATTACACTTTGTTTATTTAGAGCACCTGTCTATCTGAGGCAGTTTCAGCAAACCAAATGTATTAAACCTTTGAAGCATGATTGATTATAATGAAATGTATTAGTCAAGAAGTAATTAAAAGACTTATTTCATATTTATTGTTAAAATAAATGTATAAACATAGGAAAAAAGTCATTCTAAATCTGTATTGACCACTTTGGGAGTATTGACTGGGACGGTTAAAACTATTTAAAACTGGCGGTTAAAACCGCTCAACCCTGGTTAGCGGTGAAATATATCTTTAAATTATTCATCCTAAATTGATTTAATAAAATATATAAGTGATAAATTTTAAAACTAAATTATGAATATTATAAAAAAAATAATACAAAGTTATTCATTTACATTCACCTTTAGAAAATTCAACAATCAGACATGTATGGCAGTCAGGCTTAGCATACATAGCTAGTGTGATCTTGAACTAGCACCTTTATTTTGCAATAAAACCATATTATTCTGACTAGTTAAAAAGATATCACCTAGATGGTAAATATTATTATAATATTGCTCAAATGAACCCCATATAATAAAAAAAAATCCTGGTAGTTTTATTTAGTAGTGCCGATCTCAAAATATTTATGATAGGAGTAAATGTTGCTCATTATTATTTTCTTCAAAAATAAACTATGAAGTAATATTATTCATTTGGAAAGAAAATAGAAAACAAGTTCAGATACAAAAATATCAATAGTCAAAGTTCTGCAGAAGACCACCCTTCCCCCACACTTCATAATACATATGCATTCTACATCATGAAGTCAACGGTTGCCCATGTTCAAATGTCAGCAGTGACATCACTTCAGAACTGCACTTTTGTTCACAGTTTTTGTGTGTAGAACGTGCCAAATTGCCTCAATAAAAACGAAAAATACATTTGATATAGTCATACAAATATAGTACCTATAATGTTTTCACAATTAGCAGACTTTCACATTCACTGTTTTTTTTTTTTTCTTTTATGAGCAGATCCATCAGTTATCACAGGAAGCAACAATCTGATGATTCACTATGGACTTCAGAACTCATTCAGTAAGTTCTGTAAGAAGGAGGGAAAAGAAGAACTAAGTGCATTTCTGCCAAACCTTCCAGGATATATAGACACCCCAGGATTGCAAGACAACAGGTAACATCAAATACCTGTATCTATTAATGGAAACATAGGGAAATATTGTTTTCTGAATTTATAGATGGAATTTAGTGTGAAAAGCCAATTTTAGTATTAAATGATAGTTTTTTGTGATTTCAACATGAGACACTGGATTATAATACAGAGCTGCTAACTCTCGAGATTTTGGCAACTCTGATGGTAAAATATTCAATTTGTATATATGAAGAGCACTGCTGCAACAATGCTTTTTATCATAAAAAAGTTTTTCATTGTTTCAGTTCTCTGAGATCCTTAATAGAAAACCCCCCAAAGACTAGTAAAGAATTGGTGCCTATATCAGGATCTGCACTGCAGGGATTCCGGTTACATCCTGGACCAGTAAGAAAGAGAGAGAGAGATTGATTAGAAAAATATATAGGGAGAAAATTTTGTTTAAATTACTTAGAAAACTTACCTGAGCCAAATGCTCCAATAAGCTTCTGTGATCAAAGTTTTCTGGAAATCTGTCTGAATATAATTTTTTTTTTTTTTTCATACTTTTTATCTCTCAGAAACAAAAAAAATGGCTTTTAATGTTAGTCCCCTACAGAAGGGGAGTATTAGTTTACCCTTGGTCTGTTTGTCCATCTGTCTGTCATTCCGAATCAGTTTTCTGGACTTTTTTCTGCATTAGATGAAGATATTCAACTGAAATTTTATGTATGACTTTGTCTTGAGTAGTTTCAGTTCAGGTTTGAGTTTTGTTAGGCTTGATCTACTTTTGACTGAATTATGCCTGTTGATGAATGCTTGAGGTTTTCCGGACTTTTCTCCACATCAGATAAAGATATTCCACTGATATTTTATATATGGCTTTGTCTTGGATAGTTACATATCAAGTTTGAGTTTTTTATAATGCGTGACATATTTTTGACAGAATTATACCACTTGATAAATTGCAAGACTCAATTTTCTAGACTTTTCTCCACATTGGATGATGATATTCAACTGAAATTTTATATATGGCTTTCTCTTGGATAGTTACAGATCAAGTGTGAGTTTCATTATGCTTGACGTACTTTTGACTTATTTATCCTACCAATAGTAAACTTTGTATTGCCTGCAATACACTCCGAAAGCTTGTTTGGATGGCAGATTGTGTGATTGCTTAGTAATGATAATGTTCAAATGACAGGTGTCTAGCAGCTTCCAGTCCACAACTGGAATGAAGGTGCCAGGGCTGGTTTTTTGGGGGGTTTTTTTGGTGTTTTTTTTTTGTCTGTAGATGGAGTAGTTTTCAGACTGTAACCAAAATCCTTTTCCATTTAGAACTTTACATGCAATCTCCTCATGAGACAAATATGTGCCCATTTGTCACAAAGGCCCCCAACATATGCATATAATTTCTGGACTGTAATTCTAGCAATTCATTTTTCTACTTTACACCCAGAATCTTGAAACTTGCACAAAGATTCCCTATTGAATGAAAATATGTTTGGTTGATTTGGAAGTCATAGGTCAACTATGGAGGAACAAGACATTGAAAAATACTTTTGAGACTCCTAGAAATGTCACACAGAGTCTATGAAATAAAAATTTTCCATATTTATATAAGGTCAAAGGGCACTGACATAATAGCATGATTTTAATTCTCATTGAACTCCTTTTGAAAGTCATTAAACTTCACACTGACTCCCCACAAAAAAAGGATGTGCTCTGTTGACAAATCATAGGAAAGTGGCTTTTTCATCCTACATGGATTGCATCTGGACCCAGGGGTAGATGATTTAGGTACACATGTAAGAGTAGAGGTATGAAAATGGGGTCATGTATGCAGAATTTCAATGTTTGAGGTCAACTTGCAGTGGGCAGGTGCTATTAGTTCTAGTGGGACAGATTTGAGTATTTGTTCAGTTATTGTCTATGGCATCATTTGAAGCCACAGTAAGGGATACGAAGTTCATTCGTTGGTAAGAGTAAGCTGACACAGGTGAACCTTATGGCTCATGAGCATTTGCAATGGGTTTAAAAGCTATAAATATAGATATCATTTATCAACAATGCACAATCATTTTTCAGCTTCCTGAACAATATAGATTTATGAGCCATATGCCCAAAAAGAAACACAAGTTAAAGAAAAGACGGGAAGAAAAGCCAGGAAATATGCCAGATGCACAAGGTGAAATTGAAGTAATTTTGATCAGATTTCATTGAGGCTTGCATGGATGCTGTCTTACAAAGCAAGAGGCCCGCAGGCCATATCTGTTACTCGAGTATCATTTAATGGCTATGAAGTCCATTATAATTTTCCTGTTCTGCATAATGGCTAGTTTGGACTCAGCCTTAGAGTCACAAGTCCATGGGTTGCAAAAATTTACAATATTTGGTACATCCCTTTTTGCCTTCCCTAAATATGCACTTAGATTTTATGTAGTATCAGCAGAATTAAAGAAGTATTCTTTCTTAAATGTTCAAGACATGTAATGAGGAATAACGCATCATCATAATGTACGACTTCTTTTGGAATTTGAATGAAAATATAAATATCAGCAATATTTGTCTATTCCTGCAATACATGTAGGTACTATATTCCTTTTAAATCTAAATGCTTTACTGGGTAATTAGTAGATTAATGTGTTGAATGCTGATCTGTAAATCTTGCCAGGGTTCAAATCTAGCAATTTGTATAAAATGCATTTTTTAACTAAATAAGAATAATTTGAAAGTTTCCAATAATTTGAAAATATTGTTGTACATACATTGTATCATCCACTTTCCATCCATATCAGATTTCTCTGGTACAGTGTGTTATTACTTCTCATTCACCGTTACCCCTGGGATCAGGAAAATTAGAATTTTGATAAATGCTACCTACTCTTTATAAATATCCATTTAGTATCAATAGCATTAAAAATGTTATTTAAATACCTATTTTTAAATGATTCTCCTATATACCAAGATTGTCCCTGCCCTGGACTCAGAAGCACTACCCCGGGGATCATGAAATTTACAATTTTAGTAGAGGTCCTCCTGCTGTATATCACTATACGTGTTTTGTTTTTAGACAAAAAGAGATGAGATGTTTTGTGGAGTCCTGATCACCTTGATAATAAATGTAGTGTATTATATATTTACAGATAATTCTCCCGAAGTTAAAACCAAGAAAGTTAAAACAGAAGAAAATCTTAAAAAGAAGAAGAAGAAGAAAAATAAAAAGAAAGCAAAAGAAAAAGATGATGGCAAGTCAATCTTCATGAGCTGAAAGTGTTCTGTTTTTCTTCAATTCAGATGTGGCATACATGTGTCCTTAAAGGTCATATGAAATGACATTCTGAAGAAATTAAGTTAAGCATGGGAATTCATTAATCACAGTTTATTAAACAAAAAAAAATCATAATTATTATTTTTTTCAATGCAAGATAACATCATAACAGCTGAAAATGATCTTTGATGATGGCGGCTTATCTCCCTTGTCGATGATGTCAGAAAGACCCACTGTGACATAAACAATAGTTTTTATATATAAGTATTAAAGGGGGTGGCCATGTACCTCTTCCCAAGGCATCCCAAATTAGGAAGAAAAAAAATATTGAGTATAAAATCTCCAATGCAATCAAACACTTGCACTTCAGTACATCCAACGGGAGCCAAACAATGTGAATACAAATAAATCAATTTAAAATCAGACTCTGTGTCAATCATTTTTGATTTTCTAAAGACTGAAACAAATCAAGTAGAAAGCCAACTAATTAGTTAAGGCAAAGAGCACTGGAAGTATGTATTACACAAAAACACACTTCATCAATGAATGTGAACTCTGAATAAATCTGCACAAAATTATATTCGATTTTCTTATTTGATCTACATTACAAACTCTATCAATCAACAATATTCCTATAGTTTCCTGTTTATTAATATTACAATACATGTAATATAGCTACACTCAACCCAAAAGTATGTAACTTTTATTTATTATTTTAATCAAAATTATAGCATTTATAATATATTATAATAAATTATATTTGTAAATAAACCTTTCATTCTGAAATTTAAATATAAGAAAATCATGATGTATCATTCAGAAACTATAACTTGTATTCCGTACACTATATCAGTACTGATAATTGAACGTATATATTTATTCAATGACAATAATTTTATAATCTTTTTATGATTAAAAATAATATTTGAACAGCAGAAACTTTAAGTGAGAAAATGAAAAGAATACATGGTATAACATTGAACACAACCTATTTTTAAAAATAAATTTTTGATATATGAAAATACAGAATTAATAATACCAGTGCCACTAATACTAATACCACTGTTAGAAATTGTTTCATATGACCTTTAATAATAAGAAATGCATGCAATGTATTAGTTAAAATTAACAGAAAATTTATTCATTTAAGAAATAAATTTCATTTTTGAAAATATTAAGGCGTGTACTGTAACTCTTCACGCTGATATGCTTAATGAAGTGCATTAGCACTTTATAAGTGTGCTGAGGCGAAATATTGCAGTTCATATTCTCAAGTTCATGTATTTTCAAAAATGATTTATTTTTTACATTCTACATTCATTTCTGTCAGAATTCCCAGTCATTTAAATAGAGTTGTGCTTTATTTATCAAGATTCATATGTGCATTGTTCACAACTGCAATGCATTTATGAGGAAATGTCTATCATTACACTTGTAAAGATATCAAAGGCAAAAGGATTGGAAATGTAAATGTATGAAAATGGTATACATGAATGTAATTTCTGAATCCATTAATAACTTCCTTTCAGATGGTCAGTCCTGAATGTCCTCAGTGTCGTGAATAGACTATGGCAGCAGTAGTGTTCTATATCTAGGTTACAGACCTAACCAGACTTTCTACGTGTACATCGAGTGAGTGTAGAGTATGCATGTGTGAATGAAATCAGACAATGGCTATGAATTTTTGAATGCAAGAATAAAATGTGTGAATTGTTTTATACATGTGTTATTTTTTTTTTTTTTTTTGGTATCACATATTGATCCATGTAATTCAATTGGTGATGGCGTAGGCATTGACATGGTTTTTCTGTTGTGCAAAACAAAAGCCAAAGATTTATATTGACAGATCAAGGGAAGGTGTTTGTTTATTCTGAGTGGGTATTTGTAATCAATACTGTAGATTCCTTATTTTACACAAGTACTGATATCATGGAATGAATCATATGACATCATTTCAGGAGGACAGGAATTCTGCTGAAAGAAAGTTTTTGCATACTGTATATTATAGTAATATAAAGAGTGTGTAATTGTATTTCTTCATTGTGCTTCTCATCAAATTACGCTAAAGTAAATTCCTCCCATATATTAAGGAATCTACAGCATCAAGGAAATATTTGCTCTTGCTTTAGGCAGCATCTTATTCCTGAAAGGATGTACTGACCTTGAAACAAGGATGTTGCTAAGTGGGGAATCCCCTCACAAAGTGACAATGACAACAGGTACCTTTCTTAAACATAAAGTTTGAGTAATCTGTCCTTAATATTTGACCTTGCTGTTAGTAGGTTCAGTTTATCTTCCCATGTACAATTGATTGTTTTCCACCACACTCAACAAGTTTTCAGTTATCTGGTGGTGTCTACAACCTATGAATTTTAATTATGAAATCAATAGGAATTTTCCTCTTTCCACTATTATAGTAGCAGTAACACGAATAGTAGTCAGTTCACTTCAACTGTACAACTTAATTCATTTTTCTGGTTTGAAACCATTATCTGATATTTTCTTTCAGTGGTGTTCACATCATTTTTCCAGATACTAAGTACTATAAATGCCCTGCAATTGGAACATTTTTTTGCCTTGAATATCTTTCATTGTTGGACTATATATTGTGGGCCACTAGTCCACTACAAACAAAAGCATCAACTTGAAAGTTGCATGATTTCAGTACCATTATTGCATGGTATGTTTAAGCAAGAGGCCCATGGAACACATCACTTACTAGTCACTTTTGGTCCATTATTAACAATTTCCCCTATAAATTTGCATGTAAAAATTGATCCCCAACCCTACTCCTGGGGGCCATGATTTTAACAAACTTGAATCTGCACTATATCAGAAAGCTGCCGTGTAAATTAACCTTCTCTGGCCATGTGGTTCATGTTTAAAAGACTTGTAAATGATCCCACCTGATTAAAATAGGTCCTCAGCACCCCTTGCTTATTGTAAGAGGCGACTAAATGAGGTGGTCCTTCGGATGAGACCACATTAACTGGGGCCCCATGTCACAATAAGGTGTGGCACGATTCCTTCATGCTAAAAGACCATAAGCGCCAAGCATAGACCCAAATTCTTCGCCCCTCAATGGCAATGGGGACATCTTCACACGGGTGAAAAATTCTCATTAGGGATGTTAAAACAGTTCAGACCACCAACCTTATTTTTGTGATTATCTCCCTTTATATGGGTCGTGGCCCTTTGAAGAAACTTTAATCCCCTTCACCCAAAGATGATTTGTGCAAGTTTGATTAAGTGGTCTGCTGGTTCTGGAGATTTTTAAAATATGTGTATTTTTGCTATTATCTCCCCCCCCCCCCCCCCCCCCCCCCCCCCCTTGGAGAAGAGCTTTGCCATTCATGTAAAAAAAAAAAAAACTGGAATCCTCTTCACCATTGAAAATGGCCCTTTGGATCTGGAGAAGGTCAAAAATGTGAAAAGTTTACAGACAGACAACAGGTGATCAGAAAAACTCAGGCAAGCTCAAAATAAATTTCACAAGCTTCATGGGTTTGAACTGCAATGTTTCATGCCAGCAAACTTCTGCGAGTTGCTGCAGTTCATACTCTAATGAATTTTCAAAAATTAAGTTTCCTACCTTTACATTATACTTTCGTAAGTCGGAATTGCCCGTTTTTAAAATGGACAGTATATTTATCTGTATTCATACAAACATCAGTTACAATTGCAACACATTCGTGAAAAAACTGCCCTCATTGGAATTTATAGATATCAAAGGCAAAAACACTGGAAACGTCTATATACATGTAATATTATGAACCATCACAAGAAACTTGCATCTCTTGCTTGGAATCCCTTTGTTCGTCCAACCATTTCTACTTTTCTTGGCCACAACTTTGTAATGGAGAGATCTCTTATTTCTTGGCACATTAATTTCGCTTTTGGCTAGATGGTATGCCATGATCCTTACCTTTGACCCTTGACGAGATCATTTAGAATCATACCCTGCTTCATAACTGCATTATGCTGGAATTGTACAACAAAGTACGAATTTCGCGTTATAAGAACCTGTTACCATGTTCTACTTTGTATGAGCCCAGTGCAGTGTGTATATTGCCCTATATAACAAATTTGTGAGATAACGGAGAGGATCATCTGCAGGTTGATGTGTATCAGCCCAAGTATGACGGCAAGGGAAGCTTTCTCCAGAACCTACATGTGAAAGCCAACATGCTCCTCCTACAATGGGGGCTTAAATATCCATTTGCAAAAGGCACTGGAGACCATATATCAGTTTACTATGTTTAACAACAATATTGAACATGTTGGACCTAACCAGCAAGATACTATTTGATTCAATATAGTCCACTCTGTATAGCATAATACCACATATCTGGTCAGTATGGTGATCTTGGATTTTCAAGCTAATGATGAGAATTCGTCAAGTGACAAAATTTCCATTGACACCAATCATAATAGCTTGCAATGAAAAATCTGAAGGACCAATATTGTCCACTTTTATGACAGAAAAAAATACATAAAAATATCTGTCAAAATTACCAAACTGTCAGATGCATTACGAAAACAGAGATGTCTACCAGGTTCCCATATTTACTTTTAAAGTAAACTTTAGCATAAATATCACAAAACAGAAACAGCCTGTCAGTACTTTTATTTATAACACTTAGAAGACCATCTTA
Organism: Ostrea denselamellosa; assembly: GCA_024699665.1. NCBI lineage: Eukaryota > Metazoa > Mollusca > Bivalvia > Ostreida > Ostreidae > Ostrea > Ostrea denselamellosa. The sequence goes on along the minus strand of JAMZEH010000005.1, from coordinate 3,041,724 downwards.
TGAGGGTACTGCCGGTTTCCGAGTGAAAACATGGAACCAATGTAACCAAACAACATTTTCTTCTCTGGGTTTTTACGGATCACATCCAGAATTTGTTTGTCAACAGCTACCTGGTCCTCTTTCCTTTCATCACTGACAGCATACACCTATGGAAAATTGATGACACTATTAACAGCTGCTATACACATGTACCCATTTCTCCAAATCAAAGGAACAAAAGAAAAGACCTATGGGGAAAACAATTTTCTGAAGAAAAAAATCACTATTATATGTTTAGTATTTTTTATATGATATGGCATTTTAGTATGATGTAAAGTACTTTTGAACGTGTTTTATACATGAAAAAAGTGCTCAAGAAATTTGGTACATAATAATAATATTGAATTTCATTGATTTTCTCTTTGGTCGAATATGTTTATCTTTTTCAAATTTACTATTTTACAATTTGAACCTAAATTTCCTTATTTATGATGCTGAGTTCATAACCTTGAGAATTGACCTAAACAGTATTTTCCCCACAGTATTTTAGGACCAAAAAAGTCATTCAGGGTAGGCCCGTCTCTTAAATGAAATCAAAATTTTTTGCTTGGTTGCAATCTTCAGCACAATGTGCAATTGGAATTCTTATGGACACTTTTGGCCCTGTAGTTGAAATTCATGCAAAACCTTTTTACACTATTATTTTCAAACATTTTTTTTTTTTACACTGAATACCTTAACAACAGGGAAAGGTCCTATCTTCAGTGTTAATTAGATACTTGAAAATAATAATGTGAATAAAATACTTTCATGATTATGACTGGCAATAACTAGTATGTTGTACTGTAAACATACACTACGCAATGTTTAAAAACAGAGTTTCTAGTCTACAAGCATAATATCAATGAAAATATTACACACACCCCGCAGGCATGTGACTTGTCTTAATACCAGATTAACTCAAAGACTGAGATAAACATTATAAAAAATGTACATTTTCTAGAATATCTTAAAAAGATTTGCTACATATAAATATTCTTTTCTATTAAAAGAATAAAAATGCAGTAGATAGTCTTCTTTTTTAACCACCTACCTCTTTTTTGGTGTCAAAGATTTCTCCCTCTGTGTGTCGGGGCTTCTTAAGCTGTTTGCGGTTGAAGTATTTATCATTCAAGCGTTCTGGGAGCTTCACACCACTAATGTCCAGCTTTGTTTTTGTGGCAATAGTGTAGATTTGGTTGATTCTTCTGAGAGGACAACCATTCAGATGGAATGGACCTGAAAGCAGATGTGTGGACAACAACATTACAAATGCAGGTTACTGCCATGTCTTGTTGAAGAGGAATAACCATCATCATAATGGCTGACTTCTGTTTAAAACACAACTGGAAGGATAAACATCCATAACTTAAATACATATATGACCATCACAAATAGTGAGTTGGAGTCTAGCAAGAGTTTCAAATTTTTTTCCCCAAATGACCTTTCTACTAAAATGACATTATTTCACTAAATAAATTAAATTGTCTAAGTTTTCAGTTTTAAAATAAGAGGCCCATGGGACACATCACTAACCTGAGTCACCTTGGACCATATTTAAAGATTTCCCCTAAACATGTGCATGTAAAACTTTGATCCCCTGTTGTTGCCCCATTCTATTCCTGGGGGTCATTATTTTAGCAAACTTAAATCTGCACTGTGTCAGGAAGCTGACATGTAAATTTGAACTTTTCTGACCCAGTGGCTCTTGAGAAGATTTTTAAATATGTTTCTGATATATTCGCATGTAAAACTTTGATTTCCTGTTGTGGCCCCATCCTATCCCCTGGGGGCCATGATTTTAACAATATTGAATCTGCACTATTTCAGGAAGCTGCCATATAAATTTTAACTTTTCTGGTTCTTGAGATGAATGACACCATCATCATCTAATTAAAATCAGTTCGTCTCTAATTGTTACACTGGAGAAGGATCTGAGAGCATTGTATTTGAGGTCATGTTATTTAACCTTTCACACTTGACCAATGAAATAATAGCTTTCACTAATATTAAAACTTTGCTGTATATCAAAACATCCTATAACCAGCCCCACCCGGTAAAGGAAACTTCAACATAATGTAATTAACTTGGACTCAGCACTGTCTAAATTTGGTGTGTTGTTCACCTACAGCTGGTGACTCTCAGTATTGGTAAAAAAAAGTTTTCGAAGTGACGTAAAACAATGAATTAGAAGAGGTATTTGATATATTTATTTCCTTAAACTGTAGTAATAAAATACACAGCTTTATAGAGATATGTTAACCGATTTGGAGATCTGAACGGAATATGTTACTTGTCTTGCTTTCTAAATAACCTGCATTCGAAATGGCTGACAGTTGCTTATAAACATGATTTAAAACCCAAATAATCCTGGTTAATAGTGATTAGACATCAGTTAATTTTCATAATCAATCATCAGTTGGAATCGGTTGCAGATTCCGATGTAATTTTATCGATTCCAATCAGAAGACATGTTTTAATCTTACGAAGTATTTATTGATATTTTTTTTTACATTTACATGTGTATATTTATACATAAATATGATTGATTATGTATTGTTTAATGTCCCACTCGAGAACCTTTCACTCATATGGAGACATCACCATTGCCGGTGAAGGGCTGCAAATTTAGGCCTATGCTCGGCGCTTATGGCCTTTGAGCAGGGAGGGATCTTTAACGTGCCACACTTGCTGTGACAGGGGTCCTCGGTTTTTGCGGTCTCATCCGAAGGACCGCCCCATTTAGTCGCCTTTTACGACAAGCTACGGGTGCTGAGGATCTATTCTAACAACCCTGATCCCCACGGGGTTATACATAAATATAATTATATATATAAAGTTACGCTTGTTCAGGAGTTCATTGCAGTCTTTGTGCTTTATATTTCAAATGCAGCATACAATTAAATTTACATCAAATAACCATGCAGTGAGTGATAGCATGGCAAGAATTTCATTTCCATTGAAAGCATGTTTTAATGACCTGAATAAATGGTCAAGCGGTATAGTGCACATTTGCACGCTGCTAAGAGATTTGGTTCTGTGTTCAACCCCAGGCAGGGGCAGAAATGGGTATCCAATTATAGTGAATGTTTCTGTCCTTTATATTGAATATTTCTCCACTTGGGGCAGTTATATTTGTTTAGGAATTCATATTGTAGTCATTGTGTTTTATAGAAGTGGAAACAGGCTAATTCCAGAATGCATTCTATAAGAAGTGTATATACTTTCGATGATCGGTTATGGAAAAAAATTAATCGATCATTGAAATCTGTCGCTTTTTCTTCAACAATCGATGTTTCCTGATCATCGGTACAACACTAATGGCTAAAACAACTGAAATAATGTAAGGTAACATCATGCCTTTTAAATACATACATGATATGATTGCAAGTTGGACAAAATTTGGACTCAACAACTTTAAAATCTCAAGAAAATTACCAAACAGTCCCTCTTCTCCAACAATGCATCTAAAATCTTTCTTTAACACAGGTATTTGGAATTTGTTTAAACAAAATATCATTTTCTTCAATTATTTTTGATAAACACTTTTTAAAATCCAAGTATTTATTGAATTGTTCATGAGAATGGGGTCAATAAAATGACCTCAAATGCAATGTTGTCAGATCCTTCTGATAGATAACAAATAGAGATGATCTGTTTTTAATTAGATTGACACCATCCTATTTTTGTGATATCTCCCCTTTGACCTTCAATTGAACAAATCTGAATTCCCTTTACCCAAGGTTGATTTGTACAAAGTGAGACAGAAATTGGCCTGCTGGGTCTGGAGAGGAAGATGTCAATTGTATTTTTTGCTATTATCTCTAAAAGTCACAGCTGCAATACAATGTTTGTCCCTGGAATTGTTTTCTTCAACTAGCTCTGTAATAACTTAAAAACCTCAATAAAACTACAGGGATATCCACTTACCTGTCACCAAAAGTAATCCAGAGTCCAATTGTTTCAAGAAGACAACTCTCTGAAATAAGTCAAGAAAACAATTAAAACTCACCCATCGTAATGAAGACCATGTACTGTATACAGGGTTATTCCCCCCCCCTTTTTTTCAATCATACTAGAGCATACTAACGAAAGACCACAAATATAACGAGATATTATCTTTAATCTCTGCTCCTGTATGTCAATGTTTGTTGTACATTTGACCACTTTACTTGCATATTGAAGCCCTGGCTATGCAACATAAATTCAATAAAATGAATTCATTGTAAATATGGGATTTTAGACACTTGCCTTGGATATCATAAGATTTCAAAAAATGATTATGTGGTTCCAGTTTCTTTACCTATTTTTCTTTTTAATCCCTGACCGTAATTTCTTAAGGCTAGGGATTGGGATCCAATTATCATATTTAAATTATCTGCCCTTAGTTACCCACACATTGTTGATGATGCTACGAAATTGAAGACATCAAAAAGCATGGATGGTATTGTTGTTTGGAGACACATTTACAAAATATTTCTGTATCACAGTAGCTTGTTTTTCACTTATCATCATGGAGTTACAAACCTACCTACTCTATTTCTTAAAAACATAGCAACCACTACTTAAAAAAACAACAACAAACCACTGCATAAAAGACGGGTATTACTTGATGAAGATTTACCTTTCCCTTGTGGCGACCAGCCACCAGGATAAGGACAGTGCCTGGGGTTATAGAGGCCCTTAACTTGCGCTTGTGCTGGGAAAAGGCAGTCTTTCTGGTTCTCAGCTTTCTGGGCTTGTCTTCAGTTGGGTAATAGCGAGACTAAAAGAAAAAGAAAAAATGAAAATCTGATTTTCATGAACCAAGGAAACCAACATGCCCAACTGGCACTTTTAAAACATCTCATGTTTTTAGTGTTGTCGTTGGCACTCAGAATATGTTGAATTCTCCCGTCAGCTTCACTTCTGTCTGTGTGCTACAATCTCAAAAATTCTGCGAACATTCTGCAGTTTCCCTTCAATTCATTCAATATGTTCAAGCCTTTTTATTCCAAGTTGTGGCCATGAAGGAAAAATAAAGATTTCATACTCCCCCCAATGGAAGAAATTCATGTTATATCTATATATTAAATAGTCATCTAGACAATATGTTTTACTTGCCAATAAGCATGTATTATCAAAGGCCTGGAGGGCCACAAATTGTTGAGTGCAATATCATAAACATCAGGTTTCTCAATATATCTAGAAGTAAAATTAGAAATATTTGATGTGCAAACCATTACAGGGGGTCTGGTCCACCAAAAAATTTTTAAGATGAGCCCATCAATCCACTGGAGGCATTTCCTTATTTTTAGGCATTTTATATATAGCATTAAAATCATTTGTAAAAAGTCAGAAAAAACATGTTTATTTACATGAAAAGAAATAAAGAAGAGAGCCTGGGCTGATGTTGCTTATCATACCCTCAAGCCTAGTTACTTTACAAAAGGTTATAATCAATAAATTAAAAAATTCAGACAAAAATGCTGAAAAGAATATCACTGCTTCAAATTGATACTACTAGTTTATAAAAATCATGTGACCAAGGTCCACTTTTGCTGATGCATGATCACAGGTGTCAGCAGTTTCTTCTTTAAAGGTATATAATGTAAACAACTACCATTGAGTTTCGCAAGCATAGCTCCATAATTGTTTACATTTACACCGGTGCAGATCCAACTTTTTTCATCAGGATGGGTTCAAAAGGCCAGGGATCAGGGACCTAGTTCCCGAGCGAAGCATCAGGAATTTCCACGCTTTTACGGATAGTAGAATATGCAAAGTCAGCACCCAAAATTGTGGTATAGTAATTTTCATATTATATTATGACCTTGAATTTTGAAATCATCCCCAGTGAGCAAATAAATTCGTTTGATAGAGTTTATGAAGCAGTAATAAATGTGATGCTAGGGTGAAAGATGACTATTTTTTTTCAGTTGGAAATTAGAGAGAGAGGGGGGGTGGGATTCCACACTCTCCGACCCCCCCCCCTCCCCCCCTTTAGATCCATGCCATGCTTGTTTACACCTTTTCAGATAAAACTGCCCACTCCTGTGGTATGATGAACAATGTTAGTATTAACTCTCTGTTTTCAATAATAAATCGAACAATTCAGAACTTCAGAGTAATAGAAAGATTATTGTAAATTTGAACAAGATTTAACTCCCAATGAATGCTACCTAGCCTGGTTTTCTTCTTGAAATAACATTCACAATACACACACTTCTTTCATTTAGCTTAATAAAAAATCAGGGTAAGAACTACTGAAAATAAAACCAGAAAGTCTTTATGAAGTGGGGTTTTTTGGGTTTTTTTTGTAAGAATGGCAACCTAACTGCTATGATGGATTACTCATAGTGCAGAATATATCTACCATAGCAATTTCATCACTGCAGAATTTATCCGTTATCTGTTTCTTCCAATCCGTAATAAGGATTTATGATGAAGCAGCAAGATTGTGAAAATTTAATTTCAAAAGGTTATTTTGTAAGTGTAACTTTTTATTCTTAATAATATTCATGTGCCACAAATTTCATGGGGAAAATTTTCATCGATCCATTTCTTGATAAATTCATCCATTAATAATGAACTTCTCTTACCAAACAATCATTATTTAACTAATGGACAATGATATGAAAGACATAAACAACCGAATTGCTTTTCTACTTTAGAATATCAATTTCATCCAATGTTTCGAAGTTTTGAATCATGAGGTCTCAGAAACAGTCGGCACAAATTTTAATTTGCCATTTGAGATTGGCTGAATGGCATCATAGTGGCAAAATCCTGCCCGATTGCTAGAAGGCTCTCGAGCAAGCTCAATGCCTTAAATACAATGAAGTTCGTCTGCTCTACTTCACATCATATGTTCAAATTACCGCTCTAGTTTTCCTGACAAGTCTTGAACCACCATTTTTGTCTCCACCGATGGTTTTCTTCACCATACGGGTTTCAGTCTGTTTCTTGGCTTTTGGCTTGGCAGCAACTGCCTTAGGCTTGGCTGCTTTTGTCTCGGCTTTCGGTCCCATCTTAATAAAATGTACACATGGAATCAATGACCATTTCTAGCGATTCATCAAGTTTAACATCGCGTTGTCTTTAATGAAATATGCAGTAGTATATCTAAATGGCTCAGTCATATATAGAATAAATATCCTAAACATTTTTATATTACAAAGAAGCTGCGACTGACAGTGCATTTCTACACACAAAAATCAAAAGTAAAATCCCACGAACCCACGTTTGTTTTTAATTATATTTTTCAACAAATCCCAATAAATTATGGATGAATTGAAGATGGCCCTTCGTAAAACATGATTTTGTCATTTTGTTTTTATTTGTACATTATCTTAATTGTGTACGATTACATGGATTTACAGCGGATTTTCCATATAATAGTCAACAATCTCATTCACTCACATCGACGGCCGGAAGTAAAAGAGAGCACATATGTCGATGACGTATAACACAAGAGTACGACTTCCTGTGTAGAGAATCCGAAAACAAAGCGATGATGCCACTAGCAGGTGCATATTTAAAGTTTTACTTGGCTTTTAATATGTAAAAACACTTGAACCCTAGATTTATCCTATTGTGTTCAGCTGACATAGTCTGTATCGTAGGAGCACTGGTATAATCAGACCACAGGTCTGTATGCAATGCCACAGAACCTGGGTACCTTGTGCATATGCTCGGGTATCTGAATAAATAGATATAAGTAGGAACATTCTCTACCTACGTGTATTTTTCCCATTTGTTGATTAAAATCCAGGTCTGTGGTATATTTAGGTATAAAGAATAAGGGCTGAGTCAATTAACATTGAAATGTAGTTACTATTACAATGACTGTTTAGCGATTTACATGAGCGAATCAAACGATCAAATTTTAATTAGATTGTGGTAATGTTTTCTTTTTCTCGTGTTTTAGCGAGAAGATCTCATTATATGGATAGTATTCCCAACCTGATTAATCTGATCTGAGATTCTTCTGACACATACCCCCGCTTTTATAGTGATGTGTGCAGAGGTTCTTCTAACTCTTACCACCCCCACCCTCCCTCACTTCTGTACTGTGACATGTGCCTCTCCTGCACAACTCACAATATAATAACGGGGGCAAAAGTCCTAGGAATCTCGGATTAAAAACACATGTAAACATAATTGACTAGCTGGAGTCAAGCATGAAAAAGTGCAGTTGCGCTCTTCATTTAAAGAGAGGATATTCAGAGCCTTATGATAAAATACCTTTGGAGTTAGTAGAAGTGGCATTTTACACTAAAGACTTCTATACATTAATTAGACTTACCACATTAATTAGACTTACTTTTTAATTTTTGACGACAGGAATACTGTCACTTTTGAAGAAGTCATAGTAGAGTACAGCCCCCTAATTCAAATATAAAATTCCAGAAATGTTTCATTAATAAGTCTGAGAAGTGTGTAATATTTCTGATTTTATTAGAAAGTTATATGGCCAAAATAGCGAACATTATTTACTAATGTTGTATCATTTTAACCACAAAAAGTACACAAAGAATATTTCATCCTTTTCTAGGGAAAAAACATATTAGTTTCATTGCTCCCCTATATTTTTTTCTATTTGACAAGAATAAATATTTTTCTTGCATTGTTGTAATGTATAGTCATTTCTTTCAGTAAAATGCGTAAATTCATTTCTTGATTTCATATAACAAATAACCTTCAGAACTCATCAATGTGTGGGTGTACATATGATTGTGTAGGACCCAACAAAATATTGCTGTATGTTTATTTGAGAAGAAGTGGTCAGATCAGCACAAGTGTTGTTTACCTGGAGTGCCCATGTTTGTTGTTTTCTGCCACACTGAACAATTTTTCAATTATCTGGTGGCATCCAGTTTTTAATGGTGGAGGAGAGAACCCAGATACAATGTACCCAGGAATAGATCACCAACCTTCTGAAAGTAAACATTCTCACATATATTGGCGCGAGCGAGATTTGATCTTGTGCTGACTAGAGGTGAGAGGCCTTGTGATTTTGAGCATGTGCTCTAACCACTCAGCCACGGAGGCCCCAAGATTTGGAGGAACACTAATGTTTATATACGATTGATAGAACCTTGTATTATTCAACATAAATACTGAAATACTACTTGAAATTGACTATGAAAATAAATATTGATTGATTGATTAAATATTGTTTAATGTCCCGCTAGAGAATCTTTCACTCATATGGAGACGTTGCCAGTGAAGGGGTGTAAATTTAGGCCTATGCGCGGTGCTTATGGCCTTTGAGCAGGGAGGGATCTTTTACGTGCCACACCTGCTGTGACATGGGACCTCAGTTTTTGCGGTCTCATCCGAAGGACCGCCCCATTTAGTCACCTCTTACGACAAGCAAGGGGTACTGAGGATCTATTCGAACAACCCAGAACAACAGACAGGGAAAATAAATATTGAGATTGCAATCTAATTTGATTGTAATGTGAAATTGACTATTAAAATATATTTTGATATTCATTGACTTTGAAGAGAAATTCTTCTTCATAAATATTGTACACCATACTCTCCATTTCTCATTTATCAAGGATTCACTGTAGATAATTTTATTGCCTTTCACTGTGTATTGATTTGCTGACTGTATATAATTCACAATGTTACCATGGTTACTATGATTACTTGTGTTCAGCTGTTGTTTGTGTCATTCTTTCAGATGGACATATTGCAGGGGAACACCAGATTGACTATAAACAGAAGTATAAAACATTGAAAAAGAAGCTGAAACTTTTGGTTTATGTAAGTAATATCTGTTTACACATTGTTTGTTTAGTAATTTGTTTTTTGTAGTTTGTACTTCATATTAAATCTTAGGCTGTCATTATTTTTGGTCCAATTTTACTTTTTCATATGGAGGATTTAACTTATTAAATAAGCAAATTCCAATTTGCAGTTGATACTTATTGAAAATGCAGTTAAATTGTATTGAAATATGCAGTTAATGTGTATGGAATCAACATTGTTTTCACATATGGTGCATGAGCCATGCAAATTCCAGATGAATGTGCATTGCTTTTATGCCACTGCTACAATAGTTATTGATAACAAATATTATGACATCAATCTTCATGAAAGTAAATTATGATGGTGTGTATGTTTTCTAATTCACGTTGCATTGGAAAAGTGATGCAGTTTTAATAACCATTAGGTTAATAACAATTCCTAATGACCATTAGGTTAACAACAATTTCTATGTGAATTGAAAATCAGTTTTGAATATGGTTTTTTGTGAACAAAGCATTGGGTTCTTTGGTGAATTCTTTTGTAGGTAAATCTTGTCATATCCAGTGTTCAGGTTTATAAAATAAGAATACAAAATTTTGCAGTTATAAATGCATATATCATTTATTATATATATTAGATTATATAGTAACTATTTATTAATCCAAAGTATTGCTGACACCAGCAGATCACCTTTGGAAATAGTAGTGTTTGTAGAAGTCTAACTTGCAGATATTTCATTTTCATCAGGAACAAGAATGCTTTCTGGAAGAATTAAGAAAGGCGCAAAGAAAATTATTAAAGGTCTCTCGAGACAAAAGGTATTGTTTCTCATTCTTAGATTAATATGCAATATTTATAATGTTTGTATAAATAACCAAATAAAATGAAATCATTTTCAATGTGCATGTGAAAGAATCCTGTTGGTAGTGTGCAGAGCAGTGGTGGATATAGAGGGGTACTAATACAAGGAGTTCTTATATTATAATAAATACGTTAATAACAAATTTAAGGAAAAATTTACATATGGAATTTAAGCATGATACGAAGAATATTGCATGCTTTATTTTTTTCTGTGCAGCTTTCTGTTGGATCGCCTGTTACAGTATGAAAAGGTCGATGACTCATCAGGCGATTCTGATGCTACTGCCTCCAGTGACAGTGAAGTCGACGGACACACGTCTGGTAAAAAGTAAGACATGCTTTACCAAAGCCGTACAGTAAATAACATGATTAGAATATTTATAAAACTATATATCTAATGATTCATTGTTAGAAAAATCCACAATTTGAATGTATGTTAGCTCTGACGATGGCATTGCAATCTTGAGCTATTCAATTTTCTGCCTTTTGATCTGTTTAAAGTTTTAACCAAACTTAGTACAACACATTTGGGACTATCAAAAAGGGTTTGAGTAACTACAGACTAGTACTACTCAGTATAGGGCTACTGGTGGGGAGATGAATGAAAAATACAGACCTGGAAATGTACAACAGTGTGTTACGCAAGTTACACAATTTGTTTTCGGCATCGAATGAAGCACATTTGAACAGAACACAGTACAATAACAGAATGATATGAAAACTGAACACGGCACTTGGTGCACAGGGGCTTATTATCCATTTTATTTTCAATCTATTTATACATAGATTGAAAACAAAATGGATGATAAGAAGCCTCTGTGCTTAGTGGATTAAAATGTGTCAGAGCGACTCGCACATGTTTTGTGGACAGAACGATGGTTGCATGCTTTGGCCTCAGTTACCTGGACTTTTTTAAAAACCAGATTAATTTGATTCATGATTAATTTATGGTAACTGGATTAAATTTATGCAGTATTACAAAATTGATTAATTAGTTTTGAATAGTATGTAATATTATATCCATTAATTATTATTAACTGAATGAATGATCTGCATGTTGGACATTGGACATTCAACTGCCAACATGCAGTCTTTAACACATTATTCCAACACTATAACAGAATAAATTACCTATCGATACACTGTTATATATAATAGAAAATTGATAAGCAGTGACTAAGTGTGCAAAATGTCTAAGTGTGCAAAAACTACTTTTGGGGTCAACTCTCAATGTCTCTGCCATAATTGCTTGACAGAGTATTTCAAAATATGACAAGTAATCACTGATATTTTGGGGTTTAATGGTGATTTTTTCCTCTTTAAATCAGACCATAGATTAATGGAATGAATTTACAAGGATTGTTTTCTTATGAATTTGATAAGCATGTAACTGTTCATTCCACATTGCATGTGATTCAATAGACACAGTTTTCTCTGCTATTCAATGAACACAGGTTTTTCAAACATCATTTTAGAAATGAACATACATGTCTGTTAAGAGATGGTTCTGTGGCTAATGTGCCTCTTGCATCATCCCTTTACAACTAAATTTCCTTTCTGTAATCATTCATGTAACTGTAGGAGGAAGATGTCCCTGAGTCCAGGCCAGGCCCAGTTACCATTTGGATCAGAAGTCTCAACCATATTTGGAAATATTGGCATGGCTAGTTTATTTCAAGCTGCAGTAAGTTCAATCTTCACAAACACAGTCGCAGGTGACAACAATCATATCAGTATTGAGGCTTAGTCTGTCAGGCAGTAGGATTAAAAAAATAGGGACAACACATTTCAAAATGATATATTTTTGAAACGATATCTTGATTATTAAAAATTCCTTTTGAGGCTAAATTATAGCATCATGCAATAGGATTAATACATGAGAACTAACTCGTACATGTGTATCATGTCTTCAGTATATTTTTGCCTTTTCGCTGTAGGGATCTTCAAATGCAGAGCCTGCCAGAAAACGTTCTAGACCTTCTGCAAGGAAATCAAAAGGTATGCCAGAGAACTTTGTCTTCTCTCTGAAGATTTACATTATTTAAAGATTTATTAGTTAATATCTTGTAAAGACTTTTTTACCCTTCCACTTTCTCTGTAATTTTTCTGCATAGAACTATTAAATTATGCGATTATGCCATAAAAATCATTTTAAATTTGATCTATGTTTAACCTACAGTATGCAAATCAGAAGATCCGTAATTGTAACAAGGCAATCAAGGGTGGCATCAAACCACAGAACCCGATAAAATCACAAACTCCTTAAAGGGTGCAAATACAGATCCCTTCTGCAATAAGTTTCAGTTAGTTACTTTATCAAGCAATGTGGGCAACACGATCCTTCCACATTATCTCCGTCACATCAGAACCTCTCAGATTCCCTGGGATTGTCTTATCTACCTGAATCTAGTGTGTCAGTGGGTCTTCTAACGTGATCAATAAGTGATTTGAACATGTTTTTACTTTCATAATGAAATATATGTTATACAAGTTTTAACTCATTTATATTTACACAAAAAGACAGCAAAATAAGACTCTACACCTTTGTTCTGAAATTCCACCAAAATGAACATTTAAGATTTAACAAGGCCTAGTCATTAAAAGTGGTGAGCAAGTCTAAAATTATATTTGAACTAAGCCCCCCATGGTATGACCGTCAGTTGATTAAGAGTTAATGAAATATACAAGATAGGAAAGTGAATAGATTTAGTGGATCCAAAATGTTGAAGTCAAAATTCTTAAACATGAAAAATATTCTTGATTTCAAACACAGCAAAGTCAAAACTGGAGAAATCCGAGAGTCATATGACAAGAGAGGAGTTGGAAAGACATCTTGAGTCCAGACAAAACTCATTTAAGATAGAGAAAGCACCTGCCATGTTACCCATGGAAATATTTAGCAATGATAACTCCAATCCTGACAGGTTTGGTTTCATTTTTTTGTAGGATTTACATATTTTATATTATTACATATTATGATTGCATGTTATGAATATGACATCGATGAAAGTACACTATATATAATTAACTCAGTGTTCTTATTGTTTCAGTGAAACAGCCAATGACACCAACAAAGAGGATTATGATTCAGATCTGGTTATTGATGCTAGTTGAAAGTGTACTAGATTTAAAGACTCTATCATGTTCAAGTTGTGAGCAAGACATAAAGACTGTGTGACCGAGAAGCACTCAATGCTGGACAAGATTTATGGACTCTATATTTTGAAATGTACAAATTGAGAATTGTACAGTATATAGACACCATATGGGACATTGCGTGTGTACAGGTGTATATATTTTTCCCTTGTTCATTATCAAACCAAAGTATTTAAAACTTGCATCTAATATTTTGATGTACTTGTAAAATTTTGGAGAAATACATATTTTACAAAGAAGCATATTTATGAATTCATTTATTGACATGTCATGATAACAGTATGACAGATCTTCAGGTCTATTCAATCTAATTCATTATTTCATTTTTTGTGACCATGAAGGAAAACTTAAGATTAGATTGGTGTATCAAAATTGTGAAATACGATGTTGATTTAATGGTTCAGTTAGAACCTTGTAAATAATTAATTATAATTACATGTAGCTGTATGGTGTTTTATTTCATTTCACCTTATCATTCAATTTATAATTTTGACAGTTAAATTTTGATTTGCATGCTATGTAATAATTTTAATGATCTCTGCAAAATAACACCTCGCAATATGTAAATACAATTCAGATGGATTGCAAATACCTGTAGATGAGCAAAATCGAGAAACATCTATCAATATGTCTAATAAAGGCCACAGGTAATGAATCAACTCTTAATAACATGAAAGGATGGCATAACTGTAGATAATATACATGTATAATTAAGATATATTAATGTATTATTTAAGGAATTAACCGAATTTTGACATATGTTACACTTTATAATATAACTTGGTGCAGTTTGCACTTTATAATCTGTGAAGCGGATTATTTAAGCGTGAACACCACCAAGTTACATTATACTATATAACATAGGTCAAAATTAGCTTCATTTCTTATAATTTGATTTAAAAAGACAAAACTACATTGTACAAAACTACAATGTAGACTGAAAGATTTTCATGATATCGGCACGGGTTCGAATCTCGCTCGCACCGATATATGTGAGAAAGTTTTCCAGTTTACTTTTGGAAGGTCGTTGATCTCTTCCAGGGTACACTGAATCTGGTTTCTCTCCTCCACCAATAAAAACTGGATGCCACCAGATAACTGAAAAATTGTTGAGTGTGGCGGAAAACATCAATCAATCATAAAATTTAGTGGCATAGCAATAAATATGAATACTTATTTTGTTTCTAACATTAATGATATAAATATATACGCTGTACTGTACTACAAAATTTGCAAAGACTTGATAAGCACATCACAGAACTGAGGAATCTGTCTCATAGGAATGATAATGCTTCTAGCAGTTTATCTGTCTCTCCAATTAAGATTCCAATAGTCCCTTTGGAGTAAGCCATGGTGTTTCAGATTCATCTGGAGATTCAAACATCAGGTTGATAGGATTACATCTGTCCAGTTAAAGATTAATTAATGACTATAATGTAAGAAGGTTGTGGAATACTCGCTCCTTTTCTTTCCTTTGAGCATCACTGAAGAGACATTATTTGTCGAAATGCTCATCTGGTGCATCAAATTGGTACCGTTTATGTTTTATATTACAACCAAAGGGTTAATGCCTCTGCTGGTGGACTGTTAGTCCCTGAGGGTTTTCACCACCCCAGTTGCTAAGTACTTCAGTACTAGCATGAATTATGGATAAAATTTGCTGTGATAAAATTAAGAAATTCATTTCAAAATTAAGGATTATCTCCCTCATGCATAGCTCTGATCCTTTGCCGGATTTGGCTCCACTATTTGGTATTTTTGGTTCTTTCAGCTCTTCCAAGTTTGTTCTTGTTTCAAATTTCCAACATTTTTGACTTGAGCATCACTGAAGAGACATTATTTGTCGAAATGCGCATCTTGTGCATCAAAATTGGTACCGTTTGTGTTTTACACTACATCTGTATGTAATAAAATAAAAATGTTTTGGAATATTTCTGCAGTTATTTGAACAAACCAAAGATAAATTGACAAGTGAAATGAATACACACATTACAAGGAATAATTTTGATTTTACCTCAAGAGCTTAAAACAAAGATATTGGTGCAAGCTTTGCATCAATTAAGATTGACATGATTGTGTGTCGTGCACTTTTGTCTGTTTATAATGAATAAACATTTGACGGGCGCATCATGTGCCGTGGCAGAGCACTTTATTATTTTATAATTTATGAATGTAGAACTCAGAAGAGCTTGCACCACAAAATTTTTCTTCCTCTTCCCACACAGATCCTAAATGTACATGCCAATTTGGTAAAAAATTGTCCAATAGAACATGAAAATCCAAGATGGATGATATCCAAAGAACAAGAAACAATACTAAAATCAATAAATGTCCCACTTCAGTTTACTTTCAGAATTTTGCAGAAATAAAGTGAAACACATTAAAATAACCTTTAAAAAAAACCATTCAATTTCTATAACTAAACAACAAAGTACTTCTAATATCTTTTAGTTGAAAATAAATTAATACTTAACAAAAATACTGAAAAACTAATTCAGAAGAATCCTTTTGCGCATTTCCTATTTTCTGAAGTAAAGTCATAGTACTGTACGGTTCTACAGCAATGTTCATACACAGTGCCTAATCAGCCTTAAACCGTTTAGGAGAGGGCTCGCTTTCAGTCCCCTCTTCCACATTACTACTTTCATCATCATGAGGATTTAAGTGATGAGTGACTTGAAAGTTTCCAGCACTGTCTATAGGCAAGGAGCTATAATTGATACACATTACATTTCCTGAATTATCAGAGTTCTCGGCCAATTTCATGGAGTCTTCGTTTTCTTGAGCACTAGTATCCTCGGAGTCGGGTTCTTCTTCCTCTTGATCGGTGGAGTTGTCAAAAGTTTGAGCAACAGTGAACAGCTCAGAGTTCGATGCAATGGTAGCTTTTCCATGCTCTGTGTCAGTGTGATTAATTGCGACAGGACCACCATCAGGGGACGTACACGTGACTGTCTGTAATTTGTATTCCCGTTTTATACACAATAGTTGTTGATACAGAAGATCTCGGTGCTGGCTTTCAAGCTGTTTCATTAGATGTTCTATGTTCTTGTCTAGTGGCACACTTATTTGTTCCATCAATTCTTGTTCTCTCTGTTTACCTTTCTGTAGCTTTTCTTTTAAATCTTTTATCTACAATGGAAAATAAGTCTGTCTATTAGGTCAAATCACAATGTAGACTGAAAGATTTTCATGATATCACTCCATAGCCAAGTCAAGTTACAAAAATGAATACAAAGGACAATGGCATACATGTACAATGCTTACCTCAGTTACTTTACACTCAGATACTGAGAAATAATTTTAAAAAATAATACATATATTTTTAATATATCGCCTTTCTCTGTAAGTTCTCTGTGAGTTAAATATTTGACCCCTCACGACTGTTTGTAGGTTCTCTTTGAGTGGAATATTTGACCCCTCATGTCTGTCTGTTGGTTCTCTGTGAGTGAAATATTTGAACTCTCACCTCTGTAGGTTCTCAGTGAGTGGAATGTTTGACCCCTCACCTCTACCTGTACTTCTCTGTGACTGAAACATTTGACCCTTCAACTGTGTAGGTTCTTAGTGAGTGGAATATTTGACCCCTCACCTCTCTCTGTAGTTTCTCTGAGAGTGAAATGTTTGAACTCTCACTTCTGTTTATAGGTTCTCTGTGCGTGAAATATTTTACCCCTCACCTCTGTTTGTAGGTTCTCTATGACTATCTTCAGTTGGGCCTCCATTTGAAGTTTGCTCTCATGTAACTTCTCATACTTCTGTTGCAGTTCTTCCAACTGGTTGTCTGAATTCTGATGGACAGCATGTTCCTTTTCTTCCTCAATTCCTACATCCTTTAAAAATCAACCAAATCTAAATCAATTCCTAATCAAGCAAAAGTTTTTACACCTTTAATGCAACCATTACTTGTAGCTTACAAACAGTGTTGTTAATAATTTGTAAAAGAACATTTTAAGCTTTTATTTCACCAAGGCTATTGAATACTAATGCCTAAAGGACCTATGTTGGTTTCTATATAGTAAATCTGTTCAAGGTAAAATGTAAACAAAAAGTCCATGAGCCACGTCGCTTACTAAAGCTACTGCAGTTTCCCACAGAAAACATTAAATCCAACTTACGAGCCCCCACTTACTGACCCTCCTTAAAATTACACTAATGTACTGGGGGTGGTTAGCATCATATTTCAAAATTGCCTGGGTGTTAGTCTCAAATGCATATGTTGAGTAATAAATTGCCATTTTTGAAAACTTCGCCGAGTTATGAAGTGGGGCAGTATGGAAACCCTTTTGACATCACATGATTTGATCACATGACTGCTCCACTTCATAACCTAGTAAAGTTTGTTTTTTTTTTAAATTAAATAATATATATAAATACAACACACATTCTGAGTGTATTGCAGGCAATATAAAGTCCCCTACCAGTAATATAATTCAGTCAAAAGTAAGTCAAGTATAACAAAGCTCAAACTTGACCTGTAACTATCCAAGACAGAGCCACATATCAAATTTACATTAAATATCTTCATCCAATGAGGAGAAAAGTTCGGAAAATTGATTCTTGCAATTCATCAAGGGGCATAATTCAGTCAAAAGTTGGTTAAACATAACGAAACTCAAACATGATCTGTAATAAACCAAGATAAAGCCACATATGAAATTTCAATTGAATATCTTCATCCAATGTATGGAAAACTCCAGAACACCTCAAGCATTCATTAATGGGCATAATTCAATCATAATTTTCTAGGGGCCTCTGTGGCCGACTGGTTAGAGCATCCCGCTCACAATCACAAGGCCTCTCGCCTCTAGTCGGCACGGGTTCAAATCTCGCTCTCGCCAATATATGTGAAAAAGTTTGCTAGTTTACTTCCAGAAGGTCGGTGGTCTCTTCTCTAGTACATTGTATCTGGGTTCTCTCCTCCACCAATAAAAACTGGACGCCACCAGATAACTGAAAAATTGTTGAGTGTGGTGGAAAACAACAAAACAAAACAAACAAAAGTATGTTAAGCATAATGAACCTCAAACCTGATCTTTAACAATTCCAGACAAAGTCATAAATAAAATTTCAGTTGAATATCTTCATCCAATGCGAAGAAAAGTCCAGAAAATGGACTCAAAATGACAGACAGATAGACAAATGAGCAGACTGATGGACAGACTGAAGTTAAACTAATAGCCCCCTTTGCCAGGGGACTAAAAAACGTAAAGCCTCTTTCAGAATGATTCCTTTAATTATGCTAAAAAATCTTATCCCTGACCATGTTTGTCTCTTGACAACCCTGATACATACATATAATCATGTGATAAAAATGACTGTAAACAGTAACAAACCTGACTAGAGATAATCTGGGTGGTGTATGAGCTGCCATCCTCCGATTCACCCTGGTCCTCCTGTATAATCATAATGTGAGTTTGTGTACTGTCTGTAGAGTCCACAGTTTCATTGGCTGCCACAGACACATGCATTGTCCCGTCAGAGGGCCTTCCATTGGTCAGACTGATTTGTGTTGTCTGGGGGTTCAGAAGAGCTGTGTAACATGAGTAGACACATTATAAATTACAACAGAATTACAATTTAAGACTCCTGATGTCTAAATGATAAAAAAAAATCACTGATTACAAAAAGTGATAAATAAATAGAAGGCTTTCCATTACTACAAATATGTGTGCATTTCAAATGCTACTCATGCCAGTTAATGATTCCACAGCCATACATTATTTCATGTTTTAATGCATACATATTTTATATTTACATGTATTCTATGCTTTTATCTATATTTAGATTTCATTCATTTTATATTTTAATTTTATTTACTCTTTTCAGGGGCATATATAAGTATGATAGTGACACAGTAGGGACATTAACAGAGGCTGTTATACATGTTGTAGGAATATCTCTGTAATTAATTGATTGGTGGCATGGTAAGGATGTTTACAAACACTCTTACTTGAATTTGTTGTAGGAGTATACCAAAAGATAAGTGAATGGCGACATGGTAAGGAGATTAATGAGGCTCTTAACTGTATATATCTATAATCAATTGAATGGTGACATGGTACTGAGATTAACGAGGCTCTTAACTGTATATATCTATAATCAATTGAATGGTGACATGGTATGGAGATTAATGAGGCTCTTAACTGTATATATCTATAATCAATTGAATGGCAACATGGTAAGGAGATTAATGAGGCTCTTAACTGTATATATCTATAATCAATTGAATGGCAACATGGTAAGGAGATTAACGAGGCTCTTAACTGTATATATCTATAATCAATTGAATGGTGATATGGTATGGAGATTAATGAGGCTCTTAACTGCATATATCTATAATCAATTGAATGGCGACATGGTACCGAGATTAACGAGGCTCTTAACTGTATATATCTATAATCAATTGAATGGTGACATGGTATGGAGATTAATGAGGCTCTTAACTGTATATATCTATAATCAATTGAATGGCAACATGGTAAGGAGATTAATGAGGCTCTTAACTGTATATATCTATAATCAATTGAATGGCAACATGGTAAGGAGATTAACGAGGCTCTTAACTGTATATATCTATAATCAATTGAATGGTGACATGGTATGGAGATTAATGAGGCTCTTAACTGTATATATCTATAATCAATTGAATGGCGACATGGTATGGAGATTAATGAGGCTCTTAACTGTATATATCTATAATCAATTGAATGGCGACATGGTATGGAGATTAATGAGGCTCTTAACTGTATATATCTATAATCAATTGAATGGCGACATGGTAAGGAGATTAATGAGGCTCTTAACTGTATATATCTATAATCAATTGAATGGTGACATGGTAGGGACATTAACCGGGACTCTTCTTTGTATGTGTTGTAAGAGAATGTTTATAATCAATCAAATTCTTTCACTTCAGCTTGTGTAAATTTGCATTTGGAAATTATATTATTGTACTTACATTTGTAGCCAGTGTCAGCCAGACTGGTAGACATGACCGCCTGTGTAAGGACAGGGTGGATGGACAATTCTGTTGGCTCAATAGAATCATCTTGGTAGGAACAAGGACTATTAATCTCCTAAGTTAAAAACAGACACAATAAACACAAGTGTGTATGCTTCTTTACTAGTAATGTGAAAAGCTTTCTTATTTACAGTGAAATCAGTCAATGTAAAACACAAAAGATCCATTCAAACTCAAGGAGAGTGAAAAGCTTAAACACAGTCTTACAGGTTTAACTGAGATCATCTCCAGAATTACATTTTCTCTATTTAATTTTTCTTTTACCATATTGTATACTATATAATATGGAGAACATTTTATCTATATTTTGTTGTATAAGCCCTCCCTGGAAGATTTCAGCACCATAATGTTTTGTCACCTGCATATAATTGGATGTTAAACAAGCATTAAAAAGACAGAAAGCTTTCCATTATGATGTCATAACAGAATGATGCAAAAACTTAAAGTCAGATATAATCAATTCACACCATATTTCATCAGAACAAAAATAGAAAAACTCAACTAAATAAGACAAAAACATTAAGCAAAATGTGAAATTGCATTAAAATGGAAATTATCTTCTCATTTGTTATTTGTGACCATCAATGATAATTTAATGGTTGCAAACATCCTCCAATAACATTTTGCCAGTAAAACTCAGTTTGCAACTGCTAAATCAGGATTCATAGTTGCAGATAACAAATGAGAGAAGATCGTTATTCCCTAACAAATGTACCTTATTTTATATATATTTTTTATCAGGGAAATTATATGTTTTGTAAAACTAATGTAGAAGTTGACATAAAATTGAAACCTGCCTGAGCAATTTGGATTTGAAATGTTGTTTGTGGATTTCTGAAGTGGGTCTTGTAATGTTTAATGGCTTCGTCTCTTCTATTGAAACCATTTCTACACTTGTAGCAGTGCCAGTGAGCACCCTTGAACTTCTTTTCTCCTTTGATGATACCAATGATATCACAATGATCACAGCATCTTAATATTTTCAGTCCTGCATATTAAAACATGTAAAATTATACACATTTCGGAAAACTTTGTAACATGATCTTACATTTTTGTTTCAGCAAATGAATATAGTACATTGTAATATTTCTTCTGTAATACTACACAGTTTCTTGCACTTTAATCCACAAAATAAATGTGTACAAACCTGCAAAATCTATTCCTTTATCAACATGTTTAACACGAAAATGGGCTTTTAATATGACTGGGTCATGATAGAAATCTCTCTTTACACAAAAAGGGCAGTGCATGTGAACTGAGTTATCTGGACATCTATGGTCCATACATCTCACAGGATTGTAGTTGTTTTCTGTGCCTTTGATTCTTACACTTGGGTGAGTCTAAAAATAAAACAAAAACAAGAAACTATAAGTTACAAATCACAAACCATAATACCTGGAGTGTACAATATTTACCAGAAATTAAGCTTTTGCTAGTTTAACATGGATCTGATTTAATGTCCTTTGCAACTATACATAACCTGACCCATAACAATAGACAAGTTAATTGTAATATTCCCTTTATAAGGTCATTTTAAAGTTGCCTTTATACATTGATTGGAATTCTCCCTGTATCAGGACATTTTAAAGCTGCCCTGTCTGGCTATAGTGACTAGTGATGATGATTGATCACGATATTTAATAGTGTAGATACCTACTTACTTGCAATAGATACAGATACTGACTTTCTTAAACACTTACTGCTAAATGCTTTATACAAAGTTTCATCTTTTTTTAAAAAAAAAGTTTAATACATTTATTCATCTATATCTAGCTTAATTGTTAAGTTAATATAACTTCATCTGACTATTTTATACAGCTTTTTAATTCACCAATTTTTGCATGAATTTAAAGTTTCTCATACAACACAAACAAGACAACTGCTGTCTTCAATTAATGATTCATTCCAAGTAATAAAGAATTTAACATTCACACGTCTTTATATATATATATATATATATATATATATATATATATTATACCGAGTTAAGTGTATCAAGCAGCCTTATTTTATTGCGTGCTAAAATTAAAAACAAAAACCAACTAAAGGTTTTGTTTTATTAAAACTGTGTGTGTGTGTTTGTGTGAAATATAAATAGTATCATACAGCACGTAGCTAATCAAGCGATTGTGCCGGAATCAAGCGAGTGTGCCGGTGTAACGACGAAAAATTACCCCCGTAGAATAATGACCGGGGGTCATTTTTCTATGTAGAAATTTTACCCCCTCGTCAATATTCTACATAGAGAAATGACCCCTTTTTTTGTAGAAAATATGGCTTTGGGGTCATTTTTCTCCGTGTGGATTGTAGAAAAATGACCCCGTAGAATAATGACCCTATGTCATTTTTTGATGCAAAAGGCTGGTTTTGGTAAGAATATTTTCAATTCACAAATTCCTTTCAAATTCTAGTGTTTTATTTATTTTGGCTATTTTTGATCGTTTACCAGCTGCCTTGTTAGTGATTGTGACAACACAGTCTGATTTCAAAACTTTGCTCCCATGGGAAAAATATTATAGGCTTAAAACATCAATCACTTTGTTTAGGATAAAATGATGCCATCAAATAGGTGGGGTTCTTTGAAGTTTCAAAAACAACAATTCTGTTCTTCATTTTGCAGTTCTTTGAAGTTTCAAAGGCAACAATTCTGTTCGTCATTTTGCTTCACACCATGGACTCGAAAGAATATACGGAAATATCGCTTTTCGTGGAAAAGAAACAATATCCTAAATTTTTGCCAAAAAATTTAAAGCGCAACTTTCGACGAAAATGTAGTAAATTTGTTCTATTCAATGGGATTCTACATTACCATCATAAAAAACGGTTATTAAGAGTTGCAAAAGAAGAGGAGGTTCCAAAAATTATCAGCAATACCCATACAACAGCGAGTGGTGGGCACCTAGGCATTAATAAAACGTAAGTTTATTTATTTATGTGAATATATTTCATGCATTTCTTAAAATCAATTGTGACAAGTTTAACATCGATTTCAAAGATACCCCGGTCATTTTTTCTAAAGATAATGTATATCAATTCAATTATTTTAGTGAGAAAATATAAAATCACGTTTTATATTTTGCATCGGTTTGATTCCGAGTTTAAAGAACTGAAATTTCGTATAAACATAATACGGATGTTTTGAGAGAGAGAGAGAGAGAGAGAGAGAGAGGAGGCCGGGCATGCACCAATTTTCTGATGGTCTACGATGTAATTGGTTGTATTTGGCTTTGAAACAATATTTGATACAACTAATAAGACATGTGCATGCACTTGTACTTGTTTTAAAGGCACCTGATAAATAGATGGTGTAACCCCCAACCCCAACCCCCGCTAATTTCCCAAGCTTGTGAAAATTTTCATCAGACAAAAGCTTGGAAATACTTTTATATTCCGTATAGGGTCAATCTAATGATATCAAATATCGAAATAGGAAAATGATAAACAAGGAAATCGTGTATTTTAATAGGTAATTGTGTCTTATAAGATTATCAGAAGCTAGGAGGGGTGCAGTCAATTTTTTTTTTTACTAAATGATAGTATTCAACATGTGAAATGAAAAATATATGAGGTCTGACTTGTACAAACTCATAAAATCATCATAATAATTTTAATAAATATTCCATATCAAAAGAATCTTCTATGCACATAATAAAGAATAAGCAATCAAATCTTTATAAATTATCCATATTGGCATATTTTATTTGCTTCAGTATACATGTATACATTTAATAATTCTACAAATTCAGTCAAGGGGATCCGACCCCACCCCCGAACTGCGCATGGTTTACTTTTTCCCTAAGCGGGGTACACAAATTCTCGGAATTAGCTTGTTTTCTATGGAAGTAATTAATAGTCATTTGTATTCACTAATACTACTACTGTGTAGTGTTTGATTGTTTTTTTCCTGGGGTAAATGCCACGCGCCATATAGTGAAAATTATATATATAAGCTTAATAGTTAATATTAAAACTTTTATAAAATGTATTTTTCTCAATGTCCAGAAAATATTTTGCACTGGTGTAGAGAGGGTCCTTAAAACCTACTAGTATTCTAACGTGTTTTTTTAACGGTTAGCTAATGTAGGGAAAGTAACAGTAATTACACAGGGTTATCGAATTGGAAAGAAACAGATTATTATGTATTTTCCTGATGTATTAGACCACTTGACTGGATTTTTTAAACATGCAATATGATTTCATTCTATATATGAAAAAATGGGTATGTGTAAAACACGAAACGAGAAACAATGAAATGAGATTCAGCAAAATAACTAATGACCTCAAAATTTCAACAAAGTGAGAGCAGCTTGTGCCTTTGATTTCATTTTGTTAGAATCTAACTGACACGTAGGTCTGATTTATTAGCAACGTTAACCCCGCACAACTGTCTCTCACACAAAAAAAAAAACCAAACAAAAAAACCCCATAAATCGTTGAGAAATATCTAAAAGAAATGTATTACTCCGTTTTTTTCTGCTGGGGTACTATATAATATGTGATCCAAAATTCATTGTTATTATTATGTTATCACCTTCAATACATTTTACTTACAAAACATGTGATTTTAAGCAGTATTACAGACCAATTTTCACAAAATATTTCAAAGATAAAGAAGCTATATGGCTATTTAGGAACATACATGAAGATACAAAACGTAGTTACGTTTATCTCTTTCATTTTAGGTAATAAGTACCTACTTGTCTTCACGGAATATTTGACGAAATGGGTGGAGGTAGAAGCTATAGCAGATAAGAAGGCTTCAACAATCGCTAACAGTTT
Organism: Ostrea denselamellosa; assembly: GCA_024699665.1. Lineage (NCBI taxonomy): Eukaryota > Metazoa > Mollusca > Bivalvia > Ostreida > Ostreidae > Ostrea > Ostrea denselamellosa. The sequence goes on along the minus strand of JAMZEH010000005.1, from coordinate 3,016,145 downwards.
ATACAAGTTCATTGCGGATCACGGAGTACCAGAAGTCATTATAACCGACCAAGGCAGAGAGTTCTGCAATGAGCTAAACGATGCTGTTTGTTCAGATTATGGAATTGAACATCGGATTGCGTCCCCCTATCACCCACAAACAGGAGGGCATACGGAGCGCTACAATCGAACCCTATGTTCTATCTTCTTGTGTTAATGAACTACAAAATGACTGGGATACGAAACTTCCATTTATGCTTTTTGCCTATAGAACTGCGCAACATGAGACAACAAAGAAAACACCCTTCTTTCTGGTGTATGGTCGAGAAGCCAAGTTACCCATTGAACTTGATTTACCCACTTCGCCGATCCCAGAAAATGACAAGTTTGAAGATTTCTTGAAACAGCGCTTTCTTGTGAAAGAGAAGAAGCAGCGGAAAACATAAAGGAATCACAAAAGAAACAAAAGAAGCATCATGATAAGAACATAAAAAATAAAACTTTTCAAGTTGGAGATAGAGTTTTGCTCCACAATACCCGAAAGTTAACCCGGAAAGGGGGAAAACTAGACAAATTATGGAGCGGTCCTTACATAGTTGAAGGTATTAACAAGAAGGGAACATACACTTTACAGGGACTGAAATGCGCAGTAAATGGAAATAGGTTGAAAATTTACAAGGAATCGAAAGATGATGAAATGAGTAGAAAGCCTGAAGAATCACATGGAAAACCAGATGAAACACATGGAAAACTAGGCGAAACACACGGAAAACCAGATGAAACACATGGAAAACCAGATGAAACACATGGAAAACCAGATGAAACACATGGAAAACCAGATGAAACACATGGAAAACCAGATGAATCGCAGAAAAAAGCTGACAAAAAAAGGAATTCACCCAAAGAGGAAGACACTCCATTAACTAAAAGCCGTGGTATACCGCTTCCACCGAAAAAACGCAAGATTCCAGAAGTTGAAATTACCAATAAAACTGAATCAAGATCTCGCTTCTTTTTTATCCAGTGGATAATGAGTGGCAAGACATTAACGCTGCAATGTTTGGCCACCAGGTTAAGAATGTTCTCAAAACAGGACGTAGACGGCACGTAAATGCAAATTCCATTCCAACAGTGACGGTGTCTATGAGAGGAGATGGAAATTGCTTGTTTAGAACATTTAGTTATGTTTTATTTGGAGTTCAATCATATCACAATGATGTACGAAATAAAGTTGTTGGCTTTCTGAAGGAGAATAAACATCTATTGCAAACCATGGAAGCGGATCCAAAATATTTGAAACGTTCGCGGATGGAACATGAAGGTTCCTGGGGTACTGATACAGAAATCCGTACATTCGCTACAATTTGCAATACAACGATCTTTGTTTACTGCAAGCACGGGATGAATGACAAAAACAACGACAATTACGTCTGGCTGCCGTAACCTCCCCTACACGAGGGAAAAAACGAATCCAATTCGAAATGCATTTTTATTATGAATATTGGAAACCATTACGAACCTGTATTGGATGTAACAGAGGATATTTACAGCAGAACACCTTACATCTACATCAAAAACTTCGTGCCAAAGAAATACCACCAGTATATTTCAAAAAGAATGCTTGAAGCTGCACTGGTAAACAATGAAACCGACTCAATATTGTCAGAGAATTAGAAAGACCAGAAGACGTATACGTATTGAAGTTCAAAGATTTTCCCCATCAAGTAAAAGGTTTAGAAAAATTAAGCGAGGAAATAGATCCAAATGTGTTCAATTTATTGTGTGAATGGGAGGATTTGGAAGACAAGTTTGTTGCAAAAAAATCGAAATATGATACCCCTTAGTAAACGTTGAAAATACATTAAAGTTAGTGGCAAGTTTCTGTGCTCTTTTTATAGTTGTAGTTGTAATAAATAAATATATAAAAATATATATCAATTTGGAATTCTTTAATGTACTTTAGTTGCTTTGAAATGAAATCAAAGAATTGTGATCTCCGCTTCCGGTGTCAGTGGATGGGAGACCATTATTTATGGCATGTTGTGTCAAATATAAACACCCTATCATATAATTATGTCATTCAAAAGTAATTTCCAGCGATTTTTTGGCAGATTAGGTCAAACATGAAGGTCAAGGGGTAAAAAACCATAGCATGCTCGAGAACGTCTTGTTTCAGGAATGCAAATACGAAACCCCTATCTTTTCCCAATCTAGAAATATACAGAAATATACCATTTTTGAAAAGTAGGTCAACCTTCAAGGTCTAGGTCACAGGGTCAGAAAACGTAGTTTTAGAAAGGATTATACATATATAAAATGATAGCCATATCTCTTTCTTTTTTAAAAATCATAGTATATTTGGTAAGATCTTGTAGCAGGTAATATACATGTGAAATACGAAAGCCCTATCTCCTTCAAAGGTTACGACAAAGGTTAAAGTTTTTGTGACAAATTTAAACAGACAGACTTGCAGACGAATGAGATTAAATGTCCCCTTGTCCCATAGAGGACACCAATGCCAGGCTCTTTCATGGGATAGATTGGTGGGGGGGGGGGGGGGGGGGGGGGCGTTATCAGGGGAAAATGACAGCTAAAAAAATTTATTACCTCGCACCTCCTCCTTCCAACCCCGTACACATTGAAAGTCATGTGCAGATAAATATAGAAGTAACATTTTTCTACATTGGTGAATCTCAGCCAATCACAAAGAAATAGGAATTATTAAATCATATTTTATGGGGCCCATATAAGAAGTGGTGTTAAATTTGCTTCCACGACATTTAAGGATATTTAAAAAAAAAAACAAAAAAAACCCAGGAGACACAGTTATCTTCACCGACCCTATCCAACCCTGGGATGAACGAATATTGAGTATTACATCTCATTTCATAAGATATTGTATAATATAGTGAAAAAGTAGGGGGTCATATTTCTATGGGGGTCATTTTTCAACGTGTGTGGTGTCGTAGAATAAACGGTCTGGAAGGGTTTTCTACAGTCGAAAAATGACCCTACTTGCCGTAGAATAATGACCGGGGGGTCATTTTTCTACGTAGAAATTTGACCCCCCGGTCATTATTCTACGGGGGTCACTTTTCGTCGTTACACCGGACATGTCAATTATACATACATCATGGTATTCTATCCAGAGACAAGATGAATAGGCGTATACTTGTGATGTTAAAAAGACCTATACTGTTACTAAACATATCGAATCGCAATATCTCTAAATGTATGCAAGATACATGTATTCATTTTTCAGTTGGTTTATGAATACAGGACTAAAGTAACGATTGTTTTCATTTTCAAGCCATAAACAAAGTGACTCCATGTTTATAAACTTCCTATCTTGAGACTTACGACAAAGGTATTCATTGCGTATCACGCTTCCCTCTCACGATTAGCTAAAAACAAGATATTCACATATCCATGGTTTGTCAAAGGGTGCATTTGATATTCCCTCGGCCTTTCTGTGTGTGCAACGTCAGAACTTCTGCTTATGCAGAAAAATATGTGACGTAAAAATTTTGGTGGTAAAATTAAACAAGCCGTACAAAAAATAGTTACTGGTTGATCTGTCAACCAATTTAATATCTCTATTTAAGAATCTTTAATGTCTTCCTTCAATAACAAAAACTATCTGTATTTATTTTGATTATTCATAACATATACACCATTCTAAAGTATACGACACATGCATCGTACATATTATTAAAAATGGTTATTAAGGCCGATCCCGATGGGGGAAAAAAGGAAGAAGAACGTTTGACCTTGTTCAGACAAGAATATTAGGATTGCGAAAGATAAAATCTACAGGTATTTAGCATCATTAGAATGCTATGTAATTGCATTAAATGTTTGCATCATTCAGTGTACTGACATTGTTTTCATCATACATACAACAGGAAATAGCATACATTTGACTTCGATATTTTGAGCAGACGTGTACGGCGTGTCATTCGAAATTTTGATCTAGATCGCATGAAAAGGTACTGGAAAAGTTACTGTAGCATTTTCTTTCATTTTTGATTTCATGTCTCTGTTTTCCATAGACCAAAAATACAGGTGATTGGGTTTTACATTTAGGCTGTTTACAATTATCTGTATTTAACTAATATAGATTTATAATAATTATTAAGCTATATAGCGTTATAAAGCTATTTGAAATGGCTTGATTTAGCTTCTTCTGTCAAATTATTTTTTAAAATCATAAAAATCGAATTTCATTGAGTGAATCCTTGTACTCCATAAACAGAATGTAAACAAAATATATTTTTTAAAAACTATGTCCCTTTACGAAGAATAATGAATAAGCAGTCAGATTCCACATTGTAAAGTCATCATACTTCAATGCACACAGGATAGTGGACAGTTAACAACACAAAAGAAATTCTCTTTTCATAAATGTTCTTCAAACAATGTAGCATTGGTATGAAGTCTAATAGGAGCAGTATTCTGTTCAGTTCAAAGTATGAACATGTTCCAAAATTATGCTACTATTTGACTATGCCATTGCACTTTTAAAAAAAATCCAGTCTATTTCAATGTAAACTAGCTAAATCAAGCAATTTCAAATAGCTTTATAAAGCTGTATATTTAATAATACCCAAGGACCTGTTGTTAAAAATATGAATTGTTATGTTTCCGTTGATATCCAAGTTAAAATAATACATCTTATGGCGTGAACATGTTTGAGGCTAAAGCAAAAAGTATTGGTATTACATCGTATTATCCATAATAGGATGGGGAAAAAAATCTTGATTTATCCAAAGGATCTTTTTATCTTGTTAAAGTTATTTGATCTGCCTATTCATTGAATGTGGGAAATATAATGCATTTGATGTAAAAAGTGTATTGTGACATCATATTTAGCATTAATGATTTGCAATTTACAAACATTGGAAATCTGGTACAATTGAGTAATAATTATATGATTGAGGAAATATGGTTTACACGATTTTACGGATTGTATGTAACGTCTCAAAATGACGTGAACTTGGGTAGACAAGATTCAAAATAGCAAAATACATGTCCTCACAATTGCATATGAATCAACACCATTTAGACCAAAAATTTTGAAGTTCCATATGCGTGATTTATTTTTCATTAGTTTTCTATAATTATAGGGAGAGCTCTGCTCTCGTGGCCCAAAGAGGGCTTCCTCTTTCACCAGAGTAGGTCAGTAGGAAATGTACACATTTTTTTTTTCTCAAATTCCACAAACTCTCTAATAAAAGTCTCCATTTATGTTGTAAGTACATTAACATATTAAACATAATTTCACTACTAATGCAGTTTTTAAATATGCTTTGATATAATTTACCTACAAATTATCAGCTCCAAAAAAATGTTTTTTCAATGACCTCGTGATCAAACCTGTAGTGATGGTGATGAAAACGTGTTACTTTTTAGAGCTAATAATAATGATAATGTTAAAACCAGCAAGTCAGATTTTAATCATCAATACATAATGTAATTTCATAATAAGAAATTTTTGTGTTGATTTTTTAAAAATTGAATATTACATATTGATTTTATCAGTTATGGTTTTTTGATGGTTGTAATTATGATCTATGGAGTTTTCGCTTTTTCCTATTGCAGCATATAAACCTGTGTTTCACTGGCTTGTTGTATGTATTTAAACCAAAAAGGTTAAGATTAACAATCATTTGAAAAACAATCCAGTCTACTAAATATTTACTGCATTGTTTTTAGTGAATGATTATTTTCCGAAATCACACCAGCAGCCAATCATGTATTGAAAAAAAGCACATGCTTGTACGTGTATTTTTGATTTTCAATGTAGATTAAGATAATGGATGATGTTCAGCAAAACTGGATGGTAAAATCCTTTAACTTTGCTGAAGAGGCTTTAGAAGCAGGAGAGGTTCCAGTGGGGTGTATAATGGTGTATAATGATGAAATCATAGCTGTAGGACGAAATGAAGTTAACGAAACAAAAAATGCAACACGTCATGCTGAAATAGTAGCCATTGACCAAGTGTTGAAGTGGAGCAAAGATCATGAGATAAACTCCGCCGATGTATTTCATAAGACTGTTCTGTATGTTACTGTAGAACCATGCATCATGTGTGCAGGTGCCCTGAGACAAGTGGGGATTCCCTTGGTTATATTTGGATGTCATAATGACCGTTTCGGTGGTTGTGGGTCTATTCTGTCTGTGCACAATGCCAACATCTCCAGTCTGGGTCCTTCTTTTCAGTCTGTGGGTGGCATAATGAAAGACAGAGCTGTTGAGTTGCTGAAGAAGTTTTATCAAGGAGAGAATCCCAATGCTCCAGAGGAAAAAAGAAAGTCAAAGAAAGAGGATTCAAAGTAAAGCGTCTGACAGATATTTTATTCTTTTTACAGATGACAGTGTTACAGTACTACTATGTGATTCCAAAGTAATTTATCATGAACATGTATATGAACATTGAAGACATTAAGATGATTGGTGCACTTGAATCCTGCAATGTGCTGTACTGCATAACAGTTTAATGTTAAGGAAGACCATCTCGAGTGGATTATACGAAGAAATCGACTCCAGTCTAAGACATGATTAAGTTTACAAGAAGGTGTTTCCAGATAAAGTCGAGTTTATTTCCAAGAAATCTAGGCACACAGACAGGGCGTAAGAAACTGGTGATTCTGGGAACCGGATGGGGGGGTTACAGTTTACTCAGAAATATTGACAAGAAGTTGTTTGATGTGGTAGTGATAAGTCCTAGGAACTACTTTTTGTTTACACCTTTACTGGCCAGTACAACAGTAGGAACACTAGAATTCAGGTAAGCCTTTGTTTAAACAATTTGTAGGGTATATGATTTAGAGTTAGTTGGGTTAGAGGAAACACAATAATTTTATTAAAGACATAATGGGCATGTACATAAGTCAGTTTGGGACATTATACAGATTTACATTTCATACCCTGAATGACTCCCTATTATGTCCCAAACTGACTGCAACTAATAATACAATGTATGTTTTTTCCTGTCTTTGAAGTTTATATAACGAATTTACTTTATCAATGTAATATTACTGGGTGACTGTTTCAGTTGTTTGCTTTCATAGCAAACAATTGTCTATCTATCTGTCTTTGGAAAAGTGCTATAAACAATTCATGCTTTTACTGAAACCAGCTGTAATTTAATAACTCTTGTAAGTAAGGTATGAAAACTCTTTCTAACTCCTAGCTAATCTGTGATCATTTTGATTGTGGATAATATTTAGGTCTATCATTGAACCAGTCAGAAATGTTCGCTTCCGTCAGACAGCAGATTTCCATCTGTCTTATGCAACCAAAGTGGACGTAAAGAATAAAGTTCTCCACTGCGAAAGTGTGCTGCAGCCAGGACTTGGGTACACACTGAATTACGACAAACTTGTGCTTGCAGTAGGAGCTCGCAGCAATACATTTAATGTTCCAGGTGTTGAGGAGCATGCATTTTTTCTCAAGGTACTATATTTATAACCATTGTAAAATATCACACTGAATTTGTAACCATTGTAAGATTTATGATTCATAACATTGTGTTTATAACCATTATAAGATTTCATCTCACTGAACTCCAAACCATTGTGAGATTTCATCACACTGAATTTCAAACTATTAAGATTTTATCAGACTGAACTTCAAACCATTGTAAAATTCATCACACTGAATTTCTAACCATTGTAAGATTTCATCACACTGAATTTCTAACTATTGGAAGATTTCATCACACTGACTTTCTAACCATTGTAAGATTTTATCATGTGCACTGAATTTCAAACCATTGTAAGATTTCATCACAGTGACACTGAATGAGATTTCATCACATTATTTGATGTTTCTCATCATGTACTAGTGTCATGCATGTACCGTGCTGCACCGTTTTCTGTTGAACCTGATCTTGAACATTGTTTTAAAGAGGGGGGAGTAATGTAAATGGATGCCTGGAAATTAAGGTCATTTGTGATCATTTATCAAGGATAATCAGGTAATTGACCCAGGATGTGAAGTGGGTTTGTAGAGACAGAACCTGCCATTGTGTAGTCCACATGTGTGCTGTTGTAATGGTAAAATATTGTTGAGGTAAAATATATGACACTTACGGTTTTTGAGATTATGAGGTCAAAGTCATTGCCTTATGGCTGGGTTTTCATGACATATAGACCTATGCTTGACACTCAGAGCCATAGCAGTGAGGGATCTTAAATGTGCGAATACCTTCTGCGACATGGGAGCTCAGGTTTTGAGGCATCAATTCAGGAGACAAGATTTGCTACATAGGGGCTTGATCCCATTAAAAAAATATGCTATTTGTTTATAATTCTTTTAATGGGAACAATCCTGTGTTTAATATACAGCATTCTTGAATATACATTGATCTCATTTACTGATTAGACAAAGCAAATGCATTTGGATGAGGTACTAGGGTGAGTCAATAAGTAACCAGCCTAACTTATTTCCGGTTAAGATCCACCTCTTCTTTTTGAGGTAATTGCCCTCTAGTGTGATGCACTTAGACCAACTGTGTACCAGTGCCATCAACCCAGATCTGAAAAAGTCAGGGTCCTTTCCATTGACCCACTCAATTGCCGTCATGACTTCTTCGTCCACGGATATTCTTTTTCAAGTTTGGGAATAGGAAAAAGTTGCCAGAAGCTAGGTCAGACTTATAGGCAGAATGTGGTATTAATTCATACCCATTTCATTCTACAGCATTCATTGCAACTTTGCAATTATGGACTCTCACGTTGTGCTATAGTAGCAAGACTCCTCTAGAAAGTTTACCTCAGCATTTTTAACAGATGGCGGCTCTTAGCTGGTCTAGCAAGTTTCCATGGTACACTCCAGTTATTGTACTCCTCTTGGGTAAAAAGTCCAACATAGTAATGCCTTTTGCATCCCAAAATACTGTGGCCATCACTTTGCCAGCAGATGGTTGCATCTTGAACTTCTTTGGCCTCAGGGACCCCGGCCATACCCACTGACGACTCTGAGCTCTATTCCCTGGCTCATAATAATGAACCCAAGTCTCATTTCCAGTACCAGACACAAAAGAAAATCATCTTTTGTCCTGATGCGCTTCAACAATGTGCTGCATAATGATGCTCTGGTTGCCATTTGCTTATCTCTAAGGGATTTGGGGACCCAACGGGCTGTTAGCTTCTGTATACCTAAATGATAATGTAAGATTTTTGAAACACTACCATGTAAAATGTCTAATACCTGCGCTATTTCCTCCACCTATCAGAGTATACCGGATCCCAAACTTTGTTACACATTTCTATGTCAGTGACATCCTGTGGGCGTCCAGACCTGGCTTCATCCTCTAAAGACTTTCTACCGCATTTGAATTTCCCACCCAGAATTTAAACTTGAGCATAATATGGTGCAGAAGACCAATAAACATCAGCTAACTTACTGTGTATTTCCTTGTCTGTTTTACCTTTTAAATACAAGTACTGAATTGCAGCACGGTACTCACCTTTAGATGAAAAGCATGCCTTTGCATCACTAGCCATGTTTGACATTCAGTATGTTATTAAAGAGTGACTTGATACACATGCAATTTGTTCCCAAGTATAAAACATGTATTGAAACAAGGCATGAAAACCCTGACTGTCTTGGTCAATCAGAAATGGGATAGGCTGGTTACTTACTGACTTGCCCTCATATTTGAATTACACTACTTTTTGTTTTCATATTGTAAAAGAATACACATGTATCAACTACTGTTTCATTAATTAACAGGACATTCCTGATGCAAGGAAAATAAGGAATAGGATTATACGAAATATTGAACTTTCCCTTCACCCAGGCTTAGATGAAAATGAAAGAAAGCGTTTACTAAACTTTGTAATTGTGGGAGGTGGTCCAACAGGGGTGGAGTTTGGTGCAGAACTGTATGACTGGATTGAGCAGGTAAATATAACAATATAAAATACAGAAAAATATGGAACTGTGACTGGATTTAGCAGGTTACAAAAAATACAGAACTGTATGGCAGGATCAAGTAGGTAAATATAACATACAATAAAATACAGAACTATATAGCTGGATTAAACTGGTAAATATAGCATATAGAAAAAAATTAAAGTGTATGACTGGATCAAGCAGGTAAATATAAGACAGAAAAATTCGGAATTGTTTTACTGGATCAAGCAGGTAAATGGAACATTCAGATAAAAACAGCACTTTATTGATTTAGAAGTGTATTTTTTACCATATGTGCATTGTATTTTGGTAAAAAGTAAAAAAAAAAACAATACTTCATTGATTCACAATTGTGATGTGTTTATGCAATATTTGTGACAGGATGTTGCCAGAGTTTACCATCAGAGGAAGGACCAAGTGCATGTGACCTTGGTAGAGTCTAATCAGATTTTGTCGTCTTTTGATGAGCGTCTGAGGAATTATGCTGAGAAGAAAATTAAAGAAAGGGATCGATTTCAACTCGTCAAATCCTCTGTCACAAGTATGTCCAGTTTAATGCAACAATTCTTGAAACATTAGCCATTTGGACTCTGCAAGGAAAAAGATTTGTTGTAGGAGTGACATCATACTATGTAAAGCTTAATGACTTTGTTTTATGATGTAGGAGTGACATCATACTATGTAAAGCTTAATGACTTTGTTTTATGATGTAGGAGTGACATCATACTATGTAAAGCTTAATGACTTTGTTTTATTATGTAGGAGTGACATCATACTATGTAAAGCTTAATGACTTTGTTTTATTATGTAGGGGAGACATCATACTATGTAAAGCTTAATGACTTTGTTTTATTATGAAGAGGTGACATCATACTATGTAAAGCTTAATGACTTTGTTTTATGATGTAGGAGTGACATCATACTATGTAAAGCTTAATGACTTTGTTTTATGATGTAGAGGTGACATCATACTATGTAAAGCTTAATGACTTTGTTTTATGATGTAGGAGTGACATCATACTATGTAAAGCTTAATGACTTTGTTTTATTATGAAGAGGTGACATCATACTATGTAAAGCTTAATGACTTTGTTTTATGATGTAGGAGTGACATCATACTATGTAAAGCTTAATGACTTTGTTTTATGATGTAAGGATGACATTAACTGTATGAAGCACAATGACCATATTTTTGATTTAAGGTGCTAAATCATCAAGTGTATTATTGTAAGTATACATGTATATTGTTGTAAGTGTATTGTTGTAGGAGTGACACCTGACTGTGTGAAGTTAAGTAACGGGGAAGATCTACCATGTGGATTAGTTGTGTGGAGTACAGGCTTATCACCTACACAGTTTGTCAAGTCACTGGATGTACAGAAAAACAAGAGTGGACAGGTATTTCTCAATTTTTATAAATTAACAAAGCACATTTTAGAACCAGTTTACATGTGAAATACATGTATGATGAAAAGTATGCTGACCAAAGCTACACTAATGCATGACAAAGTCCTACAGAATCATTATTGAGATGAATTATTTAAAACATTACGAATTTTCAGTAATCCATCATATTTGATATTTATGGAGGAGATAGCCTTTGATCTGTGATTATTGGTATGTAGGTAATAATATTGATGCCTTTTTTGCAGATTCTGACAGATAAACATCTACATGTTATTGGTGACTCCACAGACAGTGTGTATGCTCTTGGTGACTGTGCAGACATCAAAGACAACTCACTTCCCTGTATAGCACAGGTAGGAAAAAAACTCAATTCCCTATATAGAACAGGTAAAAAAGAAAACCCACTTCCCAGTATATATACTATCTATCTCTATCTATATAGTATGTACAGCATATGATAATTAGCTCTTTTCAGTGTATGATAATGAGTTCTGTACAATGTATGATAATGAGATTTGTACAGTGTATGATAATGAGCTCTGTACAATGTATAATGAGCTTTGTACAGTATATGATAATCAACATTGTACTGGAGCTCTGTATAGTATATAATAATAAGCTCTGTTCAGCATATGGTAATGAGTTCTGTGCAGTGTTTGATAATGAGCTCTGTACACTGTATGATAATGAGCTCTATACAGTGTAGGATAATGAGTTCTGTACACTGTATGATAATGAGCTCTATACAGTGTATGATAATGAGCTCTGTACACTGTATGATAATGAGCTCTATACACTGTATGATAATGAGCTCTATACAGTGTTTGATAATGAGCTCTATACACTGTATGATAATGAGCTCTATACACTGTATGATAATGAGCTCTATACAGTGTAGGATAATGAGCTCTGTACACTGTATGATAATGAGCTCTATACACTGTATGATAATGAGCTCTATACAGTGTAGGATAATGAGCTCTGTACACTGTATGATTATGAGCTCTATACACTGTATGATAATGAGCTCTATACAGTGTAGGATAATGAGTTCTGTACATTGTATGATAATGAGCTCTGTACAGTGTATGATAATGAGCTCTATACAGTGTAAGATAATGAGCTCTATACAGTGTATGATAATGAGCTCTGTACACTGTATGATAATGAGTTCTGTACACTGTATGATAATGAGCTCTATACACTGTATGATAATGAGCTCTATACAGTGTAGGATAATGAGCTCTGTACACTGTATGATAATGAGCTCTATACAGTGTATGATAATGAGCTCTATACACTGTATGATAATGAGCTCTATACAGTGTAGGATAATGAGTTCTGTACACTGTATGATAATGAGCTCTATACAGTGTAGGATAATGAGTTCTGTACACTGTATGATAATGAGCTCTATACACTGTATGATAATGAGCTCTAAACAGTGTTTGATAATGAGCTCTATACACTGTATGATAATGAGCTCTATACAGTGTAGGATAATGAGTTCTGTACACTGTATGATAATGAGCTCTATACAGTGTAGGATAATGAGTTCTGTACACTGTATGATAATGAGCTCTATACAGTGTAGGATAATGAGTTCTATACACTGTATGATAATGAGCTCTATACAGTGTAGGATAATGAGTTCTGTACACTGTATGATAATGAGCTCTATACAGTGTAGGATAATGAGTTCTGTACACTGTATGATAATGAGCTCTATACAGTGTAGGATAATGAGCTCTATACACTGTAGGATAATGAGCTCTGTACACTGTATGATAATGAGCTCTATACAGTGTAGGATAATGAGCTCTGTACACTGTATGATAATGAGCTCTATACAGTGTAGGATAATGAGCTCTGTACACTGTATGATAATGAGCTCTATACAGTGTAGGATAATGAGCTCTATACAGTGTATGATAATGAGCTCTATACACTGTATGATAATGAGCTCTATACAGTGTAGGATAATGAGCTCTGTACACTGTATGATAATGAGCTCTATACACTGTATGATAATGAGCTCTATACAGTGTAGGATAATGAGCTCTGTACACTGTATGATAATGAGCTCTATACAGTGTAGGATAATGAGTTCTGTACACTGTATGATAATGAGCTCTGTACACTGTATGATAATGAGCTCTATACAGTGTATGATAATGAGCTCTGTACACTGTATGATAATGAGCTCTATACACTGTATGATAATGAGTTCTGTACACTGTATGATAATGAGCTCTATACACTGTATGATAATGAGTTCTGTACACTGTATGATAATGAGCTCTATACACTGTATGATAATGAGTTCTGTACACTGTATGATAATGAGCTCTATACACTGTATGATAATGAGTTCTGTACACTGTATGATAATGAGTTCTGTACACTGTATGATAATGAGCTCTGTACACTGTATGATAATGAGCTCTGTACACTGTATGATAATGAGCTCTGTACACTGTATGATAATGAGCTCTATACACTGTATGATAATGAGCTCTGTACACTGTATGATAATGAGCTCTATACAGTGTATGATAATGAGCTCTGTACACTGTATGATAATGAGCTCTATACAGTGTATGATAATGAGTTCTGTACACTGTATGATAATGAGCTCTATACAGTGTATGATAATGAGTTCTGTACAATGGGGATAATGATAATCTGCATTATAATGGAGCTCTGTACAGGTGAATCAGTTTTAGTTTTAAGATTCAGACCTGATGAGAAAGATTGATCAGTATTAATATATTACATGTACATATTATACTTTATAATTACAGGTGGCTGAAAGACAAGGAGAATATGTTGCAAACCTTCTGTGTGGAAAAGTAGATAAAGAGTTCACTTTTCAAAGCAAGGGAATGTTAGCATACATAGGCCATTACCAGGGTGTTTCTGATATTCCAAACATGAAAATGCAGGGTAAGGTAGACAGTGGCTTGGACTCACACAGATTTCCTACCTTCATAAATATACTGAAGGTGTACTTGGTTCAGCAAAATTGCAAAATTTATCGCAATTGTGGGCCAATGACTGTTTAGCCCAACCACGAATTAGTGCTATCAGTATGCTCCAGCTTACAATTTTGGTCTACACCTGATAAAGTGACATTCAGGGACAGATGATTGTTTACAATATATCTAAAGTTCAAAATAAATTAAGTTGATCTTTTTGGTTCATTTTGGGTAAATTATTTTTTTATTTTGATCTCTGTTTAATAAACCTATGCAAACTTGGACCAAGTTTGCAAGTCACTGATTTTTTTTTTTTTAATGTAGTGTACATCAAATGAAGTGAATACAATTCGTGTTCAAATTACATGTATATACAAATAAGTTAAGAAAGGCTAAGATCGATATCAGATTCAAATTAGGCCAAAAAGATTTAGTCTTCAGTTTCCCAGGCCAACAATTTCAACATTTAACGAGAAAGTCTGGTTATTTTCTATTTTGATTTATTTTTTTAGCTGTAGTACTTTCTCACATTATTATTTTGCATTTTTTTTGTGCACTTATTTTAAATCACTCACTATAAAGAGTTAAGTGGGTTTTTTTTAACCCTTGTTTAGAAAATATGTCAATAATTGATCTCTGCAAAGCTTTCAGTTCAATGTGGCAGTGCCTTAAAAACTAGATTTTGTTAGGTTTTCTTTTTTGGTCATACTGTGCCCCCTTTTTAGTTTTTAGGGCATGTTTTCTCACCACCATGGTGAAGTCAAGATCAGACAGGAATTAACAAATTAAGGATAGGCAGGACAGTGATGGGAAAAAAAATTATTTGTCAATGAGTTTTCCTTGTGCTTGATGAAATTTTAGTGTAGGTGGCCCTCAATACAAATATAAAATATATCTAAATCACTGGCATAGATGAGTAATCTTGCATAAAATTCAATGAAAACTGATATTAAATCATGGTCTAATTAAACTTTCCCTGAAATTAATTTCCTTTTGAAATACACACAGACTAAATGAAGTGGATACCCTTTCAATACTTTTTGGGTACTTCTGATTTTATGGTTTTAGACAAAAATATAGTCAATAATACATGTACATGAAAAAAGTATCGAGTCTCAAATGGCACTGAAACTATGTGTTTATTATTATATTGCATAGTGGTTGCATTCTTGGCTTGTGTGTATCAGATGATGCCATGATTTGTATAATTTTAGGCAAGTTCTCTTCATAAAATTGTATAGATTTACTGTAGAAGTTAATTGTGCTGATATCAGAATTGAGATACAGACATTAATGACTCCGAAATGTTGTCTCAATTGTATTTTGTAACTGTACTTTGTAATGTATTAAAGATCTAGCTGGTAAAAGCATAATTTCTAATAACTAGTGCACTTGCAAAAATGTAAATAGTGCTGATATAAATATACATACAGTATTAACATGCGGAGTACATGTAGTTGGAAGTAGTTTAGACTGCATCTTTCAAGCAGCAAACCTGTGTCGTAGGTAAATTTAACAACAAATTAAATGTGCAGGTACAGAGAGGTGTACAGAGAGGTAAAAAGAGGTGAAAGACCAAATGTGAAATTCCATGGATCTTGACTACATTTATTTCATTTTATAAGAATTACGTCGTGTTTTCTTAAGTCACATTGGCCTCTTTTTTCATGTTTAAGCATATTTCATGTTTTTAGTGCAATAATGTATTCAGCATTACATATTATTGGGTCATCTGAATATACTCAGGGACCACTTATCTCATGTCTAGGCATTGTTTAGTGTTATTTAATGTATTAGAAATTACTTCCTGTTTTAATCATGTTTAAGACATTACTTCCTGTTGTTTTTTTCATGTATTAAGCATAGTTTTTCTTGGATCATGTTCTAGGAATTACGTCCTGGTTCCTGTGGAGGTCAGCCTATCTGACTAAGCTGGGTAGCTGGCGGCTGAGAATGCAGGTTCCCATGGATTGGACCAAAGCAATCTTGTTTGGCAGGGATATTTCCAGATTTGATTGATGATAGCAAATTGTTCAATCTCAGGGTGTGAAATTAATTAGGCTGATCTGTAGAAGAATTTATCCTGTCTATAGGAAGATGTATATTTTAAGACTGATTTGTCTGTAGAATAAATTAATGCAGTATTCAGCACAGTTACACATTTTTTGACATTTTGTAGTTCAATCATTATCTGCCTCCACTGCTTATCATCAGAGTGATGTAAATGGTCTATGCATATCCAAAATTAATGTTAAATCTGTTTTCTTTTTTTTAAATATGATTTAGGAGTGGCATTACACTATATGAAGCTCAATGACTTTGTTTTATGATATAGAAGTGACATCATACTATATATAGGAGTTACAGTATACAGTCTTAAGTTTAATGACTTTGTTTTATGATGTATGAAACACATAAAATATAAATTATATATTGTACAATAAAAATCCATATTTTTAACTGTTTTTGTTCTTTAGTAAATCAGTCAGGTCTATAGAATTTGAAACTGGTAGAACAATTGTCTACCATACAGGAAAGCAAGTTTCCCGCACGGTAGTCCCTAACAATTGTGTAGTTTTTAATGTACTGTTTGTAGACATGTTGTGAAGGACAGAATTATTTTGTGATAGATATTGTGTTTTTACAGATTTTATTCTTGCTATAGCTAATATCTTGTGTGTGTTTTTCACATGAAATTATTCATATTCTTTCATTTCGCAAATGCATGTAGTTTAACAGATCTTTGTATTTTCATGCTAAATTCAATAATGTGGTTACAAAAAATTCCCAAAATCTCCCTACAAATTTTGTGAAATTTTGTACACTTTTGATTGACCTGTGTTTTGGACACACTCTGTGATACATTATTTGGGTGTATTCCCTGTCCTTAAATGCCTGAATTTGATGTAATGTGTGAGGTGACCATATAAATGTCCTCTTTTCCTCTGATTTCAGTCATATCTCTACATGCAATCAGTACTGTTTTATTATATAGTAAGTTCCACCTCTTTTGAAATCAATTTAGAAAAATATTCTATGTTCCTTGGTATATTGATAATGCTTTGTATTCATAGGTAGATCTATGGCTGTTGAGAAATTGGTTCATATCGTTTACAAAAGTAGGTAATTTAAATATAATCTTAGTTCAGTCCCAATGAGAAATACATTTATGGCTATTAAAATTTTGTTGTTACATTAGTTCGTATTCATTATCATGTGAAGCAATACATTTGCATACTTTCATTTTTTACACCATATTTCATGAAAAACCGGACTGATTTTTAAAAAGCAAAATTGTGGATATAATTTTCAGAATATGATTTTCTTGTCACACAATATGTTTTATGAAAACTTCAATAAATACTATTGTCATGAATATTCACTGAGGTTTTAATTTCTTCCAAATAACTTAAGTCAAGCCAAAACGTCATGGGGATGTATTCTGTGGAATTATAATGAGGAAGAGTTTTCTTTCATAATATTAAAAGTGCAAAGCCAGTAAGGGGACACTTTCTCATATGATTTCTCAACAGATTGCCTATCAAAACAAACATCTGTGAGTTTGACTGGCCAATAGATCCCTGTTTTGTTCATACCATTTAAGGTCCTATTGTTATGTTCAGATTCTGGAAAATAGTTATATACGTATGTTGTTTGTTTAATCAAAATGCAAAGATCCTCATAAAGTATAGATTCAAGATTACCCTGGGGACAAGACACAAACAGGGCAGTGTTTCATAGGAATGATTGTTTTGGAATTTCCTTTCTTTTTTTATTATTATATTTAAATTATTAATAAAAGAACCATAATGATCCAATTTGTTAAATAATTGCAGGCTCGTTTTACATGATGCAATTAACCTCACTGGGATTTTGTTGCATGAAACTTGGTTTAAATGTGGCAACTAAATGCATGCAATTCTATTTTCCCTCCAATTTTGAAAACGTTACCTCACCTTTATTGTGTAACAAAATGTTAAATTAGAGTGGTAAAAGCATAGTTATAGTAATGAAAATATGTTTTGAATTTAGATAATTAGATAACTCCTTTTGGCACAGTTGGGATTTGTAGATTTACGTAATTAAGAACTTACCTGTAATATTAATATACAAATTTTATGTTCAAGTTCAAACCGTGCATGGCTCCCAGGATTTCAAGTTTTACATCAATCTAATTAAAATCATCTGTTTGGATTTGCTTACCACGTACTTCAACACAAGTGGTTAAAAAGCAATCGCCGCGTTTTGCGATAATTTATTTCGTTTAAACAAGAATTAGAAAGGTATTCTACAACGACTTTCACGATGCACCTCGAATTGCTGCGCTTTCTGAATTCATAGGTAATCGTAGAGCTCTAAATCTCAACGGCGTATCGTCTAGTGACGGTATACATATTTGTCGTCGGTGACAATACGCACCTACTCCATTGTACGTAAATTTATCGTCTATTAGAATATACTTTCGCGGGTCGCGATAGATGGGAAAAAGGGGGGAGGGGGTTGATGGCAAGACAACTATAAGTACATTTATATCTGTAGAGAATGTTTCGTTGTGGTTAGATGCCGATATATTATTGCTCTCATTAATTGAATTGATGCGTGCATAAATGCAATTATTGTGCGCAATAATTGAATGAATGCCCGCAACAACTAATGGCGGTCGACCAATTCATTTATTGCTCTCGTCAGTTCAGATGATGAGGGCATCAACGGGGCGAAATTATTGCTCGAAAATATAATTTTGGAGCTCGGTATAAACGATTTGATGATCTCTTTAATTTAGTTGAAGATAATCTTTAATTATTTACAGTAATTTTGTACAAGGAATTAATGTACGCATCGATTCTTTTAGAGATAGTAACAATACAATTAAAGAGCATAATTGAATTGAAGATATCTCTAATGATATAGTTGCGCTCTCTCTCTCTCTCTCTCTCTCTCTCTCTCTCTCTCTCTCTCTCTCTCTCAGAATTATTGTGCGCATCAATTGACTTAATGATATCATTAATTTAGTGGAAGAGAGAAATAATTCAATTGATTCGTGCAGGAATTATTGCTCTCTTCAACTGAATTGTAGCGTGCATCAATTCAATTGTTGACATCATCAATTCATTTGAAGAGAGTAACAATTCAATGACAGCGCACATCATTCAGCAGAATAGTTAATGTTACAATGTATCACAAATTCAAATAATGCTCGTAATCATTTAGAACTTATGAAGATATCAGAAATTATTTGAATAGATCATTAATTGAATTGTTTGGCACATCAAAAGATGATATCTCCAAATAATTCAAGATATCGTCACTTATTTGAGTCTAGGTTCATTTGACGCTCCGTATATAGTCGCCCTTTTTGTCAATCTCATTAAATCGTTGCATGCATGTTTGAATGTTTCAAAATCTTCTGTTTAATCCCTGATTAATTCTTCAATGAGGAAATATAATACAAAAAGACAATCATTTTATGTATTTCATAGTATAAAGATAAATTTCAATTTAGCATTCTTCAATATAAAAATAATTATTGTTTTAACAAACCATTATCTAGTGTCAGAAAAAAAGTCTAAAGTGTACGCATCTTTTGTTTTTTACTTCCTTTGTACCATAGATCTCTCTCTCTCTCTCTCTCTTCTCTCTCTCTCTCTCTCTCTCTCTCTCTCTCTCTCTCTCTCTCTCTCTCTCTCTCAGACCAAACCTGTAAAATGAGGACGTCCTCACAAGGTCTAGAAGAGAACACACATATACGTCATTTTAGAGGCAAAAACGTACTACGTTAGGTATTACTATAGGGACATTTATAAATTTCATCCAATATTCTCTTTCGAATTGTGAAAAATTGATTTTTGAGATTGAGGACATGTCCTAACACACCACTTGTCCTCATTAATCAAATATTATTGTATATACATCTTTCAATGATGTAGGTCACTTTTATGAGGACGTAATTGTGAGGACGTCCACCTAGTGTTGTTCTGTCAAATGGTTAAAATTTGTCCTGATTTTACACGTTTTACTGCTCTCTCTCTCTCTCTCTCTCTCTCTCTCTCTCTCTCTCTGAAATTATGGTACCATATCTTTCACTATCCTAATAGTATCAAAATAAGTAACTAGAACGGAGAATGTGTGTTAGAAGAGAGAGAGAGAGAGAGAGAGAGAGAGAGAGAGAGAGAGAGAGAATAACTTAAAACCTTGAAACTAGTTTTAATAAGGGTACCAGAGCTACGCTTGGCTCGTGGATATAAGTCTTGCATATTTTAAAAAACGATAGAATAAAAAAGAATGCACCGACTCTCTACGGATTATAGTGACTAACGGTACGGTACGTCTTTGTAAATGAATTATTTCATTAACGACACTTGCTATAAACAAATATTTCAAACAAAATGATGAAAAACGAAAATCAAATTAGTAAAATGAATTCAATTTACCGCATGGAAATGGAATGCAATTTATTCCCAAGGTGTCTCAATTTAAGTCCAAAAGAATGAGGAATAGAGAGAGAGAGAGAGAGAGAGAGAGAGAGAGAGAGAGAGAGAGAGAGAGAGAATTATGTTGTTGGTTTTTTGTTGTTGTTGTTCTTTCAGCTATTCGAAGTTCTTATTTCGGATTTCCAACATTTTCGACTCTTCACTGAGGACACACACACACACACACACACACACACACACACACACACACACGTGTGAATAGAAAATTTAAATTTACACCACCCCCCCTTTCGTTTTAATTCTTAAATTGATATTACAACCAAACAAATCCAAATAATATAAAACAACTCGTGTATCCATTTTTGTATTTGTATCAAGTGTCCTTAATTAGGCACTCTTTGTCGTCCAAACTTGTCAAGATCTAATCGCACCAAAAACGTATAATTGTCGTCAAAGAAGTTAATGCATGTTTATCTGAATATATTTTCTTTTCGTTATTTCATACGTCAAATTATTATGTCCTCTAACAAACGACGTCAATCAATTAATGCCCAAGGGCCATTCCACAGTTTGAAAATAATACATGACAAGACTAATGCAGTGAATCGTTTCACATAAAATGTATTTATTAAAATTTAATCGTTTTCTGTTGTTGTTTTTTTTTTTAAGATGATACCAAATTTTAAAGTACGAAAATTAAATCTTGGTACACAACAATTCGTTACATCGAAAAATCGAAAGTATTTTATGATCTCACAAATCATTTTTTAAAAATATCAAATGATGGAATGTTTCAGTTTTCTGAGGAAAATTATTGATGCCAAACAAGAGCCCATCAATTCCATTACAAATTTTTATCTCATATTATAACCCCAACCGACGAGATACTAAATTGTTATAACAAGATAACTAGTTCGCTATAACGAGATAAATAATTCGTTATAACGTGATACGAACTTGTTATAACGAAATAATTAACTCGTTATGACTTTATATTTTTTTCTCCTCAAAATGTGCCCATGCGGCCTTCGTACGACCTAGCTCGACTTATGATTTAACCGTACTTGAATTCACATAACATGGGTATACTTAATATCGATACGACATACATGGCCTTTTCCTTCCGGAGAAGATTTTTGAACTATCCTTTCCCCATTATTCATATATGATGTAAAATTTGATCCTCGAATTTAGTCGCACCCTAACCCCAGGGTCCAAGGAAAAACCCCAAACAACTTGGACTTGTTTGCATATTGGCATGATTTAGTCATCAACTCGTGGAAACATAATTTTCAAATTACCTAATATATTCGTACATGTCAGTGGCGTAGCTAGCCTTGAAGTGAAGTGCACGCACAGTGACAAATCCAGAAGAGGCTTGGGATCTAGGGGTCGTATTAAGCCAAGCCCCCCCCCCCCCCCAGTGGGTCCAGGGCACGGCCCTGGTGGGGCCCAGGGGGCGAAACCCTCGGAAGCTCATGGATTTTGAGGCATTTTAGGTTAAATTTATGGGTTGTTCTAGCTATAAAATCATGCATAATAAAATGAAAAATTAACAATAATTTTTGTTGTTGTCAAATTGATGTGTACGCCCGGACGTTTTGGCGTCAAGTCAGCTACACTGTACGCCACTGCATGTATTCTCATGAAAAACCTGACTTTGAATCCCTATTTCATTCCAACCGTAGTCAAACACGTATAAATCTGCATTACATTGGAATGTTTGTATATTAATTTTACTAATCGTGGCTAGTGGTTTTTGATAAGAAAATTTTCAAAGATTATATATTTTCCAATGTCAAATTTTCATCTCCTAACATAGCCCCATCCCCCACCCCACCCTCCAGAGTCATGATTTGAAGAAACGCCAATCTGTAGTACCCGAGATGCGTAATATTAATATGACTAATAATGATTCTGCTCCCTAAGAGAAAGATGTGTCCTTTACATTCCCATATAAAACTTGTGGCCTCCCCTTAACTCGGGGCCATTCCTGAAAGTGATTAATCACGGCCCTGATATTTTAGATAAAAAGATTTTTTTTCTTATGTAATCCATGTAGATTTTAATCCCTACTGTGACCCCTTCCTATACCCTCCAGCCAAAATTTCAACAAACTTGTATCTGCACTGCATAAAGATGTGTAAGAGTTTTAATTTTTTCTCTAGATTTCCTTGTTAAAAATTGGCCCCAACCTCCGGAAGTGTATTTTGAACATATTCAAATATGTACTAACTAATGACGGTTTCAAATAAGTCCCAGTGGTTCTGATCAGATTTTAAAATGATTTCACCAATTATTTCTTAATTTCTCCCGTTAAAACAGGGGGTGGATTTCCCTTGGTACAAAATGGAATCCCTTTCACTCAATGGTGCTTTGTTTGACGTTTGGTTGGAAATGGCCCATTAGTTCTGGAGAATAAGTTGAAATGATAAAAGTTTACGGATGGGCAGCTCAGGTGAGCTAATCTTTTAAAGTTTTTTTTTCATATCAAAATTAAATTAACTACAATTCTTTACTGGAAATCAAAAATTAATCTATCAAAAACGTATTTGTTTCGAAACAATGTTTTTTCAATTTCAGAAAATAACTGCACTGACACAGAGGATTAATTAAGGAGTTACACTACATCGTCATAATGGCAGACTTTCTTTCAAAACATGAATGAAAATATAAATATCTGCAATATGTGTATACGTATTCCTACCAGGGTAGCTTAGTCTGTTAAAGTGACGACCGCTGATTGGTATATCGCAGGTTCGAGTCTAGTTAGGGTTTTATTTCATTTTTTTTTTTCAGATTACGTTTTACTAACACTGCATTTTTTGACTAAATAAAATAAATCTGAAAGTTTTCAATTTCAAAATACTATACATATCCTCCACTTGTCATCCAATATTAAATTTCTGTGGTGTGTTATTCCTCCTTAAGACAATGACGCAAATTCATTTATGTTAAAAGGAAATAAACGTTGTGTGAAATCATGTAGAAATGTATGTCAGAATATCTAAAATTAAACAGATAGCAAAACAGGATATGAAGTTTATACACAGGAGAAAATACATCATTCGATCTGTCGAGCTTGAAGAGGGATGATGTATGTTTGGTCCTGTGGTCTACTTTTACTAGTGGCGATTCTGGAGCTGAAGCAGGTGAAGTATAGATATATAGATAGATAGACAGATAGATAGAATTTAATAAATTTCATATGCCATAAGCACTAGTGTAAGATTCTATTTATCACACAACTATCAATAAACGCTTATTTCGGTTACTTTGCATTTCACTTTTTTGTATTTATAAGGAAGTGATTTTCAGCCTCTTTGCATCTTCTGAAATTGTCCTTGAGCGGAAGAAATAAGATGTAAAGATAAGCACGTCAACATGATGGTTGAATTGAAATTTCAATCTTAGGATTGTGATTTTTAGCTATGTCATTATATAACAACAACAAATGAAAAAGGAATAAATATGATCAGTTTGAAGAATGTTTGTAGTGAAAGTTTTGAATGTATGTCAGCACGCGCTGACCTCACATGACCCTACATAATTTGTATTGTTATTAACAAGTGCTACGAGTTCATATCGTTTTTTGAACCTGCCTGCCCAGTGGGAATCCGGGTTGTTAGAAAAGATCCTCGGTACCCCTTGCTTGTCGTAAGAGGCGACTAAATGGGGCGGTCCTTCGTATGAAATCGCTAAAACTGAGGCTCCGTGTCACAGCAGGTGTGGCACGATAAAGATCCTTCCCTGTCCAAAGGCCATAAGCATAGACCTACATTTTGAAGCCCTTCACCGGTAATGGTGTCGTCTCCATATGAGTGACAAATTCTCGAGCGGGACGTTAAACAATATATAATCATTCAATCGAACCTGCGTTATGACCACGGAAACAGCACTTTGTGTGATAAAACTGATTCTGAACCAATAAATGTACTAGGGAGTTATTTATTTTTACCTCGATATATCAAATGGGTCAATTAAAATGACTTATATATATATATATATATATATATATATATATATATATATATATATATAATACAGATAGTTCAATATAAGTGACTACAACAAAATAGATAGTTCAATATAAGTGATTTCAATATAAGTAGACTAGACTGTATATATCATATGGCAACCTATTTTCTGCTTTATAGTGCTCCGGTACATGCTGTAACAATGCCAATGACTGTCCGAATTATCACTGCTGTGTGGCTCCTGTGAGAGGGAAACGATCAGTAGCGTGCTCTGTCACCAGTGGGATATGTACACCCTTTGGTGCCGTACAGCAACGTAAGTCTAAATCCACCATCCACAAGTCTAAATCCACCATCCACAAGTCTACATCCATCATCCACGAGTCAACATCCACAAGTCTACATCCATCATCCACAAGTCTACATCCATCATCCACAAGTCTACATCCATCATCCACAAGTCTAAATCCACCATCCATAAGTCAACATCCACCATCCACAAGTCTACATCTACGATCCACATGTCAAAATCCACCATTCACATGTCAACATCCACCATCCACAAGTCTACATCTACTATCTACATGTCAAAATCCACCATCCACATGTCAACATCCACCACTCACAAGTCTACATCTACTATCTACATGTCAAAATCCACCATCCACATGTCAACATCCACCATCCACAAGTCTATATTCATCATTTCAACAGGTCATAATGGGGTTAAAGTACTCGCTCGATAACATTTCTACAGGTTGCCATGTGGGACACAGTTTCACGTGTCCTTGTCTGCCGGGATTGACTTGTGTGGGCACAGGAGTTAATGAGGTCCCACAGGGAGAGATTGGAGTTTGTCGAAGATTAAAATACGGATAAAATATTCCGGTAAATACAAACAAAGGGTAAGGTTTATTCAGGTACAGCTGTTTATTTTGTAGTTAGATTTTAATTTATTCTATTATCTTACAGAAAGTTTTATTCGTCGGATTCTACACGTTTATATAAGACATATAACAAATGTCTCAAATTGCACACGAAAAACATTCAAGTAATATTTCAAATGTTCTGGTTTGTTTCCACTAAGGTGGAAACTGATTCTTTAAAATTTTACTAATATATGTACTGTACAACGTGAAACTTTCGGGACGCTTTACTCTGACATGGTTGACATTAATTAACACAGAAAATTGGCACTATCTCGAGAGAACTCATCAATTTTCATAAATGCGTAATTTCTAAATGACGCAAAAATAAATCTGGGTCTACAGATCTTATCGAAATAAAAATCCAGACCTACAACACTTTATGAAAATCCAGACCTACAGTACTTAGCGATATTAAAATCCAAGTACTCAGCGATATCAAAATCTAGACTTACAGTACTTAGCGATATCAAGATCCAAGTACTTAGCGATATTAAAATCTAGACCTATAGTACTTAGCAATATTGAAATCTAGACCTATAGTACTTAACAATATTGAAATCTAGACCTATAGTACTTAGCAATATTGAAATCTAGACCTATAGTACTTAGCAATATTGAAATCTAGACCTATAGTACTTAGCAATATTGAAATCCAGACCTACAATACTTCGCGATATTAAAATCCAAATACTTAGCGATATTAAAGTCTAGACCTACAATAGTTAACGATATCAAAATCCAAACCTACCGTACTTAGCGATATTAGAATCTAGACATACTTTACTTAGCGATATTAAAATCCAAACCTACAATACTTGGCGATATTAAAACTTAGATCTACAGTACTAGGCGATATTCGGATTACTTTTTTTTTTTTTTTTTTTTTTTTGTATAGGTCACCACAAGAACAAAGAATAAACTTACAGAATTATACAGATCTGCTTTAATTCAGATACCGTAATAAATAAAGAAATTGTGACTCAACATGATAAGCATACTTCTCATGTTTTACCGTCTGATGGTCAAGGTTTTGCCTGTGCGAGGGGATCCGGGTTAGAATAGGTCCTCAGTACCCTTTACCTGTCATAAGAGGTGACTAAATGGGGCGGTCCTTCGGATGAGACCGCAAAAACAGAGGCTCCTTGTCAGAGCAGATATGACACTGTAAATATCCCTCCTTGCTCAAAGGCCGTAAACGTTGAGCAAAGGCCTAAATTTTGCAGCCCTACACCAGCAATGGTGATGTCTCTATATGAGTGAAAATTCTGGAGCGGGACGTTAAACAATTATTTTCTGTACAACCAAACAACCATAAGGGAGTGTCATATGGAAGAAAGAAACAGCAGCAAATAAAGATCAGGAAGATTAATTGTAACTTCAATATCAAATTATTTATTTCATCCCAAATGAAAGGAACACGTCGAAAGGATGAAGTAAAATAACTATATGCTAGCGGCCCCCAATATATCTATAAAAATCTATTTTCCTGTTTCATTTGAAAATCTGCTTGATTCAATTCACTAACATTTGTACTTTTAATTTATGATTTAAATGTTACACTGCACAATAATATATAACTCTGAGTTTAAGGTAGGGGTTTCCTCATTAGCTGAAATTCTCATAGGCATTTGGCCCAGCCCATACTTTTACAGATCTGGAAATATATGGACAAATTTCAAAGAAGTTACAGTTAGATAATTTAGGGTGTGTTTGTATATTTTTAATTTTTCTTTTACATTTTGTACGGTGATAAGTATAGCCCATTGCGCCGATATTTTATAAAAGAGATTAGCAAAACTTTTACCAGAATAATCTGTTGAACTCAATGATCTACAAGGGCGAGTCAATAAGTAACCAGCTTATCACATTTCCGATTGACCGAGAAGGTCGCGATTTTCATGCCTTGTTTCAATACATGTTTTATACCTGGGTACGAAATTGCACGTGTATCGAGGCATGCTTTTCATCTAAAGGTGAGGTTGAGTACCTTGTATTTAAAAGATAAGACAGGAAATACACGGCGAGTTAGCCGATGTTCATGGGTCTTCTGCACCATCTTATGTTCAAGTTAAACTCTGGGTTGGGGAATTCAAACGTGATAGAACGTCTTTAGAAGATGAAGCCAGGTCTGGATGCCACCGACGAAGAAATGTGTAACAAAGTTCGATATCTGGTAAACTCTGATAGGCGAATTCAGGTGGAAGAAATAGCGCAGGCATTAGACATGTCACATGGTAGCATTTTAACAATCTTACATGATCGTTTAAGTAAGCTAACAGCTCATTGGGTCCCCAAATCCCTTATCGATGAGCAAATGGCAACCAGAACATAGGTATGTAGTATCTTGTTGAGGAGTATTCACAGGAAGAAATGAGACCTTTCAGTTAAAACTGAAAGGTACCATTCAGTAACATTTCAGTCGACTGAATGGCAGGCACATTTCAGTGACCATTCAGTCAGTATGACATATTTCAGTGACCATTCAGTCAGTATGACATATTTCAATGACCATTCAGTCAGTATGATATATTTCAGTGACCATTCTGTCAGTATGACATATTTCAGTGACCATTCAGTCAGTATGACATATTTCAGTGACCATTCAGTCAGTATGACATATTTCAGTGACCATTCAGTCAGTATAATGCACGGGAACATCAAAGCCCTCTGACTGGTCGCCTTTCGGAAAAAGACCCTACGGGTCATTTGTCGACAGAAGGCCGAAGGACTATGTAGCGTAAGTACTACTTATTGCTATATAAAATAATTTCACATCTTATAGAAGTTTTGATATCAAAATAAAATAGGTGTTCATAAAATGCTGTATTCATTCCAAGTATAACTGTATAATAATAAATATGCAAAATATTTTCTTTAACTTTATGAGAATTTCCTTTATATCACAAAATTAAGACATGATATAATTTTCAATTTACCCGGTAATAGATAACGGGGAATATAAATGGAAAACAATACCCCTCCCCATTTCCTTTCGTTTTATGACCACCAGAGTTCGCTATTGCCGATATCATGTTAGTAACATTTAGACCCCCTGTATTGATCTATTGCAGAAAATATTAAATCGTTATTTAGGGTATCATTTAGATAGATCCTACTTTATATATGGAGCAAAATAAATTACATTGTAAGCAAGTATATAATTGCGTAGAACGAATTCCATCGCATTGATTAAATGCATGTATCAATATTGAATAATATGATGAAATAATTATATAAAGTGTGAGTTGTTGTTTTGTTTGTTTGTTTGTGTGTGTGTGTTTTGTTTTTAATACAAAAATTCAACAATTTCAGCCGGTTTTTGTTTTATAAAGGGGCGAAATAAATTAAAAAATAGCAAAAATTATATTTCAATTGCCATATATTGCACCTTTTTATGTTTATTTGTTTATTTAGCCAGACTCGGTTTTCGTTTGGTGTTTATTCATTTAGACTCGGTTTTCTTTATGATGTTTAGTTGTTTATTCCGTCAGGCTTTGTTTCATTTCTTTGATGTTGACGGAGTCAAACTTTATTCAGTCAGCGAGTGCGACCGGACATCTCCGCGTCGGCACTGCGTATTATACACATTGGTCGGTAATTATTGGTCTTCTCGAACAAGCAGAAAAAGCATAAAAATAAAACTCTGTTAGAGAGACTATAGTTCTGAGAGATTATAGTTTGATTTCAATCTCTTTTCATCCATTCAGATACAGGAAGAATGTGGAGGGGTCTAAACATGTCGCAAATTTTTGGCTACATGAATCTCATTATTACGCTACAATTTTTCTTAAAAGTAAACATTGTAAATAGAGGCTATACGTATAAGACATGCGTAGGAGAAGGGGGGGGGGGGTTCCACACTTCCCTCCTTGTTTGATAGAAATAAATTTGTAAAATTATATGTACTTGTATGCATTTCCAGCTGTTAAAATACTATGTGTTAGGCATTAGTATACCGGTAGGTATATAAAACATGTGATTGTCTTCACAAATAGTAACTCTACAGGATCAGGTTTTCAGGCGGGGCTTTGATGGATATAAAGTGAAAATGCATTAAAATTAAATAATCTACATTGTGTGCACCATCCTTAGAGGTCATTGACACCCCCATGTTATCATTATCGTGTGTGTGTGTGTGTGTGTGAATGATCTGTTTGTTGGTGTTATATAGCTGTACAGATATTTAATTAATATTCTTCTTTTTTATAGAAAACTTCCAAGATTTACTAATTTTTAAAGATGACTCGGCAAACATTGGATGATGGTTGATTGCTGGGTCACGTTTTAAACTTCACCTGGCTGATTACTGGGCAAGTCCAAAAAGCGAAAAATACTTTGCTCCAATAAAAAAGGAATAAATACATATTGCTTGAAATTTCACTCTGTATATTGGTTTTGATTTGTCATGCAGCATAGTTAGACAATCTATGAAAGTTATTTGTATGAGCAGTAATACCAACGAATAGTTTACTGGGAGTTTATTGTACATTCACGAAATAAATGCTGAGGTAGTGTGTATGTCTAAATATTGAAAGTTACACGAATGTAAGTAAACAATTACAGAAAAATTTCTGGATGGTCATTTATATATAACTAGAGAAGAACAAACTGCTTAATGAAATAAACCATATATCATTGAAACACAACAGAACAATGAGTGAAAGAGACGAGAATAGACCCGGGAATATAAACAAAATGTAGATAAACAATTGCAAAAAGATTTCGAGCTTAATATATGGCGTACTGGTCACTGAAATATAAAGACTAGGTATTAAAATCTCACTAAAACCTAACTGAATGGTTGCTTAAATCTGGTTTAACGGACTGAAACTTGACAGAATGGTCACTGAAACCTGACTGGAAGGTCACTGAAACCTGACTGGTCACTAAAACCTGACTGAATTGTTACTGAAAACTGACTGAATGATCACTGAATCTTGACTGAAAGGTCACTGAAACCTGACTGAATGGTCACTGAAACCTGACTGAATGGTTACTAAAACCTGACTGAATAGTCACCGAAACCTGACTGAATGGTCACTAAACCAAACTGTATGGTCACTGATAACTGACTGAATGATCACTGAATCTTGATTGAAAGGTCACTGAAACCTGATTGAATGGTTACTAAAATCTGACTGAATAGTCACTGAAAATTGACTGAAAGGTCACTACACCAAACTGTATGGTCACTGATAACTGACTGAATGATCACTGAATCTTGATTGAAAGGTCACTGAAACCTGATTGAATGGTCACTGAAATATTCCTGACATTCAGTGAGCTGAATGATAACGGAATGGTAACTGAAAGGTGACTGAAAAGTACTTTATCAGTGACGATTCAGTTACCTTTCCGTTCACTGAAAGGGAAGATTTCGTCCTGTCATTAGGTCAAAAGATGACTTTCTTCTGCGTCTGGTGACTGTAGACGAGACTTGGGTTCATGAATTATGAGCCAGTGAATAAAACTCGGAGTCGTCAGTGGGTAGGGCGGGGCTCAATGAGGTCAAAGAATTCAAGACGCAACCATCTGCTGGCAAGGTAATGGCCACAGTATTTTGGGACGCAAAAGGCGTTATTATGTTGGACTTTTTACCCAAGAGAAGCTGAGAACCGCCATCCGTGAAAAACGCCGAGGTAAACTCCCCAAGTGTTTTGCTGCAGGAGGACAACACGAGACTCCACACTTGCAATGGATGCTGTAGAGTGAAACAGATATGAATTAATACCACATCCTGCCAATTAGCCTGACCTAGCTCCTAGAAACTTCTTCCTATTCCCAACTTGAAAAAGGATATCTGTGGACTTTATTTTCGGTCTGACGAAGAAGTCGTGACGGCAGTTGAGGAGTAGGTCAATGAAAAGAACCCCGACTTTTTCAGTTCTGAGTTGATGACACTTGAACACAGATGGTCTAAGTGCATCATACTAGAGGGCAATTACATCGGGAAAAAAAAGGTGGATTTCAACCGGAAATAAATTAGGCTGGTTACTTATTGACGAGCCCTCGTACCTGGAATAGCTCACTCTATATCAAAGACGCTGTCATGCGATTCAAATGCTTTGTCCGCTGTTTTAGAAACTTAATCACGCCTTCAACGTCATGTACATTCAACAGAATGTTTTTGATCATCGAAAGATGTTCAACTCGGTCATATGCAATGGCGGTTCCTTCGTCAATTGCAAAGTATTACAAAAGTCTTTCAGATATGATCTTTCAAATGTGTCAATGACGCTGTTGGCTCAAAACAAATCCCTCTCTGCTAAGGCCTTATGCACATGTGTGCATTAATGGAGCACCAAATTAATATAAACTCAAATAATTGATGCATTCAAGTAATTATCTGAAGATATCAATTGATTTGATGCACAATAATTCAATTAAAGATATATTCAATTCTGAATTATTGCTCTCGTCAACTGAGTCAATGATTTCATTAATTCAATTGATGCACGCAGTAATTCAATTATTGCTCTCATCAAAAGAATTAATGATACCATTAATTCATTTGATGTGTACAATGATTCTTTTAGAAAGAACAACTATATAATTAGAGATATCTTCAATTCAATATATTCACAATTGAATTAATGATCTCTTTAATTCAATTGATGTGCGCATTAATTCCTAATATAAAAGCATCTTAAATTAATTAAGATATCTTCAATTGAATTAAAGAGATCATTTATACTGAGGTCTAAATTAATTTTAACTTTTGCGAGCAATATTTCCAGCACATTGATGTTCTCATCAATTGAACTGAGAGCAATAACTGAATTAAAACATGCATCAAATAAATAATTTCTCTCATTAATGTAAATAAAGACATCTTTAATTATTTGAGTTTATGTTACTTTGCGCTCCATATGCATTCATCGGTCAAAATTGATGCCACTTCACCTACAGCTGATAACATCTTGATATGAGTGAAAATGTTTATAATGGGATGTAAAACACTAAACGAAAACGAAAATTTCAGTTCATATAATAACACCCATTATATATTCTGTTGGAAACTCAACAACAAGTGCAACTGAAAACATAAGACTAACTGAAAACATAAGACTATCTTTTATTTTTGCTCATTCTTTTGCCTCCTTTAGTTTTCCCTTTCTTTCCTTTTCCTCTGATGTGAGCAGACTTTTTATCTTTAGCATGGTCCTTCTTCATGCGAGGATCAACCACCCTGAATGGTCCCTGCACTCCATGAGGACGTCGAACCCTCTTCCCAGTCCCTTTCTTTGCCACCACATAGGTTATCTCTTTCTTCTTTTGGGATAATAAACCTGCCTTCTTGTAAATTCTGTAACACAGTATAAACTCGTATGAAGCAGTATGCCCGCTAGAAAAGCCCATACATACACAACATGAGGTGCATGAGCCAAAATGCTCACCTGAGTTACCTTGGTCCTTTTGGTTTTTAGAGGCAATTTTAAAAGATTTTTTACCCTCTTAATTCCAACAAAAAATACTGAACCCATATTATGACCCCACCCTAGCCCCAACGGTTGATGGCTTTATCAAACATGAATCTACACAACATACACTGCAGGGATGCTTCAATATAAATGTTACTAACATGGCCTCGTTGTTCTGGAGAAGATTTTTTTAAAGATACCCTCCTCCATATTCATGTAAATGTAATTGACACAACATTCAATTTCATCCTAACCCCAGAGTCCATAATTTGAAAAAAACTTGAGAATATCTACATATTAATGTGATTTAGTGTGGCCATGCTACTCTTGAAAAAAAAAAAAAAAATTCATACATTTAAAACTTTGAATTCCTATTTTAGCACTACCCTTGGTCCCAGGACCAATCATACCCATTGGTTCTTAAGAAAAAGGTTTTTAAAGATTTTTTTTATACATTGTATAGGTATTTGCATGCAATTTTGATCCCCTATTGTTCTATGACTCAAACAAAAATTTGAATCTGCACTATCTGAGGATGATTTCTATATAAATCATGACCCTGTTCTTCTTAAGAAAAACACATTACCATAAATGCCCATATAAAACTTTGAATATGTGTGGCCCAAAGCTACCCTGTGAGTATTGAGAACAAACTTGAATCTGCACTACATGAGGATGCTTGCATATTAACATGATGGATCATGGTCCTGTTGATATAAGAATGAAATATTAAAGATTTCATGGTCATGTTGATTTAAGAATGAAATATTAAAGATTTTCTCCTATATTCCTGTGTAAAACTGATTCCTTATTGAAGCTCCATCCTATTCCTGGGGAAATTGATTTTAACCCAAGAATTCTTGCCTATTAACATGTAACTAAACATGGCCTAACTGTTCATAACAAATATTTATAAAGACTTTTTATAATATACTCCTGTGTAAAACTCTGATTCCATTCTATTGCCTGGTTACAATGAACACATTAATATGATAAATCATAGTCCTGTTGTCTTTCAAAAACATTTTAAAAGTTTTTCTCTCATATATTTTTATGTAAAATTCTGTTCCTGTATTCTGGCCCCACATAAACCATGCGGCCATGATTTAAACTTGAATCTACACCACCTGAGGATGCTTGCATATTACTATGAATAATCATGGCCCTGCTGTTTTTGAGAAAATCATTTTGAAATGTTTCCTTATATCATTATATAATCACCATGTAAAGTGTACTGTGGCCCCATCTTATCCCCTAGGACCATAATATAATTTTTTTTTAATCTACTCTCATTAAGGAAGCTCTCATTTAAATTTTCTTTTCTCCTGACCAGTGGTTTTTGACAAGAAGAGTTTTAAAAGATGCCACCATTTTTAAAAGATGAACACACAACATGAGATCCCTAAATGTCTTTATCCTTAAAAGGTGAACCCAAAAGAAGGTTCTTATATATTGGGTTCATGTTTGAGAGCTGAGCAAATTGACATTTGTCTATAAAAACCTACTGTTTGATCTGCATCCACTTATCTCGATCGGCAACATCAGCTGTCTCAGAAATCGCCTCAGCTTTTTTTCGTACTCGCTCCAATTTTTTTATATCCTGAAAGAAATGAAGAAAAAACTGACAAATCCTAATCAAAAGGTAATATCAGAACACCATTAAGCCACTTATCTTCACCGCAGAATTAAGATAAAAAAAATCAAAAAAGACAGAAATATACAAAGCTGCACCTTTCGTTTCTTTCTGGCCTTGGCTTCTGCGATCTTCTTAATGGGCCGTGCATTGAGGGCCTTCATTTTCATTTTATATTCTTCAATTTCTCCCTGTATTAATACAAAGGATACACTGTGGTTTAAATTCTCATAGAGAGCCTTCTGATGATCAGAAACATTAACATAATGAATCATTAATTACCTTAGTGACCGGGAGTTGGACTCTGCAGTGCTTTGATTCATCTTGAACAAACCAGTCAGGAAGATTATCATCATTGAACATGTATCTGCAAAATTCCATAAAACAGCGAGAGGTTATGACTTCATTTGTTGTACACTCCCCCCTCCCGAAAATCAAAGATATATATTCAAGGAAATAGTGGTTTTCAGACCAAAAATGTTGGTTCCAAGTTTTCATAGAAGATGACAATTGTTATTTTGCAATTATTTGCCACTTATGTTCAATCTGACATTCGTAGAAATCAAACCTCAACTTTTGTTATATTTCATATCTTTATAAAAGCTTAGGGATTTTATTATTTATAAATGACAAGGAATGCTTAAAGTAGTGTCTGGCCAGTGACAAACTTCCACTGATGTTATATATTATGAATTAGTGGAACATGGATAAATTAGCATTCTTTGGTAATGACATATGTGTTAAGCTTCCTGCAACACAAAACGATGTAAAATGAAACAACAGACATTGTAGATGGTTGGAATTACGTGTAAGGTACGTTATAGGACAACATTCTTGACCCAGGTGCATAAGAATATTAATGATGGAAAACTAAAATTTTATCATGTCGGATCTGAAGACAATTTCATTCCCCATTCTCTTTTTATCTTCTGCATGATTTCTCCTAACAAGTTTTTTTTTTAAACTATCAAGTTATAGACAGTCATGTACAGCTGTACATGTAGGAATTTCAAAATTTAAGGTTCTTTTTCCTCACAAACACTTGCACACACACACACAGTCAATCACATTTTGACTCTTCTGTATTTTTTCTTCTTACATAATAAAGAAATACAGAAACTGACAGATCTTTGGTAGTACAGATTTTTTACGGTCGGTGGATTAAGGTGCTTCCTGCACTCACCTGTGGTAGCCACCTTCCACTATCTCTCTTTTTCGTTTCCTTGATTCAACGATTTGAGAACCAACAGCCATCCCTACAGCATCTAACCTGGGCAGATTCTCATCTAAACAACAAATCAATATGCCATGACTGTCCAGACACTTTTACATTAATTCACGTTCTGTACAAGGTCATCAATTTTGCAATCTTATGAAATAAATTTAAAAAAAAAAAAATAAATAAATAAAATAATAACAATAAAAAATAATAATAATGTAAAAAAAAAATAAAAAATAATAATAATAATAAAAAAAAAAAAAAAGAAAAGAAAAAAGTTTCTTTGTTGCAAGACATTTCTACCCAATAAAAATAAATTAAAGATGAATGAAATGTATAACATTCTTTATTTTAAATATATTTCATGAGATTTGTTACAAACCTTTAGGTACAACTTCAAACCCTGCTTTCTTTGATGATCTGTCTACTTGACTGTTCTTTTTACTTCTCATTTCATTTATGTCATAGTCACTATCACTATCATCATCATCGTCGTCGTCATCATCACCATCATCTTTTAAACCACCCTCTAAGTCACTTGAGTCACCTTGATCTAATTTTCTGTCACTCAATTCAAGGTCAGGTTCATAACTGTCCTCTGACAATCCACTGTCAAGGTCATCTGTGATAGAATGAAAATGTTTTTACATTCTTTTAACTGCAGAGACAAAACTCAGGAACACTTGGAGTTATGTATCATTTTATAATTTCTGTAGAGCAAATATGGCTCAATATGACTGGATAGTCATAATCTGTTTGAATAATTTCTAAAGGACTTCAATTTACTTATACATGTATTATGCTGAGTTGGGTATTGTTGGTGAAAACCATATTGCCATACCTGTAATATCTAACTTTAAATATAGTCATTTATCATATGATTGAACAATTTCAAGTTTTCTAATTGGTTGATATTCAACAAACTAGGAAAAATATAACATTTCATAATTCCAACATAGGACTAAAAATTACTTGGAAATTTCTCAGATTTAAAGGACTGGTTATTAATTTTTGGTTATCCAATGAAAACCTGTCTTTAACTCTTTAATCACTTTTGAATAGGTCTTGCACTCTAACTGTAAAGAAAAATGGCCAACCAGGTATTGTTTCTTAAGCTTTAGCAGTCAGTTTTAATGTTATAAAAAATTCAGATATTTGAGTATTTTTCCACTAAAAACTGAAATAAATAATCATTTGATAAAGTTTACTTTATTTTGTGTTTACATAACATAGAAACTCAATATGCTACTACATATATTTTGTATTAAAACATGGTCTAACATCCCTGATTTTAAAACTAGTATTAATGTTATAATACAGTCTGTTCTGTAATACAATCAACGCTTAGCAAAATTCAAGCATGTTCTAGTACTTGTGTAAGAGATTAGGCCAAAAATATATTTAGTTGGTTCTCGGGCCCACCTGTATCTGTCTAAATAATGCGTATTAACTATTTTTATCTTAAATGAATAAAATAAATAAATAAAAATTCTTTCATTTGCTTTTCCAATGTTAAAAAAAAAACAAGAAATATTTTTAAACCTTTGACCACATTTTAGATACTCCCATCTGTAAAACGTTTAACTAAGTCTGGGTCATCCCGATGTTTGCACAAACAGTTAAAATTTTGCAAATGGATAACAGGTTATGTAGTTCCAAACATTTCATTACAATGGCATTAATATCTGCACAGATACAGATATTAAAAGATACAATGGTTATTCTGCTTTTTTTTTTGGTCTTACATATATATCACAAAATACCTGTATTTGATTTTCAAACATGTATATATTGTTGTTCGGAGTTTTATTGCAATATATCAATATTTTACTGTTAATAATTCACATCCCTAACATTATAGAAATTCAAAGCAAGAAAATCATTTCAAACTGACCCAAGATTTTTCCTCCCCTTTTCTTGTAGCTAGCTGCCATTGATTGAAGTTCCATATCCTCATCTTCATCACCTCCAATGTCTGCAAATGATGCCTGCAGAGAAAACAGATAATCTGGAGTTGTAATCTCTCTAGCTTTTCTGACCACTACCACATCAATATTGATACGAATGACTTATTTCTGACCACTACCACATCAATATTGATACGAATGACTTATTTCATTCAAACATTATACAGTTTAAGAAATATACATACAAATATTGCTACAGACACCTTTAGAACCATTCCACTGTATAAACCAAAATACAAATGTAAAACGAAATTCAACCTTCTGTTTATCAACCTAGTAAACCACACCTTGGACTGGTTTATCACCTGAGTAAACCACACCTTGGACTGGTTTATCACCCTGTTGAAACATACCTTGGACTGGTTTTATCACATTTCAGAACCACTCCTTGAACTATTTATTATCTAAGAAATCACAACTTGGATTGTTTTATTACCTTACTGAACCATGCCTTGGATTGGTTTTTGATTATGGTTTGTTTATCCTGTAGACTGACAACTAAGGGATTCCCCTCTTCCTCTTCATCTTCAAATTCTCTACAATAGAACATCACAAACTTATTTATATACTCCCTGGGACTCTACCTAGCCTTTGTCATGCTCATTTTCATGATGTACCTTTCAACTGAAACTTTTATATGCCCATTGGGAAGGGGTGTGGCTTTCATCTGAACAACTTGAATCCCCTTACATACAATTACTCTGAAGACTTTAGAACTGATATATAATGGAGATATCACTTACATGTCATCATCTGCTGGGTCATAAAGGAACTCGGGCTCCTCCTCACCCTCCTCATCTGAATATGGGTCAAGGTCATCCAAGTGATCTTTGCTATCTCTGTCATATGACCTCATTCTCTTAATGACCTCATCTACCTCTTCGTCTTCTTCCATTGCCATTTTGTCAGCCTCCTGCGAGTCTCCTTTCTCCACACTGTCCAGTTGCTATGCGTAATGATTAAGATCTTTCACTTACTCTCAAGACTGTCACTTTCATATTTATAAAAGGATTTGCAGTTAATTCATATATGAAAACTTTTAAGATTACACAATCTTATATCAAATTATGTGAACCTGAACTTGATCTGTCACTATTCACATTTGCTGTGATATATATGTATTTTTTTTTCTATTTTGGAGTTTGTATTTTAGTTACTGCAGAATTATCTCTTGATAATTCCAAAATTTACATTCCACTATCAAGCTGTAAAGTAATGCACAAAACAGCCTTTCTCAAGAGATAACCAAAAATAAAATTACATATAATTCTTTTCTTGTATTTTTGTATTTATTAAAAAACCACATCAGTCAATTCGAATCTTTGTTCTTACTCCTGAATTGAGGTAAGGTGTACTACCATTTTCTGCTTTTGGCAGAGAAATTAAAGTACATAAAAATCTGTTTTCCAAACTAAGTGATTTTTACCATACGTTACTCTTTTTAATAACTGGGAACTCACTGATTTGCTTTTGATTTTGTTTAAGTTGAAGAGGGCCACATCATCAGAGAAGTCATGTTTGTCTCCCGGAATGACCATCTTCAGATCCATTTTATGCCTTAGCTTAGTCTTCTCTCTTCTTATTTTCTTCAATTTTCTGTTAAATTGAACACAGACTTGAATTGAGTGAACTGTGAAAGAACACTTTAAATACATGTGTTCACTCATGCATTGCTTTGTCACTAATCCGTAAGCAATGGTGGGTTTCTGGTCTGTTTTCTCAAGTATTTGAGAAAATATACATGTCCCTAATCTGATCACAATAAAAATATAAATGTATACAGATGACACGCTCCTTATTATCATGTATATAATGTATAATACGCAGAATAAAAAAATGATGAAGATAGCAATTTTTACAAGAATATGAAATTTCACTAATCACTATATGTCTAACTCCCTAACCTGGGGAACATTAATTTTACTATCTTGGTACAAGGATCACTGCTCTTCACAGCCATACTTTCAAAATGTTTCTTCAAGCAATGAAGGAATAAAAGATAAGAAGAATATTTCTAAAGAGTGTATCTTTACTATATGAGCCTTAAATTTCCACTCTAGCTCCAGAACCCCTGATCCGGGCTGTAAATTTCATATTTCTGGTAGAGGCATCTTTGCTTTTCTTGACTATATACACAGTTTGTCAGCTGGATATCCCAGATTATAGAAGATTTTTAAAGATTGCATCATTTTGAATGTTTTCATCCCACCTTCAGGCCCTCAGAGAGTAGTGATAAAAAAAAATTCAAAATCTTAATTCCTTTACCCCAAGAATGTTCTATAATACCAAATTTGATGGAAGAATGAACTCGCAGAGAATTTGATTACGTTTTAACGCTAACACATGACAGGCGGACAACTATCAATCACAACAATGCAGTTCACCACTGTTTCCCTAATGATTTCATTCCCATGACTATTGAAATCAACTAGTGTAGCTGAAATTGGGTACCAAATATATTCACATTCTTGGACATGAGGAAGTTTAGAATTTCACTTCCAATCCCATGATGCACTTGTTCTGCCTAGACTTTGCCTCAACTGTTATGAACCCTTATCTCCTATACTTTCCCTAACCTGTTACTAACCCTTATCACTTATACTTTGCCTGACCTGTTATGAACTCTTATCATCTATACTTTGCCTCATCTATTATGAACACCTATCTCTGAGACTTTGCCTCACCTGTGAGAACCTTTTTCACCTGTACTTTGCCTCACCTTTTGAGAACCTTTTTCACCTGTACTTTGCCTCACCTTTTGAGGGCCTTTCGTTCCTCCTCTTTCAGCTCTGCCAGCTTTTCATCAAGTTCTGCCTCTTCATCCTCACTGTCTTTCTCTACATTCCTGTTACCGAAGAATATAAACGAGATTTGATCATTTAGAAAATATTATTCAGTGATATAAAATACTGAACCACTGGAGAAACATAAATGTATGCTATCTACAGATGTTTTCTATGCTGTTCACTTCTCTTTTCTAAGTATCTCCATATGGCATGTTTTTTATTTTAATCAGCAATTACTAATGCTTATTTCTAAATATTTACATCTTCAGCATTTTTGCTTTTAGTATCTTTACAAATTGAAATGATAGTAATTTTCTCATGAATGTGAACAATGTGCATATGAATCTTGACAACTATAGTTTGGCTTACAACAGAAATGAAAAGTAAAATCTAAATATTTCAATTTTGAAAATACATGAGAGTATGAATGGCAATATTTCATACTATAGTGCTTCATGAAGTATGCTGGCATAAAGCATCACAGGTCCTGCCCTCAGGTGTTTACTGAATTCCAAACTTCAAAAATGGCCTCAGGTGTTTACTGAATTCAAAACTCCAAAAATGGCCTCAGGTGTTTACTGAATTCAAAACTCCAAAAATGGCCTCAGGTGTTTACTGAATTCAAAACTCCAAAAATGGCCTCTGGTGTTTACTGAATTCAAAACTCCAAAAATGGCCCCAGGTGTTTACTGAATTCAAAACTGATTAAAAAAAACAAAACCAATAAGTGAACAAGATAGAGTGTCTGCATTCGATACAAATCTGACAATAGTACGAGTCTTCTAGAGCATGATAAAACCCTTTGCCAGTCTGTAGTTTGTAACAGCTTCATCATACTATTGAATGTAACTATATGTACTGCAGTGAATTAAACAAATCTTACTGTTTGACTGGTTCTGGAGCCTGTTCCTCACAAACTATGTCCTTCTTTATTTTCTTTCTCCAACTGACGATATTTCTGGAGGGAGGAAAAAGGATAAATATTAATTTATGATCATTTTTATACTTTTCACATTTAACGCATTGCATGATTTGTCTCTGTACAGAATATGATACTGTTACATTGTAACAAACCAAAATCACCTTCAGTTACAATGTTTATGTCTCCCCGCTTCCCGGAGAGACATTGTTTTTGTACTTTCTGTTTGTCTGTTAGTCCATCCATCTTGTGAATGTTTCTCCTACTGAGGGGCTTATCGGAGAGATTTGAAACTTTGTACAATGCTTGATAGTTATTGTAGATGTGCATATTGTTGAGATGTGGGAATCCATTTATTTTCCTAAAAGTTATAGTGATCTATGAGGGGTGGAGGATGTAAAATAGCTTGTGAAC
The DNA here is from genome assembly GCA_024699665.1 of Ostrea denselamellosa. Classification (NCBI taxonomy): domain Eukaryota; kingdom Metazoa; phylum Mollusca; class Bivalvia; order Ostreida; family Ostreidae; genus Ostrea; species Ostrea denselamellosa. Next base: position 2,974,160 of record JAMZEH010000005.1, on the reverse strand, counting down.
ACTTCTTCAATATGCCTTATCCAATCCAAAAGGCATGAAACTTTGTACAATGCTTTATTGCCATTTGCAAAAAGTGCACTTCATAATGTCTATGTTCCTGCTCATGCTTTCTCATCCATACCATGAAGTACTTCAAGGGGATTGGGGAAGGGGTTGTAATTTAGAGCACTTTCAATTTAGGGAGTTGGAGAGACATTTGTTTTTAAGAAAAACAAATTATATTTTACCATGTGGTAGATAAAATATCCATACCGTATTTCTCTTTTCCCCAGCACTTTAATATCTTTCAGACATTCCCTCAATTCTGGTGTGGTCTCTTTATGGCTGGCTATCTCAGGAAGATCAATTACTATCTAACAAAAGAAAATCTAATCACTCTGTATATTTCACATCTCACAATGTCATGATTACATAATTCAGATTCACATATGAAATAATACTCATCAGATACCAAATGTTACAGACGTATAATGGTTCTAAAATGAATGTGAAACTGACCTCACTGCTTTGTGCCAGTAGATCGAGGTAGTTATCACTGTGGACAAACTCTGATGCCTTCAGGCTGTGGAACAGGGTGTAGTCTCCTGCAGGGTACCCCTCTCTCTGTCTGGTATTTAAACAATTCTTTCGATAAATAAATGAGATTGACCTATAGGCTTATTGTCTAATAACTGTATGTGTACTTATTTTAGAGGTCTCTAAAATTTGGTGCAGTTGGAGCTGATGTGCTATAAAATGTAATCATAACTTAGCACTCATTCTGTATTTGAGAATGGATAAATACAGAATTTCATATTCTAGCTCAGCTATTTAATGCTCTTATAATAATAATAATAATAATAATAATAATAAAGCCACTAAAATCTAAACCCCTCTACAATAACTACATACACAGTATGTTATCTGTCTCACCCTTATACTTTTGTATAAATATATAACAGCAAATACACATGTGATGTTTGACCTCTGTGATGAAAACTAACTTTGTATAAAGAAAGATTAAACCCTAATTCTACTTTGTCAGACTGTTCACCATAATCATAATGATATACTGATATTTACATAACTATACAGTAGTACATGAAATTAATTAGAAATTACTGACTTCCTTTCATATTTTAAAAAATATTTTGAAGTGAAGTTACTAAAAGTATAAACCTTATAACATGGAGTTCATTTCTATTTTTTGTAAAGGGGCATTCACAGATATGTTTATTGATTCATGAATAAGAAATATAAGGTCTCTGTTCACCTTCGTTTTTTCTCCGGATGAATGAGGTTAATGCCTGGTTTGGGTTCATCCTCCACCTCTTTAAATACATACTTTGGATCCAGAAATTTGGGGTCGATTTTATCTGGAGCCAAAAATTTCTCACAGACAACAAATATTTCTGCAGATTCGTTACGAGATGCCTGCGGCTTTGTGGCATGGACGTGTTTGAACAACTGTTGGAACACCCATAATAATGAATAGTAGTCTTTGGAGCGAAACACTTTTGTTACAAACCATCCTCCTTTCTTTAAGAATTCAACTGCAAGCTTCAAAGCTTGTAAAGCTAGCTGTGCTGCAAAAAGACACAGTTATTACATGTAAATGAAAAAATATTATATTCATTGTAATACCTCTATAAAAATAATACAGGTTATTGCTAATGCTTGTAATGCTGTTCTTCATTTTGTCTGCAAACTGTTGCATATGAGGGCAAGTCAATAAGTAACCAGCCTATCCATTTCTGATTGACTGAGACGGTCATGAATTTTCATGTCTTGTCTCAATACATGTTGTATCCCTGGGTACAAAATTGCACACATATCAAGTCATTCTTTAATAAGGTACAGAATATCAAACATGTTTAGTGATGCAATTACATGCTTTTCATCTAAAGTTGAGTACCGTGCTGTAATTCAGTACTTGTATTTAAAAGGTAAAGCATGGAAGGAAATACACTGCGAGTTAGCTGATGTTTATGGGTCTTCTGCACCATCTTATACTACGGTTAAATTCTGGGTAGGGGAATTGAAACTCAGTAGAATGTCTTTAGAAGATGAAGCCAGGTCTGGATGCCCACTGGATGCCACTGATGAAGAAATGTGTAACAATGTTCAGGATCTGGTATACTTTGATAGGAGAATTCTGGTGGAAGAAATAGTACAGGCATTAGGCATTTCACAATCTAACATGATCGTTCAGGTATGCAGAAGCTAACAGCCTGTTGGGTCCTCAAATCCCTTAGCGATGAGCAAATGGCAACAAGAACATCAGTATGCAGCACCTTGTTGAAACGTATTAGGTCAAAAGATGATTTTCTTTTGTGTCTGGTGACAGTGGATGAGACTTGGGTTCATCATTACAAGCCAGAGAATAAAGCTCGGAGTCGTCGGTGGGTAGAGCTGGGGTCCCAGAGGCTAAAGAAGTTCTAGATGCAACAGTCTGCTGGCAAAGTGATGGCCACAGTACTTTGGGACACAAAAAAGGCACTATTATATTGGACTTTTTACCCAAGAGAAGTACAGTAACTGTAGTGTACTGTGCACACTTGCTAGACCACCTGAGAACCGCCAACTGTGAAAAACGCAGAAATGAACCTATAAAGATGTTTTGCTGCAACAGGACATCGTAAAAGTCCACACTTACAATGTTGCAATGGATGCTGTAGAGCGAAACAGGTTTGAATCAATACCACACCCTGCCTATTCACCTGACCTAGCTCCTAGGGACTTCTTCCTATTCCCAAACTTGAAAAAGGATATCTGTGGACTTCATTTTTGGTCTGATGAAGAAGTCGTGACGGCAGTTGAGGAGTAGGTCAATGAAAAGAACCCCGACTTTTTCAGTCCTGGGCTGATGGTGCTTGAACAATATTAGTCTAAATACATCACACTAGAGGGCAATTACAACGAAAAAGAAGAGGTGGATCTCAACCAGAAATAAGTTAGGTTGGTTACTTTTTGACTCGTCCTCATATCACTGGCAGAGGAAATGTTAGAAAAATAAATATTCACTGCTTAACTGAACACAACAAATACTTGCAAGGTGCGAGGAAGAACCTGAACTGATTCTATAACATTTTTACCTTGCTGAAATGCATCATGTAACCAGTTTTTGCCAACATTGGGAGCTCCATCATTCAGTACCACATCTGCTTTCCATGTGTGCAGCTCCTTTTTCAAGTCCTGAAAATAACAGTCAACCAATTGTCAACAGAGTTCAAATAAATATCAAGGAACTGGAAGATATGATTGGGATTTACTTCTACAGACAAAAATAACAGCAGAAATATACACCTCACCTGTCTACATTTGTCTGTGGTTATGTCATCTACCAAAGTTTTCACATTTGAAATTGGACGAATTGGAACCAAGTCCACACCTGTGTATAACAAAAACGTAAAATCATGTTTCAGGTTATTTTAAAGCACGAAGCAAAGCCAACGAATGATGGTGCAAACAGCATGTGACGGCACAGAAAGATAGGAGAGAACTGGTCATATTCTCATGATCACAAACAATGTAGTGTAATCACTTCTCAAAACATTACCTGATGATTTAAAAAGCCAACATTAAAAATTGTAAAATTCCTTATATTTAATTCTATCATTGATTTTGTTTTCTTCATGGATTTACATAGTATTCAACACATCTACTAATTTTATACTTAATTTGTGTTGTTATATTTTGTTAGTCCTTTGTTTAAAGAATACCTTAGTCAAGTTAGTGTCAGGCCTGGATTTCTTAAAAAAAAAGAAAGATTTACTACACACACTGAAGTCGGAAGTTTTACTCAAATTTTGACTGTTCAAATAAAAGAAAACTCAAACTTAAGTTTGCGAGAAATCAAAGCCAGATAATCAGACATAATATTCTCCTGATTTACATGGAGGATTTCCACTGACAAGATTGATCTCCAACAAAGTTCATTATTTCCACCAATCCACCTATTTAGCTGTCATATTTAGTTTACAACAGTAACCGATAGAGGGCGCAGCATTCAGAGTTATACAAAGCCAATGTTTTGTGAATGTATACTTTTGAGTCCCTTTGGAGTCAACATATAAGGCCAAAAAAAGAGACCCCCCCCCCAAAAAAAAAATCAGTTGTATGGTTCCTATTACATGCTTTTCAGAATTAGGGTAGTTAGGTCTTTCTTTTTTAAAAAAAAATTTAAGGACAAAAGTATTTGAAAAGTTTGTGAGTCCCGTGGATATTTGAAGGTAAATGAGAAACATGCATTATACTGTGATACTGAAATATTGTGTGCCTGTCACATGATGCTATTCATACTTAATAGTGTCATCAACATTTTGATTGTTACTTTATTTTTACTCCTATAATCTTGTTATAGCTTACAAATCTCATTTATAATGATGGGAAATATCTTGCGGGATACAAGGCAAATACTTTTAAACATTATTGAACTTTGAAAACAGTGAATAGCTTTTGATTGATGCGAGTGCCTACGAAATGCTGATTTTTCTAATCAAAATATTTCTGTCAAAAAGTCCCCCCCCCCCCTCCATAAAGTAAAATGACTAAGCTCCAGTCCAACTGGACTCATTCATTTGGGAAAAGCCCTTCTGTAAATTCTGTACCACCAACTGTGTTGTTGGATCTGGTGGATTGAAGTAGTTTTAGACATGCCAAGACATTTTTCTCCTTACTAATGATGATTTTTTTTTAAGTTCAGTAGTGAGTCTTGCATTGAGATTTGAAGAAAAAAAAATTTAAATCTGACTACCAGTGATTTTGTTGTTCTTAATACTTATTTTTCAAGAGGAGCTGGAAAGAGGGGAAGGAAGATGAGGTTGAAAAGAGTCATAACATGAAAAATGTTTCTCTTCAAATGAAAACAAAGAAAGCCCCTCTAAACGAAAGTGGAAAAAATGTTGCTCTAAGAAATTTTCAAAAGTTTTACATGTATGCATATAATCATCATGGTAATCTTATTTGTACAAAAACATACTTACCATTACCTGATGATAACTAATATTTCAATATTATTGAATGATCTAAGTATGCTGTTCCCTTATTCACTTGCTTACCCAAAATAATACTGGATACAGGGGTATTCTCTGCGACCACCTGCAGCCAGCCTCCAGGAGCAGCACAGAGATCTATCACAACCCTTGCCCTCTGTAGAAACTCAAACTTTCTGTTCAGCTGTATCAATTTAAATGCGGATCTTGCTCTGTAGCCTAAAGTGTGAGACACAAATACGATTACTCAATACAACAAGCACATCAAATTACAAATAAAATAAACACAATTCAATAGGGGGGCCTCCGTGGCCGAGTGGTTAGAGCATCGTGCTCAAAACCACAGGACCTCTCACCTGTAGTCGATGCGGGTTCGAATCTCGCTCGCGCCGATATATGTGAGAAAGTTTGCCAGTTTACTTTTGGAAGGTCGGTGGTCTCTTCCCGGGTGCATTGTGTCTGGGTTCTCTCCTCCACCAATAAAAACTGGACGCCACCAGATAACTGAAAAATTGTTGAGTGTGGCAGAAAACAACAATCAATCAATTAATTCAATAGACATTGAAATTACAATGACTGCGAAGAGAATTGACATAATGAACAAGTGACGATGCCAAGCTAAAACAGTAAATGAAACTTTTTTTTTATCAACATTTTATGTCGGGCTCTTCACTTTAAAATTTCTGTGTGGCATACTTTCACAATTTAAGGGTTACTGAATTAATCATGTTATATACAGTAAGAAGAAAACTGCTACAATATCCACTCCTATAACCATGTCCAAATGTTGTTGCTTTGAGTTCCTAAATCTAGGATAAGTGTATCAAGTATTACCATATACATACAAATAATAAAATTTCAAGCTTTTTTATCCACTTTAAAAGACATTGAATTGAAGGGGTTTTAATAAATGAAACAAGAGGCTCATGGGCCACATCCCTTCCCCCAAGGTCAGTGATTTTGAAAAACTAGAATCTGCACTATGTCATGAAGCTTTCATGTAAATTGGAATTTTCCAGGCTTCTTGGGAAGAAGAGTTTTCAATATTTTACCTATTTATTTGCATGTTATACTTAATCCCCAATTGTGACTCCACCCTCTGGAGACCATGCTTTTAACAAACTTATATCTGCACTATGTCAGGAAGCTGCAGTGTAAATTTGAACTTTTCTGGCAGAGTGGTTCCGAGTAGATTTTTAAAGATTTTCCCTATATTTCTGCTTGTGAATTTTTTATTCCCTATTGTAGCTTCACACTATCCCTGGGGGCAATGGTTTTTAACAAACATGAATCTGCACTATATTCAGGAAGCTGTCGTGTAAATTTGAAGTTTTCTAGCCTAGTAGTTTTTAATAAGATTTGAAATGATCCTACCCTATTTTTGCAGTTTTGTGATTATCTCACCTTTAAAGGGAGCATGAACCTTCAACTGAAAAACTTGAATCCCCTTCACCCAAGGATGATTTGTACCAAGTTTGATTGAAATTGGCCAGCTGGTTCTGAAGATTTCTAAAATTTGTTAGTATATTTTTGCTATTATCTCCCCTTAGAGAAGGGTGTTGCCCTTCATTTGAACAAACTTGAATCCCCTTCACCCAAGGATGCTTTTTACCAAGTGTGGTTGAAATTGGTCTAGTGGTGCTGGAGAAGAAGTCGAAAATGTGCAAAGTTTACAGAAAGACAGACGACAGATTACCATTGATCAGAAAAGCTCACTCGAGCTTTAAGCTCAGGTGAGCTAAAAAAGACAAGGTTGGACTTGGCTGGCTTGTAAGTTGCACTATTGTCCTTGATAATTTTATATTCTTTATCTTGTTTAGTTTGAAAGTTAAGAATCAGTGACAGATTTACAGAATGAATAACAAGACAAAAACAATGTGCATCCTAATTTTCAATCTCAAGGACATAAAAATAATTTACAAAACTTTCTTACAACTTCAATATTTGGAAGTGAACATAAAAACTGCAAAATAGATCATCAATTTTTATTTCAAATGCAGCATATGCTTTTTCATTCCTCTGAAAAAGATTTTTTTTATATTTATCCATTATTATATCCAGTGACCATTGTAATCTTTTAATCTGAAGGGAGTCTCCATAGCATTCTGAAAAATGAGTGATCACTGAACAAAAGTGGAACAAAACACACTGTGAAAAAAATCATTTTAATGATAGAGTGCAACAGGAACAGAACATAAACGAAATTATTAACAAAAAGTAAACATGATTGAAATGCACACCAAAAGTCAACACAATGCAAACAATGAATGACTGTTGGAGTGAATTATGAATGGTTTTTAACTTTTTCAATGCTATAAAAGTATTCATTGAAAACATTTACAAACACATGACAATAGAAATTTCTTCACACTGTTATTAAAACAGTCTCCATAAACCTGGTAAAGATCTATATGCACTTCAATGGTGATCTCGTTTTGTAGTCTGTAACTAGTTGGAATATTATCCAACTGTATTTCGGTGTATCGAGACAGGTCCTCAGGTCCGTTGGACATTATTACTTTGACGACAGAGAATTGTATTACGCATGTGGCGAAATCATAATGATTGATTGTAAATGTACTGCATATTTCAGCCTATTTTAGGGAAAATATTAGTATATTACCTGTCTCTTTGGCAAGGTGATAAAATTTATCCTTTCTTGATTTTCCTGTCTTTGATTTCCTCCCCATGACGAATTTCCAACAGTAATCACACTATTTAATAACGAGAATATGTGCCTATGCTATGGTCTACTCTGACTCTGAGACATAATCATGGCACATGCACATGTGGGCCTGTTTTATTTGAAAACTTCCGGAAAACATGAAATTCAAACGGGAAGAGGTCAATATCCGGAAATTCGTACTTTTCATTTTGTTGAAAATTTCGAATTCTGGATCTATTTTAAAATAATATTTTGGGCGCTTCCTATTGCATAACGTAGATTTTTTAGCTAGGTGTCGTACTGTTCTCCGTGTGCGTCCGTTGTTCATCGTTAAAAGGACTGATTCACGATTTCCCCCATTTTTCATTTTTTTTGCCCCTCCCTTTTAGTGATAAAAATTTACTTTCTAATGAATTTAAAAGGTTTCACCGAATAATATAATAATAATAATAATAACAAAGATTGTTGATTGTTTACTAAGTTTTGAAAACACATGATTATCGATCTTTGGAAGTTTATGTTGTGATATATATATATATATATAGAGAGAGAGAGAGAGAGAGAGAGAGAGAGAGAGAGAGAGAGAGAGAGAAAGAGAGAGAGAGAGAGAGATAATGTAGTTGAGCTTAACAAAATTGTTCAATCGATCTCATCCCAGGGTCTGCATTAACTATTATGGATCATGTATCGAATGATCAAATGACAACTTTCTCCGTTCCTAACCATCTAGGTAACGATCTATCATGTTCATTACATACAGATAGAACTTTATAGTCACAGAAATTGAGACCTCTACTAAATTTTGAAATTATGAAGTATCTAAGAAGCGGTAATCTAAAAACTTCGGGTGACTGCTCTGGATCGGGCTGTAAGAATCCGATTACATCGTGAAAATGTAAATTGTAAATCAGAGTATAGTGGGAGGAAACTGACAGTCTTTACCACGAAGAATATTGACCCGGGTTGAAAATTAACCCTGGGTTCATTTTTCAACTTTAAATATTGAACCGGGGGTGCTTTTTCTTCGTTTGAAATTGAAACCAATAGTTGTGAAATCTATACCCGGGGTCATTTTTCAACAGCTTGGTATTTTTTTCTAATCTCTGATGACCTCTTGACCCTGTTGAATACCGACTCCAACTACAGAGTTTTAAACTGTTTTTCATATTGAAGTTGTTTTACACGATTTATCTGTACCTACTTATTAAAGAGGCATTACAGCTCGTTTGACATATTTTAATCAAGTGTTTTTAAAAAACACGTATCGATAAAATAATAAAGATCATAACAATACTGACATAGTTGTAAATATCAATTCATTAATATTGTTTATGGTGTTGAATTTAGAACCGGTTTAATGATCAAAATTCAACGACGCGGCTCAGTTTTTAATGGACTAGGGTCTAAATTCAACATCTTTGATATCAATATTCAACGTTGAAAAAACGAACCCCGGGCCAATTTTCAACCCCGGTTAAAATTCTTCGTTACACCGGCGCCAGTGGTCCCCGCGCTAAGATGGCGGCGCGTCCGTTTCCGCATAAGATGACGGTGTTTCCGGTCAAAGGGTTGTATCCATCCAAGAAGGCAGCCCTTACGTGTCCTGTCAACATGGCGAGATTTCCGCTAAAATAGCAGTGCTTCCGTTGTTTATCCTTTCCGTTTCCGCCAAGATGGCGATGCACCAAGATGACGACCCTTCCACGTTTTTCGTCCTTTCCGGTTCCGCCAAGATGGCGGCCCTTCCGCGTTTTTTCCTCTCCATTTGGCGGTCAAAAGTAACCATCACCCTTTACCAGGTCTTCAGAACTTCTATCCGAAAGCAGATGGGGTCACTTCTCTTTTATTTACTTATTTTGTTGCGCAATACATGTGTACTTGATTGACATCTGTGACCTAAATAAGTTTCAGATGTTCGATGCTTGTCACTTCAGTATAAATATGATTTAACACTTATTTTGCTGTAAAGATTATATTACCGTTCTTTCATGAAAGCTTTTTAGTATAAATACGCTGTGAATTGAAAGGGGAAAAAAAATTTAAAAAATGGAAGAGCTGGGATAGAAAAAAGGGGGAAAAATGAAATGAAAGAGTTGTGGGACAAAGAAAATGAAGAGCGGAAAGAGAAAAAGAAAGACAATTTGAATTAGAGAAATTAAGACTACAGCAGGGATTTAAGAAATTCACAGATCAGAGCTGAATTTAATGCTCAGTGCTAAAAATGTTAATCTAGTTCTGACACATCGGTGTGTAAATATTTTCGGCATTTTGAGAAAGTTGAGAAAATTTTGAAGTGGCCACGAGATGTTTGGTCAGTTATGTTGCAAAGTGTATTGACTAGCAAAACGGCCGATGTATACTCGGCGCTGGTCATAGCTGAGAGTTTAGATTATTCAAGGTCAAGGCCGCGATTTTAAAAGGTTATGAATTAGTGCCCGAAGCATACAGACAAAAAGATCCGAAAATACCAAAAAAAAAAAAAAAAAAAAAAAAAAAAATAAATCTGACACTCAAACATATGTTGAATTTGCAAGAGAAAAAGACTTATTTGGTCAGTGGTTGAGATCTAATAGAATAAATGAAAGTTTCAAGAAATTTCGTCAAGTTTGTCCATCACGTGATGGACAGTTGCTAGTTATATTAAATATACCAGTATTTGGGCAAGAGTTTTCAAGTTTAACTACAAGTTCATTTATATATACAAGATATAAAAAAGATGACAGAACTCCACCTTGCCGTACACCTTGTGATACAGGAAACCAATCTGATTGGGTTTGATTTACAACTATTGCACTATATGTGCACAATATGACAGTCGTCAATAACTGACCAAAGATTGCCTGTAAGATCCATACTATATAATTTTGTTAAAAGACCATGTCTCCAATCTGTGCCAAAAGCCTTTGAGCTGTCTAAAAAGCTAATATAGACATTGTTACCATGTTCAATATTGTGGAAAATAGTTTCGTGTATATTAAAAGAAGCTGTTAAACATCCTAATTGTTTTTGAAAGCCTTGCTGTTGTTTGCAGGGAAATTTATTTTTACTAATGATAGAAGTACTTATCCTTGAATTCAGAACGTTTTCGAAGATTTTTAGAAAGCATGACAGCAGAGCAATCGGTCAGTAACTACTACATGATGTTTTGGGTTTGTCGCCTCGCTTGTATAAGGGTACAATAAATCCACTTTTCCAGAATTCTGGGACCTTTCCAAAATGTGTGATAGAATTAAAGAGTTTGACGAGGCACAGCGTCATGTTGTTTCCACCAAAAATCAAGTGTTCATAAGTGATCAGATCTGGTCCGGGAGCTTTTCGGCGTTTAAGTTTTTTTAAAAACTTCTGTAATGTCACAAGTTGTAATTGGGCCTCCAGGTAGATTATCACGAGATTGTTGACATTGAGTTTTTATTTTAATGTATTTAGTTTCTGTCTCGTAATAAAAGTTTTCATCGAACGATGAGTCTTGGGACGGAGTGTAAATATCTTGAAAATTTGTAGCAAAAGCTTGTGCAACACCCAATGGGGTCACGATGAGATTTGCCGTCTGTTGAAATTATTTCAGGATAAGTGCGGGTAGTTTTAACCTTCTGTCTTTTAACAAGCTTCCAAAACATGCGAATATCGCATTCAGCGGCTTCGTCTAAATCTCGATAGACATTGCGCATATAGTTTTCGTATTGGATAGTAAGTGCGTTTCTAAAATGCCTTTTAGCACGTTTGTAATTTCTGTACGATTCAAACTGCATGCCACGTGGTTTTCCTTGACCTATCCAGATGCGACGGAGATTCCTTTCAGAGGTATGAAGTTCCTTAACTTCCTTAGTCCAGCCTGGATGAGTATGTGGATTATAGCCTGTATGAGGGATGCATTTTTTTGAAGTGTTGGTAATAATTGTACATAGTTGTTCATAGAAGTCGTTGATATCGGCAGTTGATTGGATGTGGTATTCTAATAAATTGTTGAGGTCAGTTGACATAGTTGATTGGTAACTATCTACTGCGTCAGCGGTTGCTCTATGCCATGCTGGTAATTTTAATGTTGATGTTTGAAGAAAATGTCGAGAACAATGAAATATAAAGGTGGCAACTATGGGTAAGTGGTCTGAGGTGTTACAAAAATCACCTTCTTGAAAAATATGATATGACACTAATGAATCCAGCATTGATTTGTTGAACAAAATATAATCAAGCATTGTCCTAGTGGGGACAAAAGAGAATGATTCTCCTGTTGTTACAAAATCTCTACCGGGTATACAAAATTCACCTATTCCAAAATAAATTCTGACAATAATTTTGATTTTGTAGCGTTTGTATTGAAGTGACTTAAAACACTACCGTTAAGGTCCCCGGCAATAATAACATTTCCATAAGATCTATAATGACAATAAAGACTTTCAACATAATTGAGTTCTTGAATGTATGAATCTATGTTGCTATCTGCGGGGAGATATACACCAAATACATACAACACATTACCTTTAGTATCAGTAAGTTCAACACCGATTATACGGTTTGAGTTGTAACATGGTATCTCTTTGATTGAGTATTCAAGTGATTTTTTTAAACAATATACCTACTCCACCTTTACCAACATATTGTGGATAAGAACTGTAAGCGACATCTGTATCTATCTTAATAAAACTTAAGTAATCTCTGTGAATAGAATTCAGATAGTTTTTGCAAATATTGCTGTCTTTAAGCTTATGTTCAGATACAACTGCGAAGTCACATTTTGAGTCGTCTAACAGTTTTGACAGACACATTGTCGACGACATTATACCTCGATCATTCCATGATAATAAAACAACCATTGACAGAACTAAATTTAGCGCAATCATGATATGTTGATAGTACATGTACTTCTGTGTGTGTGGAAAACAATACAACAAATGTTTACTTAATCGTATTCTGACCACCATTGATCTTGTTGGTTGCTTTCATGGTCCTTGTCTCGATTTCGACACATGTCATCCCACTCACGGTATTGACGGGAGTCACAGAGGAACAAGACAGGGCTTCAGAAATTACAGGTGTCTGAGTAGTCATGCTTGAAGATTTGGTAGACCGTGACGTACACCCGACTGAAGCTCGGGTAGATTGTGCGTGGTGAACGGTGGTAAACACTGGGGTACTCGACGGGGGCTGCGACACCGCAGGTTTTTGTAGGGTCGTGTTTCGAGAGGATGCTGATGCATTTGTGATCTCTGTTGAAGCTACGTCAGCATATGACATGGATGCGAACTTTGAGTTGATTTGCTTTTGCATGTTTGAAGTAATCTTGGAAAGTCTTTTAATTTCGTCATCTGTTTTGTATATATGACTTTGGATTTCATTATTTTCAGTTTCAAAATGTTTGAATTGTTGGGTACACAGTTTTGGCGCAGAGTCATATTTTGAGAACTTTGATTCTGCATGTGATTTCAGATTTTCGTAATCACGTTGTAGTTGCTCGTGTTGTGTTTTGAGCGAGTTCATGCCCTGCATCAGAGTATCAATCGTTTTATTTTTGTCTTGTAGAGTATCTTCAATTTGATTTACTCTTTGTAATTAGGATTGGAGGGACACTCTGATATCGATCATCGAAAATTTGTGAACACCTAAATTGTTCGTTTGGCATTTCTTTTTGTCAAATATACCATCAATCCCATATTTATCCCCTTGAATAAACAAGTATAGAGTGTGACAATCATAAGCATACTTTTTAGAGCTTGAACCACTTTTAGTTGTTTTCCTACTCAACAATTTTCCTTCTGGACATCCCTCAAGTCTTTTGGCTCTCTTACAAAGAACATCCCTATACCAGAATATAATTCTTTCATCATCTGAGCACATATTCAACAGTTTTGTAACAAAGATTTCTTTAGGAAGACCATGCAATTCATTGTCTAATCTTTGAATATCGGATTGATTCAGAATGAAATCATCTAAATTTGAAGCGGCCGATGAATTTTCCGTCTGATCGGAAGACTCGTTGAATTCAAAAGTAGTACTCGCGGGATCCAGATCACTGGTGAACAAACGAATAAATTCGTTGTTTTCCTCTGAATTTTGACACTGTAGTAAATCAGTCAATAGTCCATCGTTTAAGGTATCTTTTGGTAAATCATCATGACTGTTGGTAGACCCAGTTGTGCATAGAACAGATGAATGGTCACCGAGCTGATTTTGAGCGACCTCCATTAGGAGGCACCGGAAGTAAAATCTTTATCTTTATTATGCTTGTAAACTCGCATGTGAACATTTTTTCAGATTGTTACTGTAGAGCCCAGATTCAAGCTCCGCCCCCTTCCAAGTTGCACAGTTTTGGTTTTTAAGTCACGTGATAGCATTTTAATTGGTTATTACAGACCAGATCATCATCAAGTAGGATGGTCGTGAAACAGCGGCGAGTGTATTCAGACCGATGCACGTTACACGTGGTATGTTGGTATAAAATGAATTTTAATCTTTAAATACTGGTATTTGCATGACAATGTCACTTCTAGGTACCAATGTAATATTTTACATTCTCTGCACTGAATTAAGACCTTTTCGAACATCCTCTTTTACTTATCACCTAAGCACTGTCTTGCACGTATAATGTTTACGAATGTCATTCTTATAAGATGTAAAAATGTGCTAAATTGTGGAGGTTGGTGTGACCAATATTTAGTACACATCATTTATTCAAGTGGCTGTACATCCTGTTTTCAATAATAACTGTGTAGGGTATTAGACACATACATGTTTATCGCCCCCCTCCCCCCCCCCCCCAATCCCGTGGGGATCCGGGTTAGAATAGGTCCCCAGTACCCCCTTGCTTTCGTAAGAGGCGACTAAATGGGGCGGTCTTTCGGATGAGACCGCAAAAACCGAGGTCCCGTGTCACAGTAGGTGTGGCACGATAAAGATTCCTCCCTGCTCAAAAGCCATAAGCGCCGAGCGTAGGTCTAAATTTTGTAGCCCTTCACCGGCAATGGTGACGTCGCCATAAGAGTGAAAAATTCTCGAGCGAGACGTTAAACAATATACATCCATCCCCCCCCCCCCCCAAGGGGAAGGAGGCAGTCGAAAGTCTGAAAATACTTTCCCCAAAGTGTAGAGGGGGGTTCTACCATGACTACCTCAATTTATTTTCCACCAAACATCATTTCCTTAAAGCGGGGACGGTTATTTTACAAGCAATAAATAGATTTTAAATTTCAATTTTACTTTCATCTCATTCACTACTTCTTTCATAAAAAGTGGGGGGGGGGGGGTATTCAATATATCTTTTACTTGAAAAACAAAAACAAAGGGAAAAAAAGGGGGGGTAGCCCCCCCCCCCTTCAACCGACCCTACGTGTCTGTGTGTGACCACGTAGTGGGATTCCATCATCATAGAAAGCGAGTTTTTAAATATTTTTATTAATATGCCATGTGGTCATGATGTTAGACTTGCTGTTGAAACGCTGCTGTGAGGTTTGGTTTCTCTTGTTGTACAACCCCGGGC
Organism: Ostrea denselamellosa; assembly: GCA_024699665.1. Classification (NCBI taxonomy): domain Eukaryota; kingdom Metazoa; phylum Mollusca; class Bivalvia; order Ostreida; family Ostreidae; genus Ostrea; species Ostrea denselamellosa. The sequence goes on along the minus strand of JAMZEH010000005.1, from coordinate 2,959,048 downwards.
TGGGACTGAAATGGGTGTCTATCAACATCCAACAAAGAGTCAATTTTATGGTTCTTTATATCAACATTTCTCTCCTCACAGGGTAGTAAAGTGAATTGTATGGGACGCTACAGCTGCCTTACGGTCAATATGTCTATTATATTTTGTGACGCATTTTTTCCATACCGTGCTTAGGTAATTATATAATCGGTGACCTTATTAGATGATGTAGGCCACTGCATGGGCGATTTCTGGAGGAAAACGTGACATTTAGTGACTTACTTAAAACTGTCTAGTCCTGACGTGTCGCCATGAGCGGGTATTTATGTTTCAAAAACGACTACCCAGAGACAAAATAATTAAATGCCAACACGTTTCTTCGTTTTCACAAGCATGGATCTGACGAGTAATGAAGATTAATGGAACTTGTTTTTTAAAGCTGCAAATCTACTTGATCCAATAGGAACTCATTTGTCCCGTCCCTGTTGGGACTAGAGGGACTCAAAAGGTTAATTGTATTGCGACATGCTCACAAAAATGCTTTAAACAGCACAAGTTGTGTGTTTGGTCTTACATGAACTGCAACAAAAAAGATTATACAGAAACTGACCAAAATAAAAGTTTTATTCATAATGTATAGCGAAAGATAAGATTAATTAATCACCATGTTGTACATATTATATTTCAGATAGCAGTCGTCTTTTAGGTAAAAAAAAGAACAGATAACAAAGGAGCACATAGGTGTTTATTTATGACACTCAGAGGACCAATGCTAAGGCTATCATCTGTTCCTGATTCGTCGTTGTCTAAATTCATTTTAGGTTTTGCAGATATTTCTTTTCGTATGTACCCATTTTTATCTTTTTTACCTGTCTTTGCACAGAATGGTATCCATTCCTGTAGGTGGGAACACATTGGAGTACAATCCTATGCTGCGATGTAGATAAATACAATCCTATGCTGCGATGTAGATAAATACAATCCTATGCTGGGATGTAGATAGGTACAATCCTATGCTGGGATGTTTGTTTGTTTGACGTCCCGTCGAGAATTTTTCACTCATATTGAGACGTCACCAGCTGTAGGTGAAGTACCACAAATTTAGACCTATGCTTAGCGCTCAGGGCCGTAGCAGTGAGGGTTCTTTAACGTACCAATGCCTACCGTGACACGGGACCTCCGTTTTTAAGGTCATATCCGAAAGACCCGAGATTCTCACTTCTAACTCCCGAGCGTTTGACGAAGGAGCAATCACTACCTATTTTTCGTCTTAGGTTTGACGCGGCCATGGCACGAGCGGGGCTCGAACTCACGACCTCCCGGTTGCGAAGCGAACGCTCTAACCACTGAGGTACCGCGACCGGTTGCTGGGATGTAGATAGATACAATTCTATGCTGGGATGTAGATAAGTACAATCCTATGCTGGGATGTAGATAAGTACAATCCTATGCTGGGATGTTTGTTTGTTTGACGTCCCGTCGAGAATTTTTCACTCATATTGAGACGTCACCAGCTGTAGGTGAAGTACCACAAATTTAGACCTATGCTTAGCGCTCAGGGCCGTAGCAGTGATGGTTCTTTAACGTGCCAACGCCTACCGTGACCTTCAGTTTTAAGGTCATATCCAAAAGACCCGTGATTCTCACTTCTAAATGCCGAGCGTTTGGCGAAGGAGCAATCACTACCTATTTTTTGTCTTAGGTTTGACGCGGCCATGGCACGAGCGGGGCTCGAACTCACGACCTCCCGGTTACGAAGCGAACGCTCTAACCACTGAGCTACCGCGACCTGTTTTGAGGATGCAAAGAGAATTGCAGGGGAATTAGATATTACTGTGACGGTTCCAAGGGCTTGCAACAAGCAACAACACAGAGCAAACATACCTAGAGACAACCCGAAGGAATATTATAAGTTAGCCGTGGCCATTCCATTTCTAAATTATTTTCTCCAGGAACTGGACTCTACATTTCCAAAACAAGACCAAGTGGCATATTCAGTATGCTCTTTGTTGCCTGAAAATATTACCTGTCTTTCTGACGATGGGTTGTCTAGACTGGCTTCAGAGCTACAGTTTTGGGAAGATGATTTGCCTTGTCTCTCTGTAGGGGACCTGGAGAAGGAGTTGACGGATTGGAAACGGCACGGTGGAAAACTTGGCAGGGAGACCTCCGACAATCTCTGCAATTTGCAGAGTCTCTTCAATTTTGTTGATGAAGATGTGTGAAGACGTTGCTTCACATTGGATGTGCATTGACAATAACAACGTGTGAAGCAGAAAGATCATTCTCTGGGCTTCGGCGGATAAAAAGCTATATGCGTAGCACAATGCACGAGGAGAGGCTAACCGGGCTCGCACTGATGCACTTGCATCACTCTTTGGAAATCAACCCAAAGGAAATAGTACAAACGTTTATAAGGCAAGGAAACCGAAGACTGTTCATGTCCAATCTCTTCAGTTAAGTTTGTTTTATACACTATCATGGACGAAAGATGGCCATACTATGGCCATCTTTCGTCCATTATTGAATTCTACATATTGTGGATTACAGGCCACTTGATTTCCGTCACTTGAGAAGTGTTTGAACTAATTGTTTGTTATTATATACTTGATTCTGTCTATTTTGTGATGAAGCATATCATCATGCGTCTTGATTGTAATAGGGAAAAGTATTCCCCACCCCCGAATTGAACCCCCCAAAAATGAAAAAATAAAATAACAACAAAATAATGACAAAGATAAGATAAAATCAATTTAAAAAGGTTCTATAATGTGGAGGCCTCCTCGTGTCTAGAACTGGTAACGTTTTTTTTTTTTAATAAACGGCAAACATCCACTACGTATTTATTCATTTTTATAAATGCCAACATATTCTTATATTTCAATTTTGGGTACAAATTTCGCATAGTCATCTGTGAAAATGTGAGAATCCCGGAGTCTCCTGGGGCTTCGCCAGACTTTCAGACCCCCCCCCCCCCCCCCCCTGGTAAAAAGAGCTGGATCCGCGCCTGTATATATGAATTAGTAAAACATATGACTTCAAAACTAAAAAAAAATTAACAACATGCATGAATCAGTAACATAACAGATAAGTAAACTAAACAAAGGAATAATAATTCTGTGATGGGTAGAAATATCAAAATCATCAACCAGTAAACAGGGAGTTTGTATAATTTTTGTTCACATGATACCTCTCCAAGACAGGTCTAAACCAATCAATTAGGGCTGTTAAGACATCTTCCCCATAATCAACTAAGTCCAAGTCATTCTCTGGCCACACATCATGGATGAAAATGATTCTGGTAGTTTGGAAATCCTGCCTCCTGATTGATTGATTGTTTGTTTTACGTCCCGTCGAGAATTTTTCACCCATATTGAGACGTCACCAGCTGTAGGTGAAGTACCACAAATTTAGACCTATGCTTAGCGCTCAGGGCCGTAGCAGTGAGGGTTCTTTAACGTGCCAACGCCTACCGTGACCTCCGTTTTAAAGGTCATATCCGAAAGACCCGCGATTCTCACTTCTAAATGCCGAGCGTTTGGCGAAGGAGCAATCACTACCTATTTTTCGTCTTAGGTTTGACGCGGCCATGGCTCGAACTCACGACCTCCCGGTTAGGAAGCGAACGCTCTAACCACTGAGCTACCGCGACCGGTGAAGAGATTGTTCAGTTACTTTTATTGTACCTGAAATTAAATCATAAATTACATGAATTGATTCACAATTAAATATGAAGTTCTTCGTGGGTATTACGAGATAGAATGCAACTTACCGTCAGCATGTGCGTGCTCAAGTTCTACAACACCCAGCAACTTGGTTTCCACCAGAGACAACGAATATTGATGGCTTCATTTTCTTTTGCTGAGCATCAGTACCAGCATCAATAAGAATGCTAAAATACATACTTTCTCTTAACTGGGATTCCATTTCACTTTTTAATTCATCGTTAATACATGCTATCATTTCAGCACATTTCACGTCATTAGCATATTTTTTATTAATTTCTATTCCATTTAATTTCTGAAGTTCAAGAAGTGTTTTAAATTTAGTAAACGGTAATTCTTCTTTACCAATGAAATATGCAGTTCTGAATTTCACTGCCATGTCTTTCATGACTTTGTCATCCCGAACTTGTAACTGTCTGAAAATTAGCAACAACAGTTGCCCCACTCGACTTACTGCTCATGCAGTCACGAGCAAAGATGTGTATCTTACTGTTCCCATGAATAGTCACACTTTCGCGTTTGAAAGATGTACACCCTGTTGTGGCGAAATCAGATAATGGGTGTCCAGAATTTGAGGACGTCGCTGGCTGATTGGCCTCACAAATTTTGCAAAACATTTTGCCATCTCTGTAGATCAACCATGAAAACTTCTTCAGCCATTTCAGTACTGGTGTTCTCTCTTTATTCTTGTTTTTAGATGTCGCCACGTCATGTTGAGATCCTGCACTTTCCAGTTGTGAATCTGATTCTTCGTTACCAGGCTTCAACCTTTTCCTGGTAGTGGTAAATCCGAAACTCTCTAACCGTTTTCCCGCCATTTTGCACTGCTTTAAAAAATATTTATTCCGATCTCCGATCCCGATCATAAAAATTTACTGGATGCCCGAAGTTTCTCCAGTCGCAAAAATGCGACTTATTTACAACCTCTAGTCGCAAAATCGATTTTCTGGTCGCAAATGCGACCGTTTTACTCGCAACTTGGAGCGCTGCAAAGTAAGACTCAAATTCGGTATCTACCGCTCTACGCAATTTTTTGATCCTATTCACGCGTTCCTCAATTAACTAGCAGGGACAATGGCAAGATCTCTTTTCTGAAGTTTGAGAGTCAAAGGCGTTATTGTATCTGGGACATACCTTACAAACACAAATGTTATCAACACAGAGAAGGACAACAAAAGCCCCTGTGTGGTCACTTTAGTTTGTCTATCCCAAGACCAGTCTTCACTGGTACTTTCATCAAGGTTTTGATTGGGAATGTTCTGCAAACATTTGATGACGAACATGTACATAGTGTAGAACACATCAAAGCAGACATGACGCTCAACCCACCTAGTCTTACAGAGTCCAACAAGTTTCTTTCTGGAAAAATCTATAGACCCATCATTTTCTATAATAGTCTCAAGAAACCCTTGTCGTTTAGGGGAACTGTGAAAGAAAATAAACACCGAATTAAGGACATCTATCATATTCCTCACAAGGGGTAATTTAAAGGCTGAAGCAATGCTCAGATTCAATACATGACTCCAATAGTGTGTGTACAAAGCTAATTGGTTTAGAGACTTGATTCGCCCCTGACACCCCCGTTTTTCCGATGCCATTGCTGCTGCACAATCGTATGCTTGCCCTCGCATGTTCTCAATCGGAATTGCAAGCAAGCGGAGGATTTCAATAAGTTTAGCAGCAATTGCTTCCCCAGTAGTTCTGCCTATATTTGCAAAGTCAAGAAATTCCTCCTTAATGATGGCAGAGTGTTCTCTAGTATCTAGAAATCTGAGACACAAGACTAAAACTTCTGTGCTAGCATACTTGTCAGTTACCTCATTGGCTATGATGCAATAACACCCCCCACCCCCTTGTAAACCCTACAAAGTTCACATCGAGTCTGACGCAGACTGAAAGGTATACTAAAGCCGATGACTTTATGATGATGACAAGATTATGACGTCAATCACTCGTAATAGGATATTAAACAAATTGTTCCTGTTTAGATTCGTTTAGAAACTCGAATAACATTTGTGATTTGATTCTAACCTCATATTGACATTACAATACTAAGAAAGTTAATTCAGAAATATTTATAATATACTCACCGCGAATTCATTTTTCTTATAAATCGTTATATTGTATTTTTTTTTTATCTTTGCAAATTCAGGGGGGGGGGGGGGGGGGTCCGGACCCTCCCCCCCCTTCTAGATCTGCGGATGCACGTATATTATACGCGTGTGTGGATGTCAATTCGATTGCGAAATTTCCTTATGACGTATGACATTTACTTTCAACTTATTTTGATACAACGAAAACACGAAGTGAAGTTATCATGTTTGACGTTTAAAAAAATAAATAAAATATAGACCAACAGAATAGTGTTCAAGATCCATTACCTCGCTTTTACATGATCTAGAACATATCTAAATTTATTCACTATTTTTAATTTTATCGACCAATGTAAAAAGGGCTATCTCGAAATTATTTCAACTGTCGTCTCCCTTTTAAAAAATTATCTATTTTTCTCATTTGTGAAGCAGTAGACGGTGATTGACGGTTGATTATAGCCGATAAATGGAATTTATTTCCCGTTCACCACGACGATACTCCTGTAACATCAGTTTCTTTGTCAGTAGTCTGCTCTTTCGTATCAAATCAGTTGAAAGATATAAACACCATATGCAAGTGATGATATTGCCATATAAATAAGGGAAGTTGACGATGGGGAAATTGAAATCATCCCGTTTGTCATATAGTTGAATTGTTAGTTTGCCGGCATCTATTTTCAGTAAAATATCCAAATCCGAAGCAGAAGTGGAAGACTCTGTGGTGTCTTTTATTTCAAGTTCACTGGGATATATCGAATCAACATATGAATGAAAATGATCATTGCTAATCAAAGATCTTGTTGTGATCAGATTGCTTTCAATCAAATAGATATGAAAACCAATGTTGATAGAAAAAGAGTTTGATGACAATATATATATATATATATATATATATATATATATATATATATAGGATACAATCCTTTAGCTTATAGATGAACAATTTTAAATCAAAAGAAATGCGTGTTTTAAAAACGTATTCTTTATTCAGATACATCACATTAACAAGACTACACAATACTCCGCATACTAGTAGTGAAATACATTTACGTGTGTTATATAATACAAATGTAATTTACATATTCTTAATAATAGAATGTATCAGTACCCATTTAACATTTGCATTGCCAACTGTTTTCTCTGTAATAATCAGTTGTAGTTTCCCTCAAATACAACATCGACATGTAAAGTTTTCAGCAACGTGCTTATGACGTCAGCGGGCGGGAAATTAACATGGAATGGTATATGTACTTCTATTTCTATCTGGCAGTATTCTAATATCTTGTTTATATTTTCATGTTTTTCTATATAAATATCAGGAAGAACTGTCCAGTTCTGTTGAGTATGCGAGGTAAATAACTACAATGGAAAACGTGATAACTTGTATAAGGCGGTATCCATGACGATTTCTCTCTACGATTCCTTAAATGGCAGTATTTGCAGTTCATCGTAAGATTAAGAGTACATTTTACATGCATTTGAAAACTTTTCGAAAGAATTTTATTAAAGCATCTTTCACCTCGGGTATTTTCCAACAATATACAAATGGGTTAATAAGAGAATTGAGACAGCATAAGCCTGCAGAGATGGCCATGTATACAGACGGTACATCAGGAAAAACGAGAGACAGTATCAGCGGTCCTGATAGAAAAATCAAGAAAGCCATCAATATGCCAACCAAGACAACGGTATTCATGATCTTTTTTCTCCGAAAGGCTTCTATTTGTGCATGTTGAGTTATGATATGCGGTTGCGTTTGTACATTTTTCGTCGCCGCTGGGACAGATCTGACACTTGGAGATTGTGCTGAAAATAAATCTACGTTTTGACGTTTCCATCCTATCCTCAGCTTCCTGCAATTTACAGACGTATTTCCACAGTTCGCTGGACTTTCTTTCTGAGGACGAGAAGTGCTTTGCTTTAAATATTCTGCACGGTGTTGCGGAACTATTTTTCGGTTCATCGTCACCATATTACGAATGGTAATACAGTAGAGGACGACAGTCAAAATCAGAAACAATACTGAAAACCTTGTGAATACATTATAAACAACATTATGTCGACTATAGACATAGACTGTGTTGCATACGCCGTGTAATCCATGGACTTTTTCTTCAGGAAGCGATATCAGCCCCACAGTGAAGATCAAAATTACCATCCAGCTCAAAATACAGACAAAATATTTCCGTTTATTCTGAAATAAACGATTGCTCCACTTTTTATTGTGGAGAACAAGATAACGCTGCAAGCTGATCAAAAAGGTTTGGAAAAGAGAGAGAAACATGCCATTGCTTAATGATGTAATCTGAATAACACATAAAATTTGGGAGTTCATCCACCCGACATTTTGCATTCTAATTGCGTAAATGACGAAACCGAGACCTACCAGAATATCACATAGGGACAGGAGGAGCACTAGGAAATGGTACGGATTTTGTCTCAGTTTTTCCTTAGAGAGTAAAATTAGCAAAATCAATCCGTTTAAAAGAACACAAAGAATTCCAACGAGGAGAACGATAAATACAAAACTTTTGGGGTGGTTGTGACCGGCATACAATGAACAGTTCACGCAGTGGACCATGTGTTAAACTGGGGTGTTGTCCTCAATAAAAGGTCTGAAGTTATCTGTCCTGAAAATGAAATATAAAGCAAAATGCTAGAACAGTATTGATTTTAAATTGTTATATCATAGCATGCAAACATGAATAACTATTTGCCCACTGATATGCATACTGTAACAGATAGATGATACTGAAGAGTGATCCATTTCATAAGTCCCATAAAGAATACAATAATAAGAGAAGGCAAACACTGACCTCGGAATACCAGAGATCAGGTGACTAGATGTAAGCATTCCCGTTGACATGTCACATCTGTTGTGAGTCTTTTATTTTGATATGGTAAACGGAGTAATCCATAATTAAAAGCAGTATGTAGAGAACTACCTAATAATTGTTATGAAAAATGTAAAACAGCATTCAACCCAATGCAAGCTTGTATTTGCAAATTTTATCAGTATATCGACCAAAGAATTTGCAAATGCTGACTTTTAACGAGACTGCGGAGGTCCCCGCAATATAAACTTATCTATCGGTATCCTCTCTCGACTCAAAAAATGCTCATACACAGAACACGCTCTTGTGTATCGAAGAACTTGAAAGATATAAACACCACATGAAGGTGATGATGGATTATTGCTATATAATATGGAAAAATCAACTATGGAGAAGCTGAAATAATTTAGCTTGGCCTAAAGTTATGTTGTTAGTTTGCCTTTGAGATATATAACTTCCATAAATTATCCAAAAACGAAGGAAATATTAAAAACTATGTGGTGTCGTTTTGTTTCGAGTTCTCTGGTGTATATCGAATAGACATATAAATAAAAATGAATTAACATTGTTAATAAATAAAACACGTCGATATATATAAATTCTCGAATAGGAGACATAATAATAGGATGGTGGATATTTTGAGTGATACTTCAACAGAGGACGCTAGGTCCTCCCACGCACCTGATCCCACCTTTTGCGTTTCCAGGGGTCCATGTTTGCCCTGCTCTAAATGTTGGTATTCTTTATATAGAATCTATGGTTGTTATAATGACCTTCTTTAGAAATACAACCTGTATTTAGGTCGAATGTTCGTGACGTATTTTATACCAATTATTAGGACGTTCTTTACATACTGATTTTGAGATTGAGCACTGTTCAATATCGTCACGTTTTCTTTATCTTCACCTTTGTCTTCCCACCACAGAAACAAAGCTTTCATGTCATGGTAGGCATTGACATAGTAAAGAACCCTCACTGCTAAGACCTAGGTCTGAAGAATTATGTATGGTAACAGCATTCCTGCCCCATTAAAACTCAAACTCCAAATTTGAAAGCTTTCAAGAAATAAAGTTTTATTTTCTCAGAAGAAAATCATGTGCAATACACGTATCAACACTTAGCCGCGGATTATAACCCGTAGCAGGGTCAGCCAAAATTCGATTGGTAAAAAAAATAATCATGTTTTCCTTCTTTACTAAATGTAAGCGGTCACTACTCAGAATCATAGCTAATTATTATCTTTCATACATGTCGATGCGTTGTCCATCATTTGTGGCATTATTGCAGTTGACTGCAATTGATGGGACAATGGCAAACGTCAAAACTACAGATGAGAGAATTACAAAGGCCAACGTAGAGAAATACATAACTCGTAAGTTTTGATACGAGTATAGAGCATCAAAAGAGACACTATTTCTCAATTTTACGATAAGATACGTTTTTCTTATAAATATAAAATTAATTAAGCCACCTCTATATGTTTCCTGGGAAAAAATACTGCGTAAAATATACATGAAGCAATTTTATTTTAAAATATCATAATTTTTGTTATTGGTTTTTTTTGTTTTTTTTTTATTTTTTGAAAAACTATTGTAAAGTCATTTTTGAGATAAACTTACTAAATGTGAAATTTCATAAATCTTTGATTGTACTGCAATGATTTGTAGTACGAAGGAAATATTTATCAAAAAGAAAGTCTGTATTTACCTGAGCTGAATATCGATAATGTTCGTTCAGAATCGTCCACTTGTGCTCATAATCAGTTAAGCAGTAGTCAGATTATTCATTCAAGACAGATGATTTTTATAGGGCTAAACTCTTTTAAACACGATGGGAAATGTGTTAATATTCTAATTATGACGTAACTCACTCTTTCAGCCAACCAAATTCCCCGAATTCTCGCAAAGAATTGCTTCGTCAAGGTAAAGAATCATATAGAGAAACGACCATTTCACGTTTCATGTAAAATGAACAAATCAAACAATCTTCACTAGTTGAAAAATATAAGTGATTTTAGAAGAAATCCATCAACAAATAAATCTTGATACATGAAAGCAAAACAAACAATACAAAAACTCACCAGCAGTTACTGCAAGTTATTGCAGGATGTGTTATTTTCTTTATAATTATAAGGGGACTCCGTGGCCGAGTGGTTAAAGCACTGCGCGACTTCCGGTTTGCAAATGGCAAGGTGAGCACGGTGTATTTTGACTGTCCGAATACAACCGATAGTTTTTGCTGTTTATAGTGAACCACTTGACTGTGTCTTCCCCGGGAAGACTATATATGTTTATACTTTGGTGTATTTTGCTTGTTTTGTGTATATAGTGTTGAAATAAGACAGTGTAAATAGTAATACGAAAACGAGTGTGGATAGCTGCCACGTCAGGTGGTCGCCATTTTGGCGGATCAAAAAATTTGTTTCCTGACAGAAAATACTGTCGAGAAAATACTCTGTTTGTGAATGTCAAAGATAACGCTTCTGTCAAACCTGAAGAAATTATCAAATTCATCCATAACAACTGTGGAGTTGGTAGTCTACTAGCATGTGTTCCAAAATCAGGGAATTTGTATGAAATAACATTAGAAGGGAAAGCCCCCTTACAGTACCTCTTAGAAGGGATAAACATAGGAGAAAACACATTCGAATGTCATGAAGTAGTACCTAGCTCGATTGTGGTTAGTTTCATGCACCTCCCTGCTTATATCGATGACCATGAAATTGAGATTACATTAAGATCTATGGGAGTTGAACTTTTATCACCGATCAACAGACGGTTTTATCCAGGCACGACAATAGCAGACGGCACGCGTTATGCAAAAGTCAGATTGCCAGACTACATGACCTCGTTTCCGTACACAATAAAATTCCAGAAAGAGTACTACAGGTGTATCCATAATGGGCAATTAAAAGTGTGTTCGTTGTGCTATTCGAGTGAACATCTCTTTAGGGCATGTCCAGATTTCACCTGTTTTAGATGCAAACGTCAGGGACACTATGCAAAAGCATGTAAATCTACCCGATGTAAACAGTGTGAGGAATGGGAACACAGCTGTTCGTGCCGGGTGAGTGATCATGGAGACGACGAAATGAGTGAAGGTGAAATTGATGAATGGGAGGTGAATAACGGGGACGACGATCATGCACACAACGACGGAGACGCGGAGGCACCAGAAGGGGACCAGGAAATCGGAGACCAGGCAAAACAAACCAGTGAAGATGAACGCGATGTGGAGAAAGCAGAGGTAGCTGAAGCAGAAACCAAGGATCAAAATGAAAAAAGTGATAACAAAGAAACGGAAGAAACAACAGCCGAAAATGAACCGCCTGATATTACAGATACTGAGATGTGCGATTGTGAAGGGTCATCAACTGTAGAATCGGACCTTGATACGGAAGTGACCGTTAAAAACGCGAAGAAGAGGAAAAGTAAAGTAAAAAATAAGAGCAAAGCTAAAAAGAACAAATGAAATGGAAAGAATATCAATTACTTTTTTCATTTTCATCATGGTTTTTATAACCTCGTGGAATTGTAACGGAATGTGTGATGTTGATAAAATAAAAATGGTATTCAGCGTATTTCAGGATAGAAGATATGACATTGTAGCTTTACAGGAAACTCATTGGAAAGATAGTTTTATTGACAATTATAAACATTTATGGAATGGTGTTATATATTATGATAGTACAAATACGTCATCCAAAGGTGTAGCATTTTTAGTGAAGAATAATATTAAAACAAAAATAGAAAAGGTACATGGGTTTGATGGAAGGTATCTACATATCAAATACAAAGAAAATGACAATACATACGACCTTATAAATATATATGCGCCAAATGATGTAAAAGAAAGGGCATTGTTTCTTAAGAATATTATGGACGTAATGCCAAGTTCTACAAATTTACTTATTATGGGAGATTTTAATACTACTCTTGCAGACATAGATAGGTGTGGAAAAACTGCCCACAGGTATGATCAGAGTTACAAAGCGTTAACAGATATGATGAATAAATACCATGTAGTTGATGTTTGGAGAAAAAGAAATGAAAGGAAAAAAGTTTTTTCAAGAAAAGTTATTAGAGAAAATATGCTTGTACAAAGTAGAATTGACTTTATATTGATTATGAAAAGTCTATGTGGTTATGTTAGAACTATTTTTTACGTGGAAACAACAATGAGTGATCACTCAATGATTGTTATGAATTTCAATACAGATGTTTCTGAAAGAGGTCCAGGTGTTTGGATACATAACAATTTACTTTTGAATGATGAATATTATATAAATAAAGTTCATGAATTAATTGAAAGAGAAAAACAATGCATCCTATTTGAACAATCAATTTTGGTCTGGTGGGATAATTTAAAGTACAAAATCAAAAAATTATCACAAAGTTATAGTCAGAATAGAGCAAGAGAAAGAAATAAGGAGTATTACATATAAGACAATTGTCGGAGAATAAGAAAATGGTGGTTTAAATATAGATGATATTTACTTGAAAATGCTTTCTTTTCGATTAAAATTTTTAGCTAAGTATTTTTGCACAAGAAAGCATCTTACATGGAAATACACTTTTTGTTATTTTTTATCTAAAATATGTGATATGAAAGGAGGAGTGGAAATGTTTTTTCTACAGTTGAATAAAAAAGATTTACAATGTTTACCTATGTTTTATACAGAAATGTTTAGTGCTTGGTATGCAGTGAAGGATAATATTGAGTATAATGAAAGTACAAATGATGTGTTTAATCACTGTTTGTGTTTTAATCCCAAAATTGTCAGCCAAAACAAGACATTATTGTGGAAATATTTTATAAAAGCAGGGATCACACATATCAGAGACATTTCATATGAAGTGATACCTGGATTTTTACCTGCGTCTTTTATTGTAGAAATGATACATGAATGTGATAATGAAATTAGTACAAAGCGTATCAAAGATGATTATTCAACATTATTATCGATTATTCCAAAAGAATGGGAAAATGTTATTCAAAATAATGTTTATAAAAAAGAAGCTTGTCTACCAATTTTTTCACTTTGTGTCGAAAATACAAATTATGATTTTTCTTCATGCACTGTAAAAATATTTTACAAATTGCTGATTCAAAAAGTATTTATTCCTCCTAAGTCAAACCAATATTGGTCAGAGAAATTTAAAATAAAAGATACGAAGATGCTTGATAATAGGTGGAATGTACTAAAAGAAAGTGGAAAACCTCCAGATGTTGTGGAGCTTAATTTTAAATTTTTCACAATGTAATCTTTACCTACGAAAAACTGTTTAAAATTGGTAAGATTGATTCAAACATATGTCCGCTTTGTTTGACAGAAAGTGAAGATTTATTACATATGTTTGTAAATTGCACAGCAATACAAGATTTTAGAAGCAATTTTATTATATATCATTTGGAAACATTGTTGAAAGATTGTGAAAATAGTGTATACAATGTTTTAGATTTTAATGAAATATTTATGACAGCTTTTCCAAATGGTTTGAAAAATGTTAACACTTTTTTTGTTAATTTTTTTCTGTCATTATGTAGATTCACTATCTATAGAAAGAGACAATTATTGTTGCAAACTAATAAAAAAATAAATTTAACAAGTTTTTGCAAATATTTGCTCAGACATTATATTTATTACAATTATCATTATATGTGTATTGAGAAAAATAACAGGAAAATGTTTTTTACAAAGTTTTTGAAGAACAATCCGCTTTTGAAAGAAACAGATGGGATACTACTGTTTATCTTTTAACGTGTTTTTATTGAAAAAATTTAAACAATATTATTAGGATGTGATATTCAATGTGATATTCAATGTGATGACTGTTGTTGTATATATTGTATGTTGATCAATAAAAGATAAAAAAAAAAAAAAAAAAAAAGCACTGCGCTCAAAATCACAAGGCCTCTTTACAATCTTTACAATATTCACCACTAGTCAGCGCGGGTTCGATTCTCGCCCGTGCCGATATATGTGAGAAAGTTTGCCAGTTTACTTTCGGAAGGTCGGTTGTCTCTTCCCGGGTGCTTTGTATCTGGGCTCTCTCCTCCACCTACAAAAACTGGACGCCACTAGATACCTGAAAAATTGTTGAGTGTGGCGGAAAACAACAATCAACAATCAATCTTTATAATTTACAGTCACTGAATTAAGATTTCAACGGAAAGTTTTATTCCTTTCTGGATAAGCTTTTGTTTTTCTTTCTTTCTGTTTATTATTATTATTATTATTATCACTTACACTTTTCAATACCGACAAAAACACAGACGTCATCTTGTACATCTACATTTATGACATTCGTAAAGCGTTTTCATTATTAATTTCGTCATTAATATTCGGTGCGTCTGCATCATTTTCTAGCGCAGGAGTGGTCAAAAATGTTGTTTACTTCCACCAGCATTGGGAACTGTTCCCTCTGATACTTTGTATAGCTTTTGAATAGTGCATCATGTTGTATTGTTTGAATAGTGCATCATGTTGTATTGTTTGAATAGTGCATCATGTTGTATTGTTTGAATAGTGCATCATGTTGTATTGTTTGAATAGTGCATCATGTTGTATTGTTTGAATAGTGCATCATGTTGTATTGTTTGAATAGTGCATCATGTTGTATTGTTTGAATAGTGCATCATGTTGTATTGTTTGAATAGTGCATCATGTTGTATTGTTTGAATAGTGCATCATGTTGTATTGTTTACAGACGCATTGCATTTGTTTTCTTTGAGATTTTCTTCGAACTCAGAAAACGACCGCTATTTTCCACATTATAATGATACAAACTTTGAGAAATGTTCTCCTTGAATGTCTCTACAGAGAGTGCACAAGACATTCGAGGAGTTACAATTGATTGACACGGGTGCCTGTGAAATGCGAAAAGATGAAACAAATTGATGTTACAGGGGTTTCTACAGTCATGTCTAAAGTCAAAATTTCGCAAATTCTATTGTCGTTATAACGATCTAGTTTGCCAGTACAGCCTTTCATTCGGTAAAATGCTGTCTGACTTGTTTTATACCAATCGTTAAGCCATTCTTCACACACTGATTCTCACTGCGAATTACTCCTTATACCTGATCAAGATATAGGGATCACGGCAGGTGTGACCGGTCGACAGGGGATGTTTATTCCACCTAGGCACTGGTATATCCAAGGGTCCGTGTTTGCCCATATCTCTGATTTGTATTTTTCTATAGGAATTATGAAATTGAGAACTGCCCGTTAGCTCAGCCCTTTCATCAAAGGGAAGGCGAATTTCATCCATGTGTGCTAACTTTCACAGTGGCCCGAGATGCTCGCTCATGTTACCAGTTTTATTATTACAGTTAGAGTTTAGTTATATAATCTGATTCGTTTCGTTAGATTTCATTTCGATTTGATTTCGTTACGTATTTTACAGGTACGCAATGATCACAACCTTGAATATCTTAATTTAAATAATAGGCGCGGTATCTGTGATTTTCATGGAAACAAGTCTTTATAACTGACAAATTGATTAGTTTCGACTGTTCTTTTACTAATCTCATATCAATATGATTTCTTTATGTTGCATGATACTTATGATGATCGTTAAATATCCTTTTCTTCTCATTGTCTTGTAATTAAAACTAGCAAACATACATTAGATCCACATACTTGTAACCCGTCATGTTGCATGAAGGGCGTTCAAGGACGCAACTAAAATGAGAGATCGGGAACATGAGACACAAGTCCTGGTACACATGTTTTGTTCCTCCATTTTATCTTTCTTAAGATACAACTCTAAAATGTTAGCTTTACAACAAATAAGTTTAATTGAGTATTTGACTCGTAAGTAAGTTCCGTGGATTCAGGGTTTTGCTTCCTGAAGTGATCTTTCAATTTCCGGGTCTTGATCTAAACGACAAGGCAGTATAAACTTTACGAATACTTAGGGACATTAGAGGAGAAGCTGTTGCTAAATGCTAAATAAAGGAGAGATTACACTGTAATACGTCTTCGTATGCATATATGATGAGCCCCTTTGCCAACAACTGTGCCAATAGCTCCTCGAGGGTTTATGTTTTATCCCTGTATACACCAAATAAACAGATTAAAGATTGAAATTCATTCTAAAAGATTGAAAATATTTACGTAATCTTTAGTGATGTCTTCCTAACGTTTATTGGAATTCCCATAGGCACATATTGTGCTACTTTTTTAGCCGATATGTTTTTGTATTCTTATGCGAAAATGTTTTTTCAAAGGCTTCAACATGAGAAGAAAAAGTGTTTTTTTATTGTGGCCTTCAATTCGAGTTTTAAATATTTTAAGGACGTTTTTATCGACGACTTCCAATATTTGTGCTGCAACACTTCATTACCACCTGCATAATATGTTTATGTCTCGCAAATGATTCGATACGTAAGAACGTGTTCTGAGTATTTGGTCAGATTTTAAATCAAGGCAGGCAACTAACAAATAAGCTGAGGTTACAGACTCGTTTAAAGTCAGTATTTTGCAAAATTCTATGGTCGTTATAACGATTTAATTTACAAATTGAAGCTGTCATTAGGTAGAATACTTTCTGACATGCTTGATACCAATTGTCAGGCCGTTTTTTACGTACTAATTTTGACTACGGATTGCTCCGTTTACCTTATCAAGTTATAGGGCTCCTGGCTGGTGCGACCGGTCAACAGAGGATGCTTACTCCTCCCACTTTTGGTGTGTCCAGGATTCCGTGTTTTTCCTACTTTTAATTGTTTATTATGTACAGGAAGATTAATCATTGTTGGTTATCTTTACACATTCTATTTGCAATATTCGTTTACATTCATACTATTATTCGATATATCTCAGTGAATTCGAAATAAAAGACACTACAGAGTATAGATTATATTCACTTGTTTGTCTTAGTGAAATTAAAATAAGGGTACATCAAATAGTTTTCCATATCTGCACCATATTTAGATACTTTATTGAACATAAATGTTAACGGCAAACTGATAACTTAAACTGGAAGAGAAAAGGGATGATTAAGTTTCAATTGATGCAATACAAAAGAGCATATTCTGCGGATGATCTTTTTTTTCTAATCAAGGGAGATTACTGACAGATAAATTAATCTCACAGGGATTTAAGCAGTCCCGATTAAAGTCAGGATTTTCCAAATCCTATGGTTACCATAATGATGCAATATGCAAATACAACCTGTCATTAAGTTGAATGCTGTCTGACGTGTTTTATACCAATCATTTGACAATTCTTTACACTACGAATTGGCCTGTTTACCTGATCAAGACATGGGACTCGCGGTGGGTATGGCCGATCAACAAGGGTTTCTTAGTACCCAGTCGTTAAAATAGATGAGCTATATTTATGAGAAATCATACACGCATTATTGAAACTACAACGAATTTATAAGGAAATGATCATCATTACCATTTGTAAAGACATCAAAGGTAAAATCATTGGAAAGAATGAATGCATGGGTGGTTTGACTACGGCAGATTAATCTAACTAAAACTGTGTTATGTACAGTGTCTGGTTTGATTGTGACCTTCATAAAGACAATAAATATCAAAGTACTGATAGTTTGTTTGTTTGTTTGTTTGTTTTACGTCCCGTCGAGAATTTTTCACTCATATTGAGACGTCACCAGCTGTAGGTGAAGTACCACAAATTTAGACCTATGCTTAGCGCTCAGGGCCGTAGCAGTGAGGATTTTTTAACGTGCCAACGCCTACCGTGACACGGGACCTCCGTTTTGAAGGTCATGTGTCATAATAAACAATACCATAATGCCAACAAACGACATGGGAGAACATATCTTGTAATTAGCATGAAGAAGTTCCTTTACAAACTGTAATACTACGCAAACATCGGAAAGACAGAAATGTTGTACATACAGTCAATGCATGTATTTATTATGCAGATACTACATGTAGTATTGAAGGAAATGATATTTGTACATTTTAGGAAATTATATTTATTGACTGCTTGGACCTGGTATAATTTCACCATTGATTTTTCTTCCAAGCTTGTTTTTCAGCACTTAAGCACGGGTACACATGCAATAGAAACGATTTCTGTTGACCAAATCCACGAGCTGTTGTGGAACCGTTTGACGGGTATCACCTGATGTACTGGACGACAACTTATCCTAGACGGGGTACAGAAAGGCTCTGGATTGGGATGAAGGCATGTTGAATTGTTCAGACAAGTCGGTAAACGGTGTCTGTGGCATGTAGTAGTGACTGTCCACGGGCATAACGAAATTTGACTAAGGACACCGACAGTAGATGCTGCTTTCAGTGCAAGTACGGCAATGACCATTGAGTAGTAAATATTCATCAAAAACATATTGTCTTCCTGTGGAAAAAAAATAGAAAGGATAGAAGCGGCTCGATTTGTACATTACATGCACATGACTTTACACGTATTGACATTTATTTAGCCAGGACTGGTATAGTTTTGATAAGAAGAAACGAATTATTTGTAAATATGTTTTATTAAATATTTGTAGTGTTTTATACACATATGATATTAACGTTTGCCATGTATATTTAAATCCATGATGCTTACTCCCCTTAATCACCCGATCCTACCTATGATGTGGTCCGTGTTTGTTCCACTCTCAATACTTCTGTATTGTTTATAGGAAATATGAGATTGATCACCTTTCGTTATCTTCACTTGTTCATTATGCAGTTTTGATGTATTTTCATCAATAATTTCATGGATTCTGAAAAATCCAACATTTTATTTTCTTATTTCTCCGAGACTATGTCTAGTAAAGCCAGAAATGGAGATCCATGCGTCAATTCTGCCAGTGTATACTACGATCAAAGCATTGATTTAATTTCAAATGATATATCACAGTACTAAATCAATTTTAATTGCCGTTTGTGTCTCCAATACCTTGCACAAGATTTCGGTATTGAAAATATATGTATATTAGTATAAAATGAATTTTAAACTTTGAAAAAAATATTGAACATACTTGTGTGGCAGTGTCATTCTAGTTAACAGTACAATTACCTTCCTTGCAGCACTGCTTTGTGACCACGTGGTATCAATTAATTATCACCTATGCCCTCCCTCGTGTGTATGCAACACTTAAGAAATGCCTCGGCATTTATATTTCAAAACAACATTATCAAACTGTGAGGGTTATCCTGCAACATCCACAAAAACGCTAACTTTATTTCTTAAATATAAAAGCTGAGGCTTTTATATTTCAAACAACATGGGGTTATCCTGCATCATCCATATTAAGAACGAACAATAACTTACTCCAATATGAGGTTGGTGTTATCATTATCACGTGCACTTTATTCTACCAAGTAGCTGTTTTTCATATTTTAAACAATGACGGTGCAGCGTGTGACAGCGTAATGAAATTCCATCGTCATCAAAGGCGAGTTTTATTAATTTGGCTAGATGGTCATGCGGTCAAACCCATTTGTCACATATTCCCGTGAAGGTTGGTTACGAAGGTTTGAAACCCCGGACTGGGGCGAAAGAGGGTACACATAGATATATAAGGAGTGAATTTCTCTATGCGTTAGACGAGACGGTAAAACGAGTGTTGCGACCTTCCGATTGACATAACAAATGAGAAGATATATTGCAATTATTGTATTTTGCTTTATGTTTACTTCCTATTTAGGCGAGTTTTGTTTTCAATATATGTAATTCGATTCGAAATATTTACGCATAATGTAAAACTTCTGCGTCATTGTATTCGTGCTCGGTTAGTTGGTTGGTTGTTTATCGTTTGATGTCCCTCTCGAGAATCTTTCACTCATATGAAGACGTCACCATTGCCGGTGAAGGGCTGCAAAATTTAGGCTTATGCTCGGCGCTCAGGGCTTTTGAGCAGAGAGGGATCTTTAACATGCAACACCTGCTGTGACACGGGACCCCGGTTTTTGCAGCCTTATCCGAAGGACCGCCCCATTTAGTCGCCTCTTACGACAAACGAGGGGGGGGGGGGGGTACTGAGGATCTATTCTAACAACCCTGATCCCCGTAGGTGCTCGCGTCGTGAATAATGTAAATAAAGACTATAGACATATGGAGGAATTCCGAACTATGATCGTAACGTTTTTCCACTCCATGATGCGGATTGTTTAGTTCCCTGTCATCTGTTTGCTTAATATATACTTGTATGCTGTAAAAAAAAATTTTATAAACGGTAGAGCCAATTTCGAACTTCTGAGTAAAAGATTGTGGGAAATGAGAGAAATGTGACGAATTTCGGTAGTCGATGATCGTGTATGCATTTAGTAGGTTTTTTTTTTATTGGACACGTCTCACGTTTCGACGTCGACTGCCAATGGTGACTTACTCCCTGTGGGACACGGAAGGGAACTAGGCAGTTGTACATCTTGTTTCTTTTATATATGGTGGGTGAAGTAGTCAATTTTCAAACGTGTATGAAAATTATTTTTTACAGCAAACCAGTATATCTTAAGCAAAATAGATTGTAGAAAATTAAAAACCCACATCATGGAGTGGAATATATGTCACGATCATAGTTCGAATTTCCTCTATAGTCTTTATTTACTTTATTCTTAAGCAGAACGCCTTTGATTATATTAATATGTTTTACCGTGACCGTTGAGACGAGCGAAGAACTTTAACATCTGCAACACGAGTTTAGACACAATCCGCCTATTCATTTAATGCGACGGATATAAACGGTTTATTGTGACGTCATTCATACGTGATGTTTTTCTTTCAAACTTAACAATACTAACAACAACAAAACCTACGAAGAAAGCTTGTCTGAAATTTAAAAAGTATGTGGACTTTAAATTTCCAAACAATATATTTATGTAAATGGAGCAAGCTCGTCGCGTCATTAATGTCCGTTTAACAGCAAACCAAACAAATGCAAATTACAAAAACATCGCACTAGGCAAGAAGATAAATAAATGACAAAATTCAAGCTTCTCATTGCGTCATACATAACATGTACATACGATGTGACCGTTAGACCGAGCGAATCATGTAATGGCCATTGACGTGTCCCATGTGATAATCGTAATTCTTTAAAGTATGGTAAATTAGAAATAGAAACATCCATTCACTTGTGAAGCTATCCATTCACGTCTAATCTCCAGCTGCGCTAAACGCCAAGTGAGGATAACTACATAATCTGCCTTACTCATTTAACGCGGGGAATGTTACGCCAGCTGACGTAAACAGTGCATTTTGAAGTCACATTTAGCTTCGATGGTCTTTTTCAACTGTAAAAAAGTACTAATAAATCCCGTTAGTTGTTTTTAAGGACAGCTGAAAATAAAAAATAATAACCAAAAAATAAAAAAATAAAAAAGTAAACGTATATCGTATATTTTTATTTACAGAAACTCATGAACTCATTGTTTGTTTGTTTGTTTTATGTCCCGTCGAGAATTTTTCACTCATATTGAGACGTCACCAGCTGTAGGTGAAGTACCACAAATTTAGACCTATGCTTAGCGCTCAGGGCCGTAGCAGTGAGGGTTCTTTAACGTGCCAACGCCTACCGTGACCTCCGTTTTTAAGGTCATATCCGAAAGACCCGTGATTCTCACTTCTAAATGTCGAGAGTTTGGCGAAGGAGCAATCACTACCTATTTTTCGTCTTACGTTTGACGCGTCCATGGCACGAGCGTGGCTCGAACTCACGACCTCCCGGTTACGAAGCGAACGCATGAACTCGTTCATCTATTTGGTTGTATTACTGTTTTCTATCTAATGATTTGTTAAAAACTGCTACAATAAAAATCATACCATTGATTTTGAACAAATTGAGTGTTTAAATTACGAATTACACGCCAGAATCTTGTATTAATTAAAACTCGAGTGACTATTGAAGCAACTATGAAATCATGAAATTTTCACTGAACGTATATAAAGATGATGTTTTTCTTTTGCTGGAAAATTTACATGCGCGTTGTCTTTAGAGCCTTGCCTCGCTCTGTAATATAAGATGTTCACGATTATACATTCTTTTCCAACTTTTGATGTCATATCTTGAAAACAGTGATTAGGAAGTAGTTTAAGTTCCCTAAAATTTCTAAAAATTATACTGTTTTATCATTTTTTTTCTGGCAGTAATAGATTATTAAATGTTTTGAGAATGAGAGGAATTAAAAGATTAGGCGTAATAATATAGCTGCATGCTCAAGAAAAAAAATATATCTATAATTACACATGATGTGTACAGTCACGAATAAACTGCATTATATGAACAAAGATATAATATGATTTAAATTGTACATATGATTACAGTTTTATTTATAAAGAGTAGCGAAGTACATAAAAATAAGATAGATACGTCACCTGTGTTGTATAGTGTAGCGAAAAAATATGATGAATATGTGGAAGGGTGGATCCAGGATTTTACGATCGAGGCGTTTTAAATTGATTTAAAAACTGTCCTTACCTTTAACACCTTTAACTTGGCTTTTGAAAACGTACACATGTAGTGAAAGAGCGGTAACTATATTACAAAATTTCTTACAATTGATTATAATTATAATAATCTAAAGGGAAATATTATGTACTGGAATTCCATTGAAATGACCTTTACGTGGAATTCCTAAATTTCTAGTATGAAATCTAGAAAGATAACTCCTACTTAATGAGAGATTAGACACGTGTCATTTCCCCAACAAGACATCTCCGGGAGGAGATACGGAACTATCAAGTACACAGTAGCTAGTAATGATCCAGAAATTCCCAGCATAGGATTGTACCTATGCAAAAACTTATTTACTTAAAGGCAATATTCCTCTACTTAATGTTTCAAAAATTTGTAAAAAAAAAAAAAAAAAAAAAAAAAAAAAAAAAAAAAAAAAAATAGTAATAATGATAAAAACACTTTTAAAATAGAATTTTTATCATCACATTCCAAAAACAGCCACGCAAGAATCCTCTCCAACTCCTATTAAAAAACGTAACCAGAGGCCCCTTCATGTCCTATCATAGCTATTTATTATTACTGTACATTTATATAGCACCTTATCTAATCAACATAATTATCCTAAAGTGCTTCACATGTAAAACAAAGAACAATAAATAAAAATGGACAGACATTAATTCTAAACTGATGTTAATATAGTAAGTAAGATTAGGCAAAATTATAAAAGACATGCTAAATGTTTATGAGAATGGATTCTTATTACCTGTAAAAACAACTGTTTACAGAATTACAAAAATTGCAAGTTTAATTAAGGAATGACTTTGATTTTGGGGCAAATTATACGAATATAAACTGGGTTGAATAAGTTTACGCAGTTGTATAATCCGCTTCAAGGTCAATAGTCAAGGTCATTAATGAACTTGGTCACGCTTGGGAACACATATTTTTTCAAACCTCAAGTAAAATGACTGAAATATTGCCAAGTCGGCGTAAAACCCAAATATATATATATAAAGAGAGAGAGAGAGAGAGAGAGAGAGAGAGAGAGAGAGAGAGAATGGCTTTAATTTTGGAGCAAATTATACGAGTATAACCTGGGTTGGGCAAGTTTGTGCTGTATAATCCTCAGAGCGTTTGCAAAAAGACAAATGTACTAATATTTGTTTATGAAAATGCACATGAATACTGAAAAATACAAATCATTTGAGCCGCTCAATGAACACTAAACAACCACGACAAACTAGCGTCTTGTTGTGTTCAAGGGAGCAATCTTAGTTCTTCGGAGCCTATTTAACATTGGTTATTGCACACGTTGATTTTATATTCCGTAGAAGACCCAAAAGAGTGCTGCGATGTAAATTAAATGGGGGGGGGGGGGGAGTATTTCCGGCAGATGGTTGTCAGGGGGTGGGGCCCCATACCAAACCAGGTTATACAAAAATAATCTGCGTTCCTCAGTTTGAATTTGACCAATCTGAGACTAGAATACAATAAGAAAAAAATTATAGAGATATATTTCAAGGTTATTTTTAATACCAGGTAATGAACTTGTAAATCGAAGATCCAGAAGGAGGCAGATTCACAGAGTTGATGAGGACACATTGAAACGTCTTTCTCCACAGTTTAGTACGAGCGCGTGGCTTTAGAAGGGATAACGAAACCGCAGACCGAAATATTCGCTGAGGACGGTAGACTTGAACCAGTTCCTGGATGTATGCTTGAGCTGATCCATGTAGAGCCTTGAATGTATACAACAGGATTTTATATTTCGTCTGATATGTCACAGGTAACCGATCCAAAGAATAATAGTGCCACAAGAGGCCTCTCCACCTCCAATTAAAATCTAATAATGACACGTGCGAAATGTCTTGTGTGTACTAAAAAGGATACATGAATTTCTTAAATGTCTTTTTTTTATTTGCCTTCCTTTAGCTTACGGTTTTTGAATTGGCCATAGTGTTAGAAATAATGAGAAATTATTCAAATAAATAATGTAAGAGATGCAAAATATTTTGATATTTATTACATTTCTATCACAGTGACTCAAAGGTCAAAGCGTTCATGTTGTGACCGGTCTCACCGCTGTCAGTTTGTGACACTTCACCGACAACTTGTGGCAATTCAATATGAGTGAACTTTCTCGAATGGACGTATAAAGATTTCTCGTTTACTATACATTTCAATACAAATTCTAATCTATATAGATACCTTGCCAATTCCGTCGTTTAATACTAAGTATTATACAGAAAAGTTACTATAATGAACAGTGATCAATCTCATAAAGAATACAAAATTAAGAGTAGGGCAAACACGGACCCCTGAACACACGAGAGATGCAATCGGGTGTCTAGGAGGAATAAGCTTCCTCTGTGGACAGCTTACACCCGCCGTGAGCCCTCTGTCTTGATCAGGTAAATGGAGTAATCCGCAGTCACAATCAGTGTATAAAGAACAGTCTGACAATGGTATGAAACACATCAGACAGCATTCAACCTAACAACAGCTGTGTTTATAAATATTGTTGATTGTTTTACGTCCCGTCGAGAATTTTTCACTCATATTGAGACGTCACCAGCTGTAGGTGAAGTACCACAAATTTAGACCTATGCTTAGCGCTCAGGGCCGTAGCAGTGAGGGTTCTTTAACGTGCCAACGCCTACCGTGACCTTCAGTTTTAAGGTCATATCCGAAAGACCCGTGATTCTCACTTCTAAATGCCGAGCGTTTGGCAAAGGAGCAATCACTACCTATTTTTCGTCTTACGTTTGACGCGTCCATGGCACGAGCGGGGCTCGAACTCACGACCTCCCGGTTAGGAAGCGAACGCTCTAACCACTGAGCTACCGCGACCGGTGTTTGTAAATAAGACACTGTACGATCATAGAATTTGTGAAATGCTGACTTTAGACGAGACTGTGAAATCCCCATAACATCATCATCTTTGTCAGTAGTTTGCCTCGATTTAAAAACTGATTATATGAAGAACATGTTGTCAGTTGAGAAACATAAACAAGATATGCTGGTTATAAAATTCTAGAAAGATGGTTTCGTACATCCGGAGTCAACCATGTAGTAGTTTCCTAAATTATTGTCAAAACCTAGTTTATCACAAAATGCAGTGAACAATATTCTTTTAAAAATATGTTTTGGTTGTTATATTAAAATATGTTATTTTCTATTGTGAAATCCTTGATACTATGCATAACTATAGTTAACGAGTACAAAGTAAACTTCTGTACGAGAAATAAAGGCATTGTTCCTAATTTTAAGATATAAAACCTTTAATAAACAAGCACGGGGAAGAGTTCGTGATGGGAAAATAAATGATACTGAGAGTATTTCTGGCCACAATATTTTTTTTTGCGTTAACCGACGCTGTTTAATGACTGTCAAATTTCCATTTCATTTCAACTGCAATAACTTTCTCGGAGTTTCAACAGGACATGGATATTTCGGCTCATCTTGTTGAAGGCCATCAATGGAAAAATAAAATTCCAGGGTAATAAAGTTCATTACATGTTTAACAAAAAAATTCTAGAAGAGATTGAAAAAATTAAGATAATGCTCTTGTAATAACGGAAATGCTGTCGTCTCAATACCAGATAGAAATATATTAGAATCGCGCAAGTACTCTTGTAGGATAAAAAAAATCTAAGAATATTACCAATGTAACGACATTGCTGAAAGCTCGGACGACATGACGAAAAAAAATTATGAGTGCCGAGAATCGGGTCAAACAGCTAAGGAATCTCCGTTCCAACTGTACTAATCAGTTTACTACAAATCTATCCCTTCTACTGCAGTTGGGTTACAGCTCAGCTCCCTGTCATCGCCTTGGAATATACCAACACCTTGCAATAAATCGACACCAGCCATTTTCTTGGCCCTTTTCTGCAAGTAGCAAGCGCACACCCCACCCCACTGAAGTCTTATACAAGTGCTTTCAGACTAGGCATTGGAAAAATAGGTGACCCCTTAATACGAGGGCGAGTCAATAAGTACCCAGCCTAACGTATTTTCGGTTGAGACCCACCTCTTCTTTTTCGATGTAATTGCCCGATAGTGTGAGTATGAGTATCAGCACAATACTCAACTTTAGATGAAAAGCATGACTTTGCACCACTGGCCATATTTGACATTCAATATCTCATTAAGAATGACTCGACATTCGCGCAGGTTTGCACCTAGGTATAAAACATGCCTTGTTGAAACAAGGCATGAAAATCGTGACCGTCTCGATCAACGGAAATACGTTAGGCTGGTTACTTGTTGACTAGCCTTCGTAACAAAGAAGCACAGGTTCCAACTCAGAGTGATGGTGATGATAATTTTCCTTTTGTACATAATCCACTAAAATGCATTTGAAATCAACAATTCTGTATTAAAGATCTGACTTTCGTTTAAGAAAGAATTGAGGATTTTATACAATTTGATCGTATTGTACAGGTGTCATTACATCTTATGTTGTCAGTCTGTTGAGTTTCACAGGAAAGAGAGAGGTGTTTGTTGTTGTTGTTGTTGTTTTATTTGTTTTAAGATTTCATGAACAAGTGAAGATAACCATTAGTAATTAATCTATAAATCCTACAAAGAATACAAAGTTATGAGAAAAGCAAACACGGACCCCTGAATATACCAGAGGTGGGATCAGGTGCCTAGGAGGAGTAAGCATCCCCTGCTGATATGTAACACCTGCCGTGAGCCCCATATCTTGATTAGTTAAACAAAGTAATTCGTAGTCAAAATCTGAATGTAAACAAAAAACGGTTTACCAATCGGTTTGATACACGTCAAAGAGCATTCGACGCAGTGATAGCTTGTATTTGCATAATAATATTTTATCGCAAAAAAGAACAGGAAATTTGTGTTCAGTTCCCCGTTATGCAAGAATTTGTTGAAGTAATGCTAAAAATGAAAAATAATACATTAGGTATGAATGATCCTCCCGTAAAATTTTGAAAAAAATGTTAAAAGGTATAATTGATTTTTAATAAAACATATATCGCATTGAATGAATCTCAAGGAGACAAAGGATTTGCCTTTTCTAAAAAAAAAATCCATACTCGGTTATATTTTTAATAATAATTATATATATATATATATATATATATATATATATATATATATATATATATATTCATTTTGATTTTAAAAAACACCTTGATTTAGTGGCATGGAATTCAAAACTTTTCCACAATTCAACTTCAAATTACCTTTCATAGTCTATATACAAATCTAATTCATGCCTTCCATGTTAAAAACAATGGATATAGAAAGAGAAAAATTACACAATAATTTTGTTATTACAGTTATTTCCGAGTGTAAGAATTACTGTAAGAGGTGTAAAGTAAAAAAAAAAAAAACATAAGAAAGAAATCACACATATAATATACACACATAGATGATATCACCTTTTCATTGAAAGATATGAAATCTCTGAAAAATGTTATTGAAATGTTTAAAAATTCAGGAAGTAAGATAGATATGTTCAATACTAAATGTACATTATCAATAAACTATAAACAACCAATAAAAACGATTCTTTGTCGCCATAATATTAAGATAAATATTGATAATATAAATTGTTTACACATACAATATTTGGAAAGCTAGTAAACTGTCAAGTAAAATTAATATCTCTTTACACAGCTTGTGCATTATACCTTGAACAATTTTTTACTAAAAGTATTTAGAATATATTACAATTGTTCTTTCTTTGGAACGAATAAAGTGTGAAACATTAACTAGAAATATACCTGAATTAATCAAAGACTTGGAAAATCAAAAATCAAAATGTGTAATAAAATACCACTGGGGAATTTTTCTTCAATGCTTATCTAAAGAAATATTGTATGGCTTTACATAGAGGCAGTATGCACATTTAATAAATGAAAATCCGATCAGCAAATTGAATTTTGAAAAATGCTATTTTAGAGAGAGTACATTTGTTTTAAAATGCGTGCAATAAAGGTGTTCGTGTTCTTGCGAATATGTTATTTATTATAAAACATGTATAAAAATGTGTGCAGTGTCCTTAAAACTTCAACATGTTCAGATTGATGCATATCAACGTGTCATATTGTATTTCAACTGAAACTGCAAGATGTATTATATAATGAAAACAGGAAAAAATTTCCCTACCAAATTTGGTATTTTGGTATGAAATATAATACAGAAACCGCTGATAAAACAGTATTGGTCTAAACAATTTAATATCTCAAGGTATATGGGGAAAATTGATCAAGAAAGATCTAGAAATATCTTTCACAAACAATCAGGGTTAAGTTTTAGATTACTACATGATATGCTGACAAGCAAAGCCCATGTAAACATATAAATAGTGTAAAGATCGCGCTATTGAGGAAGACAGTCATACACTTCATACTTGATTGTAGTTTATCATAACAACTGCGGAACAAGAGCTCTCATTTGGCAGCTATTGAGATTACATGCACAATTATTGCGATTGGATTTCTCACTGTAAAATTAAGTATAATGTGTAATGGTTTCAGCCGTCTAAAACCATCCCTGTACATATGTTATTTTTCTTGAGTGGTGGCCTGCCCTCAACAGGAGATGGTAAGGCTGAACGTCGTCTCCTGTGAAATGACAATTACCCTAACAGCAATACATTATAATATCTAGTATACAAGTAATCTAATTATCTCCATTTATGAGTACAGCTTTTGTGCTTATTTTAAATATCAATTTAACAATATTTTTTCTCCGTGTTACATGTAAAAAATGTCAATATTATTATAAGTTATTAGGATATTGCCTATATTAATATATATACGTGTTGTGCAAAAACTGAGCGAGATTTGATGTTTAAATAAATCTGTTTATACATGTTAATTCTCTCGTCACGTGTTTTATCTATTATTGGCAGCCACAAGATGATGTTCAAACACCAGTATCGCCGGAAGATTACTTTATCAGAGAACATAACCAATTTGCAGAAACTTTCATTTCTATGTTGCTATCTTCATCTGCGTAAGACATGAACATATTGTCATCAACTGGTCGTTGATAATTGTTTGTTTGTTATTTTCCGCCACATTCAACAAATTTTCAGTTATCTGGTGGCGTCCAGATTTAGTGGAAGAGAGAACCCAGATACAGTGTACCTGGGAAGAGACCAGTAAACTGGCAAACTTTCTCACACGATATATCGACACGAGCGAGAATCGAACCCGCGCCGACTAGAAGTGAGATCTTATGATTTTGAGCGCGACGCTCTAACCACTCGGCCATGGAGGCCGTTAATAAGTTGAACATCTGAGCTCAGGTTTCATCTGTTAACTCTTCATCAAAGTGGCCAATGATTTAGTAACAATCATAATTAGTGTATTTTTGTAAATTTGTCAGTGTTGCCGATAATAATTTTCTATCAACTAAATGTTGGTGTTTGCTTCTCTGGTATCGTGCATTTTTCTTGGACCATTAATAATCAGATATTCAAATATATAAACGTTGCAAAATCTTACAATTCTTCCGCCTGTTACACCACTCTACGCACAAGTATTCTGAAGTTGATATTGAAAAGATGTTTAATTTCCTCATTGACAATAATGTCGTAGTCTTTAGTGATCCGGTTTCCCAACAGTCTGTTGGAACTCCAATGGGCATGAAATATGCTCCTTTATTAGCTGATCTGTTTTTATATTCTTACGAGGTAGAATTTATTCAAAAGCTTTTACATAATCTCTTGCTGTTGCCTTCAACTTGACATTCAGATATATCGACGGCGTTTTTTTCTATTAACAATAGATATTTTCATTCATGTGTCGAATCGATGTATCCCAGTGAATTCGAAAAAAAAAACGCCACAGGGCTTTCTAAATGTGCTACATACTTAGGTAATTTATTGACCATAGATGTTAACGGTAAACTAACGACTCAGCTTTATGACAAGCATGATGACCCCAGCTTCTACATCGTCAACTTCCCATATTTATGTAGCAATATTCTATTATCACCTGCAAATGATGTTTATATCTCTAAACTGATTCGATACGCAAGAGCTTGTCCAGCATATGGTCAGTTCCTAGGTCACCTGAGTAAACTCAAGTGTTGCAATTGATCTCGTTCGTCGTCGTACATGTGTACGTCGTCTATCATGCATTAAC
Source organism: Ostrea denselamellosa (assembly GCA_024699665.1). Classification (NCBI taxonomy): domain Eukaryota; kingdom Metazoa; phylum Mollusca; class Bivalvia; order Ostreida; family Ostreidae; genus Ostrea; species Ostrea denselamellosa. Next base: position 2,927,901 of record JAMZEH010000005.1, on the reverse strand, counting down.
AATTGAATATTTTAAAGTTCTTCTTGATAACTACTATTCCAATTCTTTCCAAATTTAGTATGAAGCATCATTGGGACAAAGGTAATGTAAATTGTAAATTTTAGGACTCCTGTACCACCCAAGGCCTTAGGGGGAGGGCAAAAACTACCAAATATTGACCAATTTTCCAAAATCTTCTCTACAAACACACAGGTGTAAGAAAAAGTGTATGCATGGTTATGTAAAACAGGAAGGTCTCTACCATAATTGTAATTTCATAATCCCCAAGGTAGAGGTTTTGACTCCAGGATGGGGTCAGACTTGGTATATAGTCTTTATGTGTAAAACATTTAAACACACACACACACACACACACACACACACACACACACACACACACATATATATATATATATATATATATATATATATATCTGTATATATATATATATATATATATATATATCTGTATATATATATATATATATATATATATATATATATATATATATATATATATATATGCCTTTTGTTAAGATATTTTAATTAAAATATGACTTCACAACCTTAAATCTTCGTCCTGAAGGGATGAACAAAGTACAAATTGTTAGCGTGGTCCGATAAAAAAAATTATGTTACAGTAATGACTTCTTTCATCTTCCGCGGCCTGATATCTTTGACGCATGTGTCAAACTGTTTTCTTGTTTAAAATATGTTGTGATAATACTTTAAATACAAGCAACAGAAATTCGTAATCTGGCTATCATCTTCTACAGCAGGGATAACTACACGATGCAATTTTCGTGTAGAAGATGTCTTTCTCAGTTTGAGTTATACCTCTTCCCACAATGAAAGTACATTTTTTTTTAGAAAAGAGAAAAGCATGTACTATATAAACAACGAGAAAGAAAATGGTCATGTATACCCTTTATTAAAAACTGTATAAAACGTTCGTAAGAACGGCATGTCAATCACAGACAAGTTTAAATTTTAGTCCGGAAGTGGTAAACTATTCAGTTTCCGGTCCCTTGAACGGCTACACATCCAACGACGATGGATTGGGTAAGAGTTGCCGCACTGTTTCTGAATTTGACTTGGACATTCTGATAAACGGGTTCACATATTACGTCATCGCCGCACAGCCCGGACACTGGTCTGGACGGACACACTGCAGTGTGGATTACGGGTGGGTCTCTCCTGACGTCACAGGACTGCGTCACGTTCCAAGAACACAGTGCCCTCTGGCTTAAGAGAAAGGGAGGTTGATGGACGAAAAGAGGACAGAAGTTATAGAAACGGGTCTCTGATGAATGGAACCAAGCACACAGAAGAAGGATGGCAAACACAAGTCCGTTCTGGAAATATGAAATTATTCTTGATTTCAATAGTTTATACACACGCATGTATTTCTGTAATAAACTTCATCTGCTTAAGCATGTGTCTGTGGATCGTAATCTTAAAATTCAACGAGATGAGGTTCTGACAATGTTCAGTAAATACCTTATTAAAACCTTTCTGATATATTATATCAATGCATACCATCTATTCAAAATACAACTATTACTTTACTCGACTCCGAGGCGCATAAAATCTTCCGCTGGGAAAAATCTCACTTTTGCTTATCATCCTTTTACATTCGCCAAAATATACTACGGTGCAGAATGTGCGGATGTGTAAAATTATCAAAGGTTTACATTTGTAAACTTTTTTTAAGCACCAGACATTTCCGGGAGAAAATCAAAACAACGAGCAAGTATATACCCGATAGTTCCGCTATAATAATATAATATAATTACCAGAACAACTCAACTATTGATAAAATATCTAAATGTCTATATAATTCTGTTCATTTTTTAATCCACAGACAGATCACTTTAATTGCATAATAGCATGAAATTTAAACTAAAAGATACAAGAGTGCATAGGGCCCTGTATTCGGATTCGTGTTTGTTCAGAAGATGACTCATAAATTAGAATTGACATGGGCAATAATTAAAAACAAATACCATAGCGTAAATTTAAGGAAATATCAGAGAAAATCTCAAACCAGTAAAGCTATGACAATCATATGAAAGCCTTCTTATATAGAACAGCAATACTTTGTTTTATTTGTTCGTATCGTGTTACGTATTCCAGATTATTTTTCTTAAGAACAGAAAATGAAAACTTGTGAATTTAAACATGTTCAAAAATATTCTAAATATCAACAGTCCACAATCTTACTTCTTTATCTCCAAGGGATTATTAGGTTTTATTATTTCTTTTATTTTTTCTTTTATTTGTTTTTCCTTTAAAATATTTATCATGGCCTCAAATGAACAAGGTAGCCTAATAACACGAATAAGCAATCAAAATATTGGTGTAAAACTACAAACTATTAAATTTCATGTCAATTGTAGATCGAATATTATGGGGATGGGATTACTTATATTTTATCTTTTCTTGTCTAAAACTACATAAGGGGGCGTTAAAACTTAAAAAACACAATTTCAAAACTTTTCGATAAAATACTATTCAGTGACATTCAAAGTAACACGCAAACAAATCGTGCGAAAGAGCTGTTGATATTGTTCATGGCTAATAAAGACTAATCAAACCTTCAAAAGAAAACAAATTCATACAATTTAAATCTATTTGTACTATATAAGTACTAAAAGGTTATAATTATCAAATTTATTTAATTTTCCAACTTTAAAACTGTGAAGAAGAAAAAGTAAACAAAACGGGCGAAAATAACTTAGCCTCTACATCACTATGATAAACAGAAACGAGACATAGAACATACTAATGCTAGCAAAACCCCGAAAGAAAGAAAATATAATCGTTTTTTTGTTTGTTTTTGTTTGTTTTTTTGTTTGTTTTCATTTTTGTTTGTTTGTTTGTGTGGTTTATTTATTTATTTTTTTTATTTTGCATTTCATTTGCCAACTTGTAAACCTTGACGCGCGTAATTGACATATTAAAACAAAATACTCTTTAATTCGGTCTTAAAATGTAAATAGTTTAATTTCAATTCTAATATATTAATTTCTTTTATTCTACCTTGACAAGAAATAAATGAATATGGAAATTTGTTTGTTGTTTGATGTTTAGTTTCAAAATATTTTACATCACTAGCTACACCTACCATGACAAGGGACATCCGTTTTTTAAGGTCCTGTTAAAATAAACGTGACATTTACTTCTAATGCCATGTATATTGAAAAGACTAGGTACTGTTACATATATATATGGTTTCACGCAGTGTCGGGATCGAGAATCGAAGAGAACGCCCCCGGTTAAAATTCATTAAATGCAACAGTGTTTTAGTTTCTTTTACGTCCCGTCGAGAATTTTTCATTCATATTGAAACGTCACCAGCTGTAAGTGTAGTACCATAAATTTAGACCTATGCTTAGCGCTCAGGGCCGTAGCAGTGAGGGTTTTTTATCACTTCTAAAATGCCGAGCGTTTGGCGAAAGAGCGTCTTAAGTTTGACGCGGCCATGGCACGAACTGGGCTCGAACTCAGGACCTCCTGGTTACGACGCGAACGCTCTAACCACTGAGCTACCTCGACCGGTGTGTAACAATGTAAAGCATGCTTTTAGTACAAAAGAAAATATCATATTCATATTTTGCACACTTGAATAGCCTTCGTTTTGAAACAAATGTTCTCTATAACCAAGGGATATAAACACAATTTAAAAAATATTCTCAGAAATAGGACTATGTAACAACAACAACAGTGCATAAACGATGAAAATGAAAGCTGAAAAAATTACAAGATGTTTTTTTTAATTTGTTGAAATTACATTGTTAAATTGGAATACTGAATTTGTCATTTTTACATCGTTAATAGCATTGAAATAATTATTTGTTAATTCTTACCATATTTACTATGTTCCACTTGTAGACTGGGCTTTTAATCGTGCTGTTATTTCTCTTATGTTTGCATTCTTTATATACGGTTCTTTTACAATATTGAAAAGTCCATGCTTCGACAGGAAATATTTAGTGATCGACAAATAAAATTCAAAATCGTGAATTTTCAGGATAGTATCGGATTCATAGGGAATAGATGATAACAAGCATGTTTACCTGACACGGAACTCAGAGCACCTGCAGGCTTGAGTAGCAAATAATTTGTTGATGCGAATATCTCGAAATCAGTAATTGTAATTGTAACATTTATGTTACGTGTATAACCATTTTTGCTGTTAGAGAGAAATTCAAAATCAAATCGTATTGTTTACATCATGTCAATATGATCCAACAGTCCTGTTTCTGAGGGAAATTTAGGATTGAACCATCCTTTTTCAAATGACACCTAGATACAAAAATCAAAATTGTATCAAACTAGGTAGCCGCTGCACTTTCCCCAAACTCTCGACATCAGTTCTGAACGCCATGATTAGATGACACTAAATACCTACAGCTGGTGACATATTAGTATGGTTGGTTGGTAGTATATTGCTTGAGAATTTTTCATCCATATGGAGACACCATTTTCTGTGAAGGGCTCCAAAAGTTAGGCTTAGATGCTCGGCGCTTACGGTCTTTGAGCGGGGAGGAATCTTTTTCATGCCATACCTGCTGTGACATGGGACCTCGATGTTTGCGATCTCATCCGATGGACCGCCCTATTTTCTCGCCTTTTACGACAGGCAAAGGCTACTGAGGTCCTTCTCTAACCCGGGCGCATATCAGCATGAGTAACAAAATTCAAGAAGAGACTTAAAACAAATAAAAAAGATAACACGAAAATTGAAAGTTTAATTCAACCAAATTTACCACAGACAGAAGTGCTCTGTTCACAGCGCGCTCACAAGTCATCATGTTCATAGATAACATGCCAAAACCTTACTTTTTAGTCACACCTCGTTATGGTGTGTACTAGCGTGAACTTATACTGTATGAGGCAGCTGTCGTGGACTTTGTGGTGTTTCTGGTGAATTGAATCTCGTTATTTTTTTTTAAATAACAGACCATTTCTTTGTTTGATTTATTTTATTGTTTGTTGTTTTATGTCTATTCGAGAATCTTTTACTTCTATAGAGTTGTCACGAGTTAAAGGTGAAGTGCCACAAAGTTTGACCTATGTAGGTGCTCAGGGTCATTTAACAGTCTTTATCATGCCAAGCCTACCATGACAAAGGAATCTTGATTTTTAAGGTATTATCAAAAAAGAAAAATGCAACTTACACTTGTAATACCGTTGGCAGGAACAGTTGCTCCCTTTTTCTTAATGTTTCGGGTGTGGTGTTCGAATCCTATATCGAGGCGAATGCATTATTTTAACTATATCCTAATTATATCCCTTTGAAATAGATATCTCCTTTGGTCAAAGCCCTAAATATACAAAGGATATGAACATGTAGCTTCGAGGACGGAAAACTTTAATTTACTTCACGGAAGAGTAATTGGTGTGAAGTTTGGCTGTAAGCGGCTCAAATCTCTAAACCCTGTGAATAAAAACGACGACGACCAAAATAACGACGGGTAAATTCAGGAAAAATCACATGAGCTTTAAAATCTTATACTCTCATACATGGCCCTAGGTTGGTTTTGTTGTATATTGTTTAACATCCTCTTCTCGAAGTTTTCACTCATATGGAGATGTCACCATTGCCGATGAAGGGATGCAAATTTAGGTCTATGATTGGCACTTACGACCTTTGAGTAGGAAGGGATCTTTATTGTGCCACAACTGCTGTTTGCTGTGACACAGGCCCTCTTACACAATCAAGGGGCACTGACGACCTATTCTAATCCGGATCCCCACGGTGTGTGATATACACATTGCTTTCTCAAGCACTTCAGAATAGTTCCTCTCTCTCTCTCTCTCTCTCTCTCTCTCTCTCAGTAGATTGATCTTCATAATTTTTGTATTATAAATCATATTTCAGTGTGACAAGTCAGATAGATTTACTCATACAAGACGACATGAGGAGTGATATTAACCGGATGAAGATGTGGACAGACCCTTAGTACCACACGGTGGATCTACTGCGCTTGGCCAGTTACAGGTTTGTTTAGCCTCATCAAATACGGTCACTGAAACAGAAATAAAGTCACTGAAAAACAGTGTTATAGAGGTCATTTCACTTAACAAACACAGTGTTATAGGGGTTATTTCATTTAACAAACACAGTGTTATAGAGGTCATTTCACTTAACAAACACAGTGTTATAGAGGTCATTTCACATAACAAACACAGTGTTATAGAGGTCATTTCACTTAACAAACACAGTGTTATAGAGGTCTTTTCACTTAACAAACACAGTGTTATAGAGGTCTTTTCACTTACCAAACACAGTGTTATAGAGGCCATTTCACTTAACAAACACAGTGTTATAGAGGCTATTTGACTTAACAAAAACAGTGTTATAGAGGTCTTTTCACTTAACAAACACACTCAGAAACTATAGTCCCATGCAAAATATCAGACACCATTACATGGAAAGAGGTTCAATTCTATACACTTTAAACTTACCTCTAGAACAGAAATTATGGCTGTCGAACGTTCCTTTGTAGCATGTGTAGTATGTTTTGCAATGGGTTTCAGTATCGGCGTACAGTCCGTCAGCTTTGCCAGAGCAATCCCGGATCTGGCCACAGATTCCACTTACAGATGACATTCTAAATATTCAAATTTACAGAAACATTTTTTTTTTGTAAATCTAATGCAAAAAAAGTTATTAATTAATTTTGTTTAATATATTTTTTTAAAAATAAATTTACTGTATGCAGGTGCCGGTGGTGTTATCGTAAACTTTTCCGCTCTCGCAGTCAATGATTGTAACTGTTCCTCCTGTGCACACGCCGTACGATTTACATCCCACCTCATAGTTGCCGTCCGGAAGTCCAGAACAATCCAAGCTATAGGCTTTAACAAAACAGAAATATCACAATATTTGTTCACTTATTAACCTCACGACGATTACCTCCGAGAACTGCTTTCACTGACATTTTGGCACGTGGCGCGCTTGCCCTCGATATACTGAATCTTTTTAAGGACGGTATCAGAAGTCGCAAATATCAGCAATAGTACATTCAAATACACTTTTTGATATTATCACGTCATAAAACAGAATGAAATATAACCATTTATACATGATATAATATGACAAACATACTTTTGGACATCCGCACTTTTTCTGCGCAACACTAACAAATTCAAATTGGGGCATTAGCTTCGTTGTCCCTAAAACATTCATGACTGTTAAACAGTCTAACTGAAAATAGTCGATTTGTCATACATTTACAAACTAAAGTTTGGCTAACGCGACCTATCAAACCTTTTTAATGGTGGGCTACACATGTACCTTAACGATACATGCTCCAGATAAACTTTTTTTTTAAAAATAAAAAATAAAAATTAAATTCATCTTTTTATAAGTACAGTTAATATAATTGACCGTATGGAATGTAATTTATTTCCACGATTCCTCAGTTATGTCCCATGCAGTAGGGAAAATATGTGTCAAGTTATATAGGTAGGGCAATATATTTGTCAAGTTATATAGGTAGGGCAATATATTTGTCAAGTTATATAGGTAGGGCAATATATGTGTCAAGTTATATAGGTAGGGCAATGTATGTCAACTTTTGAACATCATACAAAATTTACAAGACCCTTATTTTTTAGGATTTTATATTTGTACCTATTACAATCAAACTAATCCCAAAATACCAATCCAGACATCCATTTCTGTTTTATTTGTACCGAGTGGTTTTAAGTCGTTCATTAGAGAAAAAAGTTTAATGGGGAGATACCAAGTTTTTTTAATAGATAGTAGATTAGTAAAATTTAATAGAATTAAGGAAGTATCTTGCTGTCTACTACAATAAAACATACCTAAAGCAGTATACATTTTTCTATCCAAAACGAAGAATAAGAAAACATACATTTAACTCGAGAGTAAATGTCATTAGACTTTCGTCAGATTAAAAATGGATTATTCTCTTACCAAATAATGGCATAGACAGAAGTGGAATAAGAAAAAGAAACATTTCTGCTGGAGTTCGTGGATTGACTGTCTGGGTGAGTACGAGTGCTGATTTTATCAGTAAATTTTGATCTAACTATGTGATAAGAACAGCGTTTGGTAGACTTTTTCATACGTTGCATGACAACAGCTGTTGCAAAAATATCACTCACACGTACCAATAACTTTAAAAACACCTTTTCCTCATTTATAGTTTACAGTTATCGTAACCTGAATGCTCTATTACATTTGCTTATAAATTCACTATGGAGAATTATCATTTTTCAACGAAAGGGTTTGTATGTCAAAGCATTACTATCTGCATATAATTCCTTTCTTTTTGTTATCAAGCCTGTTGTAGATTTTCAAGTTTGTATGTCAATGAGAAAGTGACGATAACGAACAACGATCAATATCATGTATCCCCATAAAGGAGCAGGGAAAACACGGGACCCTGGTCATACCAAAGGTGGGATTAGATGCCAAGGTGGAATAAGCATCCCCTATTGACCGATCACACCCACTGTAATCCCTATATTTTAATCAGATAAACGGAGTACTTCGTAGTGAAAATCAGTATGTAAAGAACGGCTTAACTATTGGTATGAAGCACATCAGACAACATTCACCTTATGACAGGCTGTATTTTGCAAATTACACAATTATAACGACCATAGAATTTGCGAAATGCTGATTTTAAACGAGACTGTTGAAATCCACATAACGTCAACTTATTTGTTAGTAGTCAGTATAAAAATTCATCATATGCAGAACATGTTTACACGTATCGAATTAGACGAGAGACATAAACGCCACATGCAGATGATTATGGAATACTACTACATGCGTAAAATCAGCTGGAAGTATTTGGCTCGATGTCAAATTGCGATTCGAACGGGCCACGTTTCATCGGCCAAATCATTGAAAATAAACAAAATAATAAATTATGTAGAATGTTTACTTTGTCAGCAGAAAGAGTTTTCAGAGAACTAGATATTCATTATCCTCACCTTTTCTCATTTAACACTTTTCATTTTTTGGTTCAAGTCAAACCGTTGCTTATATAGTTCAGTAACAGAACGTTCGCTATGCAACCGGGAGGTCGTGAGTTGGAGCCCCGCTCGAGCCATGCCCGCGTCGAACCTAAGACGTATTCATAGACAGTGATTGCTCCTTCGCTAGGTGCTTGGCGTTTAAAAGTGATAATCACAGGTCTTTCGGATACGACCTTCAAAACGGAGGTCCCGTGTATTGACAGGCGTTGGCGCGTTAAAGAACCCCCACTGCGACGGCCCTGAGCGCTAAGCATAAGTCTAGATTTGTGGCGTTCACCTACAGCTGGTGACGTCTCAATATGAGTGAAAAATTCTCGACGGGACGTAAAACAAACAAGCAAACAACCAGTCCATTTATGAATCCGATCGGATGCATTTGCGTTTTGGAGAAAGATTTGCAACAATAATAATTAATGTTGACTGTGAAATTCATCATCTTAGTATTTGCCAGTAAGCATTATCGGAAGTATCTTTCCAAAAAGATGAATTTGAGGAGAGTCCCAATTTAGTAACCGGCCTGAAATATGGTATTCACATAAATAACAACAGCGGATCATCAAGTCTAGTATTGATAAAAAATATTTTTTATAATTCATCATGCATAGTGTATAAAGTGTACAAGCATCCACATCACTGTAAATTGGATCTGTTTACAATGAGCAAGGTAACTTGAAGAATATTTGTCAAAAGTAGACCGCACAAAACAAGTCTAATGTGTAATACGTCATCGGTTTCGTTGAGTGATGAAATACACTTAGAAAACTGCAGCGTGAGGGTCCGGAAGTGTTACGGAGCCTTAACAATGATACAACTGTACGGTAAACAATAAATATAAAATCAACGTTTTGCACCTCGTTTGATCCGCGCCTGTCAACTCGACGTGATCCGACTCTTCGGATCAAGTTACTGTAGTAATAATGTATATTTATTAAAAACCAATATCGGTGACAACTGGGTATTATGAAGGTCCATGCATGAAAAGGGCTATTCTTTCGAAATCATATGTATTGTGTATTGTATGCAAGTACATTTTATTCCGATCCTACTTGGCTGTTATTCTGTCTAATCATATTCATATAGAATCTGAATTTTCCCGAAAACTTTGAGTTTTACATGGCTCCAAAAAAGCTATCATTATTATATAATAGTCCTTTCAGAGTTTTATTTTTATTTTTATGGATGGCATCGAGAAGTCAATTTTTGTGTGTCTTTATTACTCTAAAAATACGCCTTCCTTAGTAGATTTGACACTTATCGACATTTCAAGTGCTCTGGGAACCATTATGAGTCTTTGTAACCATAGATTAACCATTGTGGCGTCCCGAATCAAATTCAAATCAATCCATGATGCTGTTCATTTACGTTATTTCCAGAGAACACGTGACTCCGATTGACTGGATCCGAGGATATATACATGGCTACTCCCTTGAAATATGTAAGTGTTCAAAGTAGGTATTTGAGCAAGGGAAGAATACATGACTAGAGTAAAGACGGTCAATATTTCCTGAAACACGATTATTATCAATTTGCTTACCGAAAATCGCTAAATTATATTGTAGAAATCAAACAGGCATCACTTCGGAAATCATGAAAAATAATAATGAATGAAAAATAAAAATTAAATAATAATAATAATAAAAAACTAATTAAATATATATATATATATATATATATATATATATATATATATATATATATATAAACGTGCTAAAGTCATATATGATAAAACGCTCCCCAGAATACTGGAACACTGGCCGAATAATATTATCACTCTAGCTAATTAGGTTACATGTACCTTTCTTTAATGGGTTTATAAAAGAGGACAAGCATTAGCAGGATAATTGGAATTAATGAATGACATTCTGTACTGCACTTCAATGACACCTGATAATGTTCCTTATCGATCAGAGATGGAAATAAGGTTTCTTACATAATGTTCTATGCCACTGGGAAAAAAATGAAGAACCACATACTGTTCATTGATGGAGTGAGCTAAAATATATTTGATACTAGTAATGTTTTCTATCAGCTTTAGAAAATTAATTAATATTTAAGTTAAATTGATTAACTATTGGATGTTGATCTATGGCTGTAATGCCCAGGTTGTACGATTTAGTTTACATGTATATTTATCGTGTCAGATTTCTGTTGGTCGTTACATACAAAGATGCTCTCTACGGTCACAGCGCCGCGTTATCATGGACACAACGCCGCGTTACCACGGAAACAGCGCCGCGTTATCACATGAGATAGGACTATCACCACAACTTAACCATCCCCCTTAAATCCACACATACAAATGGTATTGGACACGGTGACTGACGGGTGGTCTGGAGTTTCTCGTATCGAGGTTTATATTCAATATATGGTGTTTCCCCAGAACGTATAAGACTCTACAATACAATTTTGTTGGCCACTACTGTATTTATAAAACTATAAAGATTATCGTATACATGCCACTTTTAGTTCTGCTCTTTCAGCTACCTAACTGAAATATAATACGAAAATGGTAAGAATCTAGAAAACTTATATGAAAATAGAATTTAAGTTTGTGTTATATATATATTTATATATCTTGACCGGTCACTGCAGCTTAGTGGTTAGAGCGTTCGCTTCGTAACCACTCGTGCCATGGCCGCGTCAAACCTAAGACGTAAGAATGAGTAGTGATTGCTCCTTTGCCAAACGCTCGGCATTTAGAAGTGAGAATCACGGGTCTTTTGGATATCACCTTAAAAACAGATGTCCCGTGTCGTGGCAGGCTAAATATAGGTCTAAATTTGTAGTAATTCACCTGCAGTTGGTGATCTCTCAATATGAGTGAAAAATTCTCACGGGACGTAAAATAAACAAACACACAAACAAACAATATATCTTGAATAGTATACGAATGGAATCGTATAGGTGTAGTTGTCGTATCAGAGCCCATATCCAATCGCAAACAAATGAACTTTGAAGAAAGTGTAAGTTGTATTATTCAGTTTCCAAGTGTTGTTGTGATTGTGAGAAAAGATAATTATCATATTTCGCATAAAACATTACTTTGTATCATATTAAGGCATACTATCTTTGTACGGCATGATTTTTTTTTGTTAGATGGAAGCAGAATTAATACTTTGATTAATACTTGAATACAATGAAGCATATGATGAAATAAACAACTAGATTATCTGATCATACAACAGCGACATTGTTTTAATGAATGTAAATTCAGTACGGTAATTGAAATGCTATTTTTTACAGAAATTCTGTATCATATCCAGTTTAATTTTTACAACTCTCGTGACGTATTCAAAAGGCGCTCAAAACGTTCAGTGCCAGTCAAATACTCTAAAGCTGCCACAGAATGACGTCAGTCAAACGTCTTTGTGTCCTTGGACAGTAACCAACACTTGTGACAGACACCGGCTACCTAGGCGAATGAATAATGTCACGTGCCTCCCTTCCAGAGCCTGCTCAAGCTGTTCCTCCGCCAGAATACAGTGCCGACCTGTGGTACAGGCGATGCCAGTCAAGCGTATCAGCAACAGTTCCTGGATATGGTCTACGGAAATGATCAATGTCGCTTGCATTCCAGTCCTGGACTGCTGAAGTAAGTTAGGGAAAATTTAGAGAAATTGCAAGCATATTTAGTGCATAATTTGCAAATGTAAATATGAATATTTTCGTTACGTGTCATGCATTTTGTTGAGTACTCATATTTCGTTTTAAATCGCGTCTTTCGTTTTGATGTGATGTTTTGTATATGTTAAGAGATTACTTTTATATTCTTTAAATTTCTCACAGTTTTTTTTTTTATGACATTGAAGGAAATTGTTGCTTTTATCTTATGTTGATGCTCGATATGTAGTATTCTGCATGTTATTAGTACAACCGGTAACTTGCATATAATTTGGTCAACAATTGGTTTCAACTTCAGCAAAGTACGAACTTAAATTGACTAATGCTATCATGATTGACAGGCAATCTCCGACAGACGTTGACTGTTCAATCTTGATCAATCGGCATGTGGTATACAACATAATGACTCATGTCGTATTTATTTTTCTTTTGTTTATCAAAGATATTAAAACAAATTCTAGAATTGAATCTCTTATTTTTCATGCACATTCCAAAACAGAGATCACTACTTGCCAAATTAAGATGTAGTATATTTTCAATTAGAATAGAAGCGGGGCGAATAATGGGGAAACATTAGATGACAGTATGTTGTCTGCACTCTTAAAATGTGGAGAAGATGAGACCCACGTTTTATAACTTTGTACCGTGTACTCACATCTCAGAACCGATTTTTTTTTTTACTAGTATTGCTTGTGACCCCAAATTATCTGTGTCAAATTTAGATTGTATTATTTTTCTATTAACGAATTTCTTAGACAAACTGCCAAATTTATACACTGAGTTTATATTTACAGTCTTTGATGTACAGAAAAGGCTATGTTTAATTATAGTGTTTTATTGTTATAATTTCTTTATCACAGTGACATATTGGTCCGATGGGCCGGGTGTTTTGAATTCGCATTTAATTATATGAAATGTTGTATATATGATAATATATGTCACTATAATAAATTATTAACTTGTTTATCTGTCTATGAACTCATGAAAAGGTGGAAATGACAAACAGTGATCATTCTCATAACTCCTACAAGGATTAGAAAATTAAGAATTGGGCAAACACGGATCCCGGGATATACTAGAGGTGTGAACAGGTGCCTAGGAGGAGTAAGCATCCCCTGCCTATCGGTCACACCCTCCGTGAGCTCTGTATCTTGATAACCGGAGTAATGAAAAAGCTAAGATACTAACAGCATTCAATCTCGTAATTCCTTTAGAAAATACAAAACAGAGAGATGGGCAAGCACGGATCCCTGGTCATACCAGAGGTGAGATCAGTAATCCATAGTCAAAATCAGTTGTAAAGAACGTCCTAACAACTGGAATGAAAAGCGTCAGATAGTAATTCTGAACGTCATCTAAATCCCACTGTTTGATAGCGAGAACAATTTTTTTTTTTTTAAAGTGGCCGAGTGGTTAGAGCATCGGGCTCAAAATCACAAAGCCTCTCACCTCTGTCGGCGCGTGTTCGAATCTCGGCCGCGGCGTTATGTGAGCAAGTTTGCCAGTTTACTTGCGGAAGGTCGGTGGTCTCTTCCCAGGTACATTGTATCTGGGTTCTCTCCTCCACCAACAAAACCTGGACGCCACCAGATAACTGAAAAATTGTTGAGTGTGGCGGAAAATAAGAAATAATCATAATGATAATTTTTAAAACCAAATTCACATTGTTTCTCAAACTTTAAGATGAAACCCAAATTGATATATGGAGTAGGTTTATATATTGATTAAGCAGTTTAGTTTTCCATTCCGTTTCTAAGGTGATGTGGCCTGTACGAACGGCTTATGTCTGTTTATTCTTTTTTTTTTCTTCTTCTTTTTTTTTGTTGCTTTAGAACAGTTTTTCCAAGTTTGTGTTTAAACTAGACTGTAATATTGTTATTGATTGGGGAAATCAGGAGTTGTGTGTAGAAATATTAATGATGTGAAAATGTCTTACATTTGCCGATTTCTCGCATTGTTTTTTAACCTTTATTTTCGTCATTTGTTACGTTTAATGAATGAGCTATTTCATTTATGTGTTGTTTTGATTTGTTGTGTTGTCATTTAAAGCAAAAACAGGCTTCAATCAGCTGTTTCCTCAAACGAGAACAATATAAGACGTAAGTGTATTTCGACTGTTCAATTTCATATCGAAAGCCACTTTGAAATGCGTACTTTTATTTTGAGAGGTTCTATATTTTTGTAATTTATGTTAGGCCATCAACTTATCAATCTTATTTCTATATTTCTTTATTGATTGAACCAAAATAATCAGCCAGTTTCATGCATGATACTTGATTTAAATCTAAATTTCTAAAATTTGATTTTATAAAGTTTATAGGAGTTATAAATGATTTTGATCAACCTTTGGACATTTGTGCACGGTATGTCTAGAAGTTTTGTGTTTATTGTATATCGTTTATGAATTTTTCACTCATATGGAAAACTCGCCATTGCTGGTGAAGGCTCGCGAAATTTAGGTCTATGTTTAGTGCGTAAGACTGTTGAGCAGTAAGGGATCTTTAGCGTGCCACACCTGCTGCGAATCGGGGCCTCGATTTTAAGGTCTAGTCCGAAGGACCGCCTCATTTAGTCGCCTCTTACGACAATCAAGGGCTAATGAGAACTTATTCTAACCCCGATTCCCACGGGATTTTTATTTTTATTTATATCAGAAATAGTATATATTTATTATTATATATCAATTGTAGTACACATTTATCATTCCATAGCATTTGTAGAATATATTTATAACTATATATCAGTTTTAGTATATATTTATTCGTTGGTTGGTTGGTTGTTTGTCCCGTCGAGAATTTTTCACTCATATTGAGACGTCACCAGTTGTAGGTGGAGTACTACAAATTTAAACCTATGCTTCGCGCTCAGGGACGTAACAGTGAGTGTTCTTAACGTGCCAACGCCTGTCGCGACACGGGGCCTCCGTTTTTAAGGTCATGTCTGAAAGACTCGTGACTCTCACTTCTAAATGCCGAGCGTTTGGCAAAAAGCAATCATTACCTATGTTTGGCGCGGCCATGGCACGAGCGGGTCTCGAACTCAGGACCTCCGGGTTACGAAGCAAACGTCCTAACCACTGAGCTACCCCGACCGATAGTATATATTTATCATTTCATATCAGTTGTAGTATATATTTATGATTTTATATCACTTGTATATTTCATCAATTGCAGTATACGCTAGTTCTTATCCTACCGAAGTCTCTTTTTTAAAATGTAAAAGAGAAAAATATTAAGGTATCGAATGGTGAAGTTAAGAATGTGTTAATCGTAATCATAAATCCCAAAGACATATACAAGTTCGAGTGTAGGGCAACACGGACCTCCGACAAAGCAAAGGTAGGATCAGGTGCCATGGAGGAGTAAGCATCTTCTGCTGACCGGTCACACCCGCCGTGAGCCCTTAGTCGAAATTAGGTATACAGAATTACCCGTAGTCAAAGTTAGTATGAAAAATTACAGTCTACCAAAGGGTATGAAACAAATCATTCAACATATGTCCCATAGACACTTTGTAATCGCAAACAAGGTCATTATAGCGACCGTAAAATTTGCGGAATGATGACATCAAAGGAGATTCTTACTACAAGTGATTTTAACTGTATGTGAAAATGAATCCGAATTGATACTGGTAACAAATTCATGTCATGAAGTTAGAGTGCTCACAGTTACATTTCCGACTGTTTGTCTCTGTGATAATCCTATGAAACGCCAATGTGTTCATCCCCCATAACTTACAACTAAATGTAGATGTAAATTTCTCAGTACATACAAAAACGAAAGATTAGCGGACAAGTCTATGGAATTCAACATGGAATGTGATGTGTATTTCAATTTCTATAGGACAGTATTTTTGATATGTCGATTTAATATTCAAATATAAATAGTTCTAATTGTAACTTGGGCCGTAACGGTTATTCCTCAAGAAATCTAAATATATATATATATATATAGATAATGATATATGTTATATATCTGGAGATACCAGAGGTGGGATCAGATGCCTAGGAGGAGAAAGCATCCCTTGTTAACCGGCCACACCCACCGTGAGCCGTATATCTTCATCAAGTAAACGTAGTATAGTCAAAAGCATTATGTAAAGATGTGAGAGACTTCGTGAAACAACAGTCTACAACAGTAAAAATGTACCTGACAAAAGACGCTACCAATCCTGCTTCAATTTCAACCAATCAGAGAATGAGGTCGCATTAACAGCGTCAATCGGAGAAGTAAAGGGCACTTTCTGCGTCACGCAAAACAATCTCACTGTATTGGTCAAAATTTGTGATTCTATGACGTTCCTATACGTGTGAAAAATTCTCGAGTAATTAAGTTTTCCTCAATTTATACGATATAAAGTAAGTTGGGGCAGCTTACCTATTATAAACCACGAAACTTACTTGATATCGTTTAAAACGATGAAGGAAAAAATACTTTCATTCTTTTCAATTTAATAAATCGAATTTTATATTATTTGATGAATAATTCTAAAGAAAATATGAATCCTATATGACGCTGAACAATATCGCCGTAGCAGCAAAATGGAAGCAGAACATCGAAACGTATTGTGACATCATTCCGGAGATGTCATATAACGAGACTAAACGGCAACTTTGTCTATACGGTATAAAGACAATTGTAACTACTAGTATTTAATTGGATATAAAGACTGTTGATAAAGTCAGATGAACCAATCAAATTGCGTATTACAAGTAAAACTGAATTATATAAATGAAACAACAAACATAAACTTCAACACACCCTCCTCTGACCATCTGTATTCAAGCTTCACCCAATGGCTCTTTAGTATTCCATATTTCAGTTATTTCTCAGCGTTGTTACTTATCATTTCTGTCAATTTGCAATTTGCTGTTGGGGAATGTTAATATTCCATGTACCACTTTTTTGTGTACGTAATCCAATGTTCCATCTGAGTTGAGGGCCTCCGTGGCCGAGTGGTTAGAGCATCGGGCTCAAAATCACAAAGCCTCTCACCTCTGTCGGCGCGTGTTCGAATCTTGGCCGCGGTGTTATGTGAGCAAGTTTGCCAGTTTACTTGCGGAAGGTCGGTGGTCTCTTCCCAGGTACATTGTATCTGGGTTCTCTCCTCCACCAACAAAAAACTGGACGCCACCAGATAACTGAAAAATTGTTGAGTGTGGCGGAAAGCAATAAATAATCAATCAATCAATCCATCTGAGTTTTGCATTATCTGGGATTAATTTGCTACTCTTTTGGGAGATGTTTCGTTCCGAACTTGTTACGAACAGCTAGAAATGTTCATTAATTGTCCTTTATTTAAGATCCATTTAGACTAGGATTAGCAACCTTTCATTGTTTTATTCATCCCGTCCTACAACGAGCAAATTTAAAAACTTGGAAAATACCAGCAGGGATAAATACACAGGATAAATATTTCAGTATGAATATCTTTTATTGCGGGAAATCAACGGACATAAAATGAAAGACAACGGTAAATACATAACTAATACGACTGGTCAGTCCACGGTAATCAGATCTAGAACTGACAGCTAGCCTGAGTAAATCGGCACACATGCCACTGGAACTCTTTTTTCCACAAAACCTATTCTACATCCACTACTGGAGCAGATTACTTTTTCAAATTTAAGAGCTTTATAAGCCTTTTTACACCGGATGTTGTCATTGATGACGTAACTGGCGCTGGGTCGTTCACACTGACATTCTGCTTCGTAATAAAACTGTCCTCTCTCACTCTTCAGTTTATTTTCCCAGGGACATAAGCTGGCGAGATTAATGTTGTATCCTGTATCGTGATACTGCTGTACATTTTCACATTGCTGATCATTTCGTTTAACAAGAATCGGAGGCAATTGGTTCCTGTTTGAACTAGGAATTTTCCCAACATTCCTTGCAATAATTTCCGATGGAAGTATGTACAGTGCCAAAGTCATGCAGATCAGGAATTTTCCCTAAAATCAAAGGAATATGTTATTAACTTTCCCTCAAAATTTAATATAATTTTCATCACTAAAACTGCAGCAATAAGATCAATTCAGGGCAACAAAAGAAACGAAAACCTATTTGTTAAGACAAATATATTGGGTCGGACTTTGGTTTTAGTCTTGAATTCGAAATAAATTCCGCATCTGCTTTGTACTTAAATATATCATTGAACATAAATATTAACGGGTAACTAACAACTCATCTTTATGACGAACGGAATATCATCAGCTTCTCTATCGTCAACTTCCCATATTTATGTAGCAATATTCCATATCAGTATTATGGTGTTTTTATCTCTAAACTGATTCACAAGAGCTTGTTCTGCGTATGATAAGTTTTTAAATCGAGACAGGCTACTGACAAACATGTCAATGTTGAAGGGGTTTAAAATAAGCATTTCGCAAATTCTATGGTCGTTATTACTATCGAGTTTGACAATACAACTTGTCACTGGGTCATATCTGTCTGACGTGTTTCATACCAATTGTTAGATCGTTCTTTACTCACTGATTTCTTAAAATATATTTTTATACGTAGCACATGTACTTCCGTCGAGTAACAGAATTAATTATTATTGTCCTCGGAACAAATTCTGTTTCTGCTACCTCGATATATATATATGCAGTACCACTTGGTTGCATTTGTATACAGATAATTTACCATTTGTATACAGAGAATTTACCATTTGTATACCGAGAATTTACCATTTGTATACCGAGAATTTACCATTTGTATACAGAGAATTTACCATTTGTATACAGAGAATTTACCATTTTTTTTTCACTTAAATGTTTTATGTGAAGAATAAACATACATATATGTACATGCTGGATTATTGAAGAAACGTATACATATTTTATACCAAATATAATCAAAAGTGATGAGGAGGCGAAATTGAAAAAAATATGAAAAACTGTCGCGTGAAGTGTATTCGAACCACGACACTTGAAAGACATTTCTACATGCAGTGACGGTAGTATCGCTATTCTAAGCTGTGCCAACTTCAATAACCTTCTTTTTTTTTTTAAATTTCGACCCCAGGCAGGGATGTTCATTAAATATCATATAAATTGTTCTTAAGATAGCAGGTTATCAAAATATCATAATTTTATTTAGGGTAGGTCTGCTCTGAAGACCAAATTGCACGCCAAAATCGGTGCTTAAACAATGCGGAAACATCGTTTAAGTCAACTTTGAAGGTTAATTTCAGCATTGCAAATAATAAATTTTAGGTTAAAACATAAAAAAGTTGATATAACAATGTGACCTTTTTCCGGAAATTTAATCTCCCTTAATTATTTTCATTGGTTACCATAAATTGATTTTTCAGTTATAACTTATCTTGTACACTACATGGCTGTTAATAGAATACTATAGACAAAAAAGTAACAAACTATATTATATCTGTTTGATTAAAGGGTTGAGAACACAATAGCAATACCTACCATTTTTACTTTATGCAAGTATTCTCTTGACTGTGTTTTTCTAGTAATTTGGATTCCTTGCAAAAACATCGCACACGATTCACTCTTATATATCCATCCCATTCTTGTGGGGGGAACTTTATCTTAGTATAAGATACTATTCGGGTAGATTATTGGTCACCTGTGAATGATAAGTATTTCCAGTACTCAAATCTAGAGACCTAGTTTTAAGTAGGGGTACTCGTTAACAATCACGTGCTCCAATAATACTGACGGAAACTCTTCCGTCTTCCTTGCCTTCATGAGTAAAAAAAAAATTAGTAGAGTAAGTCTTATATAAAGTTGCTAACTATTAAATTATTGTAATTATTTGAGAATAATTGATTTCTCATCTTTATTCATGCATCAAATGTATCACAGGGCCGAAGTGATTCTCAAAATTGCGACCAAGTAGTGGTGGTTGGGGGGGGGGGGGGTCAAAACTTTTGTGAACAAATTTTCACAGATTATATATGCAGATTTTGTTGTACTGAAGACCTATTTAACAATGCCACGAAACAGAAACGACTCAAACATGCATGCATGCATGAATGCTACTTTCACGGGTGCAATATTAGGGAAATAGAATATGAAACCATGTCGTAATCATTCATGTTTTTATTCTCCATGTGTCATGTTAACATAACATGGACACAAATGCGCATAATTAAGGTTATATAAAGATGAAATACATTAGGACATGAAAAGGAAGAAACCACGTGAAAACGAATTTATACCACAATACTTTGATATTTATATTAATAATTTATACCACTATAGTTCAATACCATAATGTGGTCTCTGCGGGTTCACATAATCCACTGAATACCAATTTCCGTTGGGTTTTTTTAAAAATCATTTTAATGAGTAAGACAAGGATATGGTATGAAAAATGAAGTTTTAAAAAGACTGCTTGTCACAAAAGTTACCTGCCAAATAATTTTGCAAAGCCTTGAAATTTGATGCCACCTATTTATGAGACCACATTATGCGTGATTGTTTATTTTCACCACGATTGACAACTGTTGCGGTAACTAGCCTAAAGATTAGAACGCGTGTAATCAGGAGACCAGGGTTTAATCCTCGACTGCAGAGCTGCCTACATTTAGGACGGTACAACTGAAGCTGATGACGTCTTTTATATGAGTGAAAGAAATCCCGAATGAGAGGTAAAGCAAGCATAAAAAAAATTTGAATGGGACGTAAAACAATAAACAGAAAAACTTAAATATGATGTATTTAGCAACCATTAAAAAATTTTGAATGGTATGATTGATTGATTGATTATATATTGTTTAACGTCCCGCTCGAGAATTTTTCACTCATATGGAGACGTCACCATTGCCGGTGAAGGGCTGCAAATTTAGGCCTATGCTCGGCGCTTATGGCCTTTGAGCAGGGAGCGATCTTTATCGTACCATGCTGTGACACGGGGCCTCGGTTTTTGCGGTCTCTTTCGAAGGACCGCCCCATTTAGTCGCCTGTTACGACAAGCAAGAGGTACTGAGGATCTATTCTAACTACTCGGATCCCCACGGGGTTTGAATGGGATGAAGCAATCATCAAAATAAACCAAAAAAAATCTTAAATGGAACGAAAAGCAACCATTGAAAAAAAATTATGAAAAAGGGGCAACGCAACCATTAAAAAAGATGAAAGGCAGGTAAAAGCAACCTTTGAAAAAAAAATCGTAATAGAGATTTAAAGCAAGCATTGAGAAAAATTGAATGGGAGGTAAAGCAATAAATGAAACATTTTTGAATATGTTCAGGAATTAAAGACATGATATATCTTTAATAAATGTGTTTTGTTGATAGACAGCAGTAGACATAATGTTAACAGAACATTTAAATTGCTGCAGGAATTCATGGACTAACTTTCCAAACTCGAGGTTTTACCTATGTATTGCAGTGAATATCTCACGAATCAGCATAACAGAAGTTATCGCATTAAATTGTTTTATCATCAAATGCTGATAAACTTCCCCTACTTCAGAACGGGAATGTGTGTCACATTCTATAGTGTTATAGGACAAATATTTTGAAATTATAGAAACCCACACATAGAACTTCTACATCCTTGTACATGGTTATGACAAGTTACGATAATAAACGTGTACAAGACTGAAGCAAAACAAAAGGCAAACTTTATCATTTGTGTATGTCTTAGAATGTTTCTCAACCATGTTTATTTAATGTGTTTCGAATTTTCAAAACGCCATATGTTCCAGCTATCAAGGTTCAATTGTTCCTACTTTGTATGCAGAAAGGTTTAGTTAAATTAGTACTGTCATTGCTGAATTTATTTTTCCTGAATAAGATAGTGTTCAATCAAGTATGGACTGCGACTCTTCAAGCTAGAAGAGTATGAACTGCGACGCTTCACACCATATGGGTATGAACTGCGACGCTTCACGCCACAAGGGTATGAACTGCGACACTTCACACCATAAGGGTATGAACTGCGACGCTTCACGCCACAAGGGTATGAACTGTGACACTTCAAGTCATAAGGGTATGAACTGCGACGCTTCACGCATAAGGGCATGAACTGTGACGCTTCACGCCAACATGCATGTACTTCATAAAGCGTTTTAATGCTACATGAAAAGTAAAAAAAAAAAAAGCCTTGCAGTTGATACCCTCGTGTAATTTCAGAAATGAAGTTCGTTTTGAATATTTACAATTTGTAGAGATATCAACGGTAAAAACAATGGAAACGTAGATTTAATAAATTATGATGTGTTCAACGAAGCGCTTTATATTCCCTATAAAACTATTCACAAAATAAGATTTACAAGGATTCGTATTGATGGAAGTGATGAGAGCGTGGGCATAAAAGGACGAGTATATACTCAATAAATTATCCACCTTGATCCTTATTCATCAAGCTAAAAAAGAGCGACTGAATAGCTAACATTACTACTTATATTGATGGTGGCTGGTTGATTTATATGTAGATTTCAGGGTTGTAAGATATCATTGAAACTCCCTCTTATCTCTTCTGAGATTGATCATTGTTCGTAAACTATTACTATATCCGCAATAGAGCTCGTGCAACTATTTCAGTTCCGTAACACATAAACGTCGTCTATTTCACGGGAAGCGATCTGAACATCAAAGAAAGGAAACTTGATTAGAGTTAAATATTAAGATAAACAATCAGCATTTTGACCGACTAAGATTTGTTGCGCTCAGTGTTGTTTCTTCTTGGTCACCTTTTTGCTTGCGAGTGACGTTCTATAACACAATACATGTAAGATTTACATTCACTGTGTATATTTCCGAACCATAAATCAGTTATACTTATTCAACAATGCAGGTGGGATTTTAGAGGTAAATTTGTAACCATTGGTTGAGAAAATTACTTGTACCTGATACCATCCAAATAGATCAGTTTGGTTGGCTGAAAGAGCAAATCATGTAAACTAAAGAACATTATCTACCAAGCTGTCGTCTATCACCCGCTAAACCATCTTTTATCAGAAGTTTGTTTGCTAGCTTCCTTTTCAGATTACTTTGTGTAGTTTGATTGTTTTTAAATTCTTTGTATTCTTACTTCCTAGTTTTAATTTAACGGAAATGATAGCGATACTGATAGCAGAGGTTGCTGTTTATAAGATGCGTTTATCATTGTGTACTTATGCTGGTAAATTCAAGGGAATTTTATAAGGTCAAAGAAATCATATAAGTATGTCCATCTTCACTTTCACTTACGTATTTCACTTGAAAATCAAACATGGTTAGTACAATATGTTAGAAGAGTAGAAGAGAAAATATTCCATTGTTAATTTTTACTTTTACACTACATCATCAAAATGATCATGCATACAGTTTGTAAATAGTAATGAAAAAATAATAATTGCTTCCTTTGCTAATTATTTTATTATTTCATCGCTACTGTGTATTTCAGAAGTCTGCAATTTCATATAACATTGCTTTTATCCTGCTATGGGTTTGCAATGCTATGACCTTACCTGCAACAGAGAGCAATATCAAAGAGGTTCTATTTCACCATGTGCAACACGATTCAAGTCATACGATAGAAAAAAGAAATGCCCAAAGAATGTGCAGGCCATTTCATGGAAATTGTAACACAGTGGAAATAAACAAACTGTCTGTCTGTCCGTGGACATTACAGACAAATGTAAACAGAATGAGGAGACCAAGACGAATCAAAGAAGCGGTATGTGACTGCGAAAGACCAAGAATATCAAGCCCCTTTCCTCTAGTATGCCGTCCAGTTTACAGAACCTTCTCCGTCAAGTTGATGGATAGGAGAACACGACGATACAAACGAACACTTCAACGAGTGGCTATAGCTTGCACGGCCATCCCCAACTGTTCACTGTCTTAATAAGCGAGTATAGTTAAGAATATCAAACAATACTCAATGGCTCACAAATATATTCTTTTTTAAAGTATTTTATGACAATTTTACTTTACCGTATTTTACATCCTTTATTTGAAAATGTTATTCATTTATTTGATAAATTTTCTATTTTATATTTATACATGTGTATTATGTATTTATTTATTTTTCTTTGTTTATGAATAAAATGTTTTGAAGTAAGATAATATGTGAATTTCATAGACTAGAGTAGCTAAGGAATTATTTACATTTGTTTTATCGAACAGAATGCAAATAGCTCGTGGAGGTTATAGTACGATTGATTTATTGCTTCGAGAAATACTAAAAGTATTTCCTAGGAAATTTCAAAATGGCTTTGTAGAGCTATACTCCTCGACAAAATGAAAGCAAATAACAAATAACACAATATTTAGCGTCACACACACACACACACACACACACACACACACACACACAAATATATATATATATAGAGAGAGAGAGAGAGAGAGAAAGAGAGATTTTAAATGGTTTAGATTTTCTCGTTAATTAATTACTTGCAAAATGAAATATAATTGACATGTCCATACTCTGAACAAGAAACGAATACGAATCTAAGCAATATGCAACATCCTGTTTCCCTGGGAATCATGGGATTTCTTCTTCTCAGACAAAAAAATTTATGCGTAAGGATCCAAAAGCGTGTTCGTTAGGCACGTTACTTGAAAGTTTAGACTAAAATGGTGCGGCGATAAATGGTGAGCTGCACTGACCTGCTGGTCCTGTGTTTCAGAAAACATTTAAAGTTATAGACTTAGATGAAGTCAAATACAAGTAATACAACAAAGATATGCAGCGTTGTAATTTTAGTTATTGTTTTATTTGTCAAAGTTTTATAATTTGTTTTAATACAAATCACCATTTACCTGTATATACCAGGTGATGATGTGGCATATTATTTTTAGGGAAAAAAATGAACACACTGTAAAACGGGGCTAATAACATGCGAATTTTTAAAGATGCGCTTTGTCAATATCAAGAAAAACAAGAGGCCTGCGGGTCACAACACTCACCTGAGTCACCTTTACCCTACTGTTCTTAAAATACCTTGTTCCCATAAAAAAATCTTTGATTGCATATCATGACCCCATCCTAGCCCCACAGAAAAGCTCACGTAAACTTACAGCTCAAAGGAAGTCAAAGTACTTTTTGTTTTACATATTGTCACCGGTCACGTACAACTGAGGTAGTATGACGTTGAAACTTACTGTATGAGAAGACATTTTTTTCCACTTTCAAAGGGAAAACTACAGGTTTGACAGAAATAACGTTTAATGTGCAAATTCTAAAATTATCACAATCTGTACGACATTTAACTCTTGACACGACAAAGTCCAGACCTTTTGCTACCCTTATTGATAACAATTGTGAGAAAAATCAAAGTGCATATGGTGGTTTGTTTTAGCAGTATGTCATAGACCAAGGTTGGGTTTACACATTCTTGTAGAATAATAGATATCAGCCTCCAAAGACAAATTCTAATGGAGAAAGGCAGGATTTTAAATCCTACAAAAATCCTATCATAATTCTATGGGACAAAAATGACTAATATTCCCATAAATTTCAGCAATAATTAATCCTATATAAAGTGTGTTTGGACGAAATTTTCTATATAGTAAGATGGTAGGATAAAATGCCCCATGTATTTTATATTATTCCTATATAATTGATTGTTTGTTGTTTTCCGACACACTCAACAATATTTCAGTTATCTGGTGGCGTCCAGTTTTTTTTATTGGTAGAGGAGAGAACCCAGATACAATGTACCCG
Source organism: Ostrea denselamellosa (assembly GCA_024699665.1). Taxonomy (NCBI): domain Eukaryota; kingdom Metazoa; phylum Mollusca; class Bivalvia; order Ostreida; family Ostreidae; genus Ostrea; species Ostrea denselamellosa. The sequence goes on along the minus strand of JAMZEH010000005.1, from coordinate 2,901,650 downwards.
GGAAGAACCCACCGACCTTCCAAAAGTAAACTGACAAACTTTCTCACATATATCGGCGCGAGCGAGAATCGACCCGATCCGACTAAAGGTGAGAGGCCTTGTGATTTGAGCGCGATGCTCTAACCACTGGCCACGGAGGCCCCTCTAGAACGAAGAGATTGTCACCTTAACCCAATCGTGACACAAAAACAGCGATACCCATTTTTGTTTGTCTCAAAAGACTATATACATTATATAGTTGTTGCATACAGATATGATATGTCAACGCGTCCAAACAACCTGTCATTGGGTCAAAAGCTGTCTGACGTGTTTCATATCAATGTAAGCCCGTTCTTTACATACTAATTTTGAATACGGATTACTTCGTTTCCCTAATATATAGGGGTCACGGTGGGTGTGACCGGTTGACAGGGGATTGCTTACTCCTCCTAGGTACTTAATCCCATCTGTGGACTGTCCATGGGTTCGAGTATGTCCAACTCTTATTCTTGTATTATTTATAGAAGTTATGTGATTGGTCACTGGTCGTTATCTTTATAATTTTTCAAATACATTGCAAAGGATATTATTATTCAGCATTTAATTAAATTTGAAAGAATTAAAATCTACGTTAAAGGATATTATTGTTAAGTTTTTAATTGATATATTGACGAAAACAAAATCTACGTTAAAGAATGGTATTGTTAAACTTTTTAACTGATATTGATGAAATTGAAAATCTACGTTGGGAATGCAGGTATATATCGATATACGTGCACACACTTATATCTACATCAACTTCTGGAAGTACTTAATCATGATTGGAGCGCATAATTTTGTTATTTGAATCACATTGAATTCGTTTCCTTGAATATGGTCACATGATCACAATTTTTAGCAGCTAAATATGCATTTTCTCTTATAATTGAGGACGTAACTGTATTTTTGCAACTATTTGAAAACGTTACTTTATCTTTTACATTGTAAGCCGTAAAATAATTATTCTAAATGAAGTCAAACTTATTATAAGCTTGGACAATATCTGACATTATGGTAGTAGTATATATCCCCTTCATTTAATCAGATCCCCGTGGGAATCCAAGACCTTAGAATAAATCCTCAGTACCCCTTGCTTGTCGTAAGAGGCGACTAAATGGGGGCGGTCCTTCCGATGAGACCGTAAAAACCGAGGCCCCGTGTCACAGCAGGTGTGGCACGTTAAAGATACCTCCCTGCTCAAAGGCTATAAGCGCCGAACATAGGTGTAAATTTTGCAGCCCTTCACCGGCAATGGTGACGCCTCCATATGAGTGAAAGATTCTCGAGCGGGACGTTAAACAATATATAATCAATCAATCAATCATTTAGTCATAACAATGTATATATTGCTTCGGCAATACCCTTCATTTATTTGTAACAATGTGTATCATTTTTTTTTGTTCGGCGATACCCTTCATCTCGCGATAACAATATATATAATTGTTTATGGAACATACCCTTTATTTAGCCAAAATCGTGTATATAATGTTTTGGAGATACCCTTCATTTAGTAACACCAGTGATATTTATACTACACCTGATGTTTTACGAATCTTTGTATTTCACATGTAAAAATTTGTACATATGAATTACCGTCTACTTGACCAATTCTCCTGTAGCGTTCACCTTTTCTGTACATAATGTTTTGCCATACCTCCGTTGATATATATATATATATATATATATATATATATATATATATATGGGTGTGTGTGTGTTACACTATACTTCACGTAACATGATATCGAATGTTTGAATGAAGGACTATTAAATATCATCACATGAAATAGTATGTATATATTGAGAAACTGTGTAATAATAGGTTTTATCAATTTGTTTGGTATTATGCTTATTCTCTCAAATCCTTGCGTATCCGCGATTATCTTTGTAAAACTCCGTACAGATTTAGTTCAGTGACCGAGCTATAAAATGTATGTAAAATGTGAAAACGTTGTGGCGAAAGTGTGTGTACTATAAGATTATCTTCCTTTTTATGTCTGCGTGTGTAATCTGCTGAAACTCCGCTTATACAAGATAAATACGGGCAGATAAATCTCACCGCCACCTTTATTACTTGTTAAACTATATTCAAACAATATATCTATCTATCTATCTATCTATCTATCTATCTATCTATATATATATATATATATATATATATATATATATATATAACCAATCAAATATCATTTGTTGAAACATAATCCACAATGAAATAGAAATAGCACGTGTAAAAATGCCATATGACATAATCATATGACATGAAACTCCAAAGTCTCGTGACATGAAAGCCCAAAATATAAAGATAATGTATTTAATATTTGACAAATCATATATAGAAAAGTCTCCATGTTTTGCATATATAAAGCATGATCAAATTGTATTACATATCCAGTTATTCTGAAAACACCGACTGACATCATGTACATCCTCAACAATTACCAGGTAAATAAGCACTACAAATATTGTTCAGACGTCTTTATATTATCTTTGTGTGTGTGTGTGTGTGTGTGTGTGTGTGTGTGTGTGTGCTTTTTGTTTTTTGGTTTTTTTTTCTGTGTGGCGATACTTTCTGCGAAATGAGTGGATTTCTGTCTCTCTCTCTCATCCCAATGTCGATTTATGTTATTGTCTCAAGTTTTCTTTAAGGTGTAGAAATTGCCTTTCTAGTCGGGAAGTTCATACCTTTCAGAGAAATTATCTCCTCCCCACCCCCACCCCCATTAAAGAAACAAATTCAGAAGGGTTGTAGTGGTGTCCATACTTCAGGTGCCCGTGCTTTGGACATATACTGGTTATTTGCTCATTTGCAAACCTAAACATTAGTAAACGGTTGTTTGAATGAAGTTGGCCCAGCCAATTACTTTTGTATATTGTGGTTTATTACGTCAGTTTCTTTGATCTTGATATTAAATGGGATGTTCCCTTAAACTGTTTTGATATTTCATTACATACTTCAATGGTTATTCAGTAACAAAAACTGAGCTTGAGCTCCATGATTATTTGAAACAAAATTTTAACACATGGATATTTCAATCTCAAAGTTGTTGAATTTAATATATATATATATATATATATATATATATATATATATATATATGAATGAATGATCTTTTCATTCCCTTAATCTTAAGAATCCATTCATAGGAGTCTTCAGTCTCCATTGCTTACATAATGCAAAACTCGTTTAATAGAACAGAGATCAAAAGTACAGAGGTAAATATGGTTGTACAGTTTGTATTAAATGTCATTGCCATATCTTTTTTTTTTCTTTTTTTTTTTTTTTTTTATTCTTTTTTTTATTTTCCAGGTAATTCTATACGTCTATTTATGGATAACCCAGCAGACCTTCTATATGGCAGACACTACAGCTTTAAGACAAAGAGATAGAAGTTACAATAGATCCATGAAAGACGTTAGACCGCACAGAAATGCCAAAACAGATCAACGTAGAAATATTCCGTGTGGTAATGGAGACATGGCGTTGATAGAAGAACTGTCGTTATGTCCGTGGACAACGAGAGTTGACGAGAACCGCTACCGCCAGCCAATCAGAATTACCCAAGCAGAGTGCCTCTTTGATCGACCTACGGAAGTGTCCGGATTAGTGTGTCGTCCAGTATATAGAGACATGATGGTCACGATCCTAAACAGAAAAGTGGTAGAACGAGTTGCTGTGGCTTGTACAGCAGTTCCAATATGTAATTGAATATAAGTATTTGATAACAACAAGACGTTGAGAACGTACTTACTCTAGGTGTCCGCTGGGAACCAAATATAAAAATGGGAGTGTAAACTATTTTCAGCCACCTGAAAGTAAAATATTGTCCATTTTAATGATATTAATTTCATGTTTCTGTTGGTAATCTAAAATCCCAATTTCATAGCAAGATATTTACTTAAGATTGTATTTAAATAAAATTTAGATCGACAAAAGTTTGGACCGCTGTAGAAAATTTTATTGAATTGCGACCCTTGGGTCGATTTAGGGGTATTGGGTTGATATGAAGGTTTATGGTTAATTTGGGGTGTAGAGTTGATAGGAAGGTCTCTGGTTGATTTGAGGGAGTTGTGTTCATGTGAAGGCCTTTGATTGATATGGTTTTGTTTATCTGATATGAAAGTCTGTGGTTGATTTGGGGTATTGACTCTGTTTATTTTGAGGAAGTTGAGTTATTATGAAAATCTCCGTTTGACTCGGGGGTGTTGGGTTAATTTGGGGGCCACAGTTTCATATGAAGTGTGATGTGGAGGTTGTTAAGGATCGCTCCATGCTTACAATTTATCTCATAAAATGTGTTAAATGAGGCATTCATTCCTTACCGTTGAATTATTTATAATAATGTTGGTGTTTACGGCACGTTCCAAAGGTAGCTTGCGCGCCACAGTCCTTGTATCAAAAAATGTAATAAATTGAAAAGTAAACACTTTATTACGGACAAAATATTGGTTAATTATGTAAATATCATCTATTTTGTCTCTTAAACCTCTCTCAATTCTTATCATTAAATTAGACATTGTCAGTACAAATTTCTTTCCAGACAATATCACTGACAAATCAAATTTTGAAAAATGCAGCTAAATGTTCAAATTTTGAAAATTGAAATGGTGATCTGAAATGTATTGAAGGCGTTAATGGTCCTGAACATAGGCTCACACTGAACCGTTTATGTGGCGCGTTCCTTGTCCTTCTTCATCTGTTTGATAAAGAAGTACACATTGCACAATATAATTTCCATACTCGAGGTATTAGTTGGAATCAATATGTATGGGTTTTTTATATTGCCGTCCAATGTAATTGTGTTGCACATACACCCTCCACTTTCTTTTTCCTCACATTTATTACTGGTTTGTCTGTACATATAGTGATATATACTTACTCGCTGTTTCATTGTTTGAGCCTATAATGAAACTGAAATAGGTATACAGAGTAGTACCATGAGTAAAATTCGAGGGGGTGGGGGGGTTCCTCTGAACATTAAATTTCTAAATTAACTAAAGTTAACTTAGAATTACTTTAAAATCATTAAAAGAGTAAATGCTTTATCATCCGATCTTTTCTAAACAGTCATATATACAAAATATATCATAAAAAGAAAATGATTTTACAATGGATAGATCAAGAAATGTAGAGATAAACGTCGAAGCTTGACCCATCTCTGTAATTGACAATCAAAGCTTAAAATTCTTCATAGAATTTGTGGCGAGATATCTAGTGATAAATGCTTTCGATTTTATTATAACTAGAGCAAGTTTTTATAATTGAATTATATTTCAATCTTGAAATTATAGCATACTTTACGAAAGTTTATAAAAGTACGTTATAGAATTAGCCATCTTTTTTTAGAGTAATGTTCAACTTTTTCTCTTGATGAATTCTTTAATAGACCAATTTTGACCATTTTCCTTTAATGACCTTCAAAATCAATGATAAAACTTTGATTCCTTATAATGGATCTGTTGTTATATTGAAAACAGTAAACATGTTGGTCAATGTTGACATACGATAGAGCGAAGTTTACGAATTCAAATTAATGCATGACAACACAGTGATACCACCTGTAACCTATGGAAGCAAGGCTACACTTTCGTCCTCTAAAAGGGGGATTCCACAATCACATGGAATCTAAATAATTATTCAGACGTTTGTAGCCATAGAAATAGCGTAGATGTGTTAGGAAATTTTTCATCATCCTCTAATACTTTCTTCCTCGTTCTTATCATTAATTATGTTACTTCGTGTTGGGGTGTTTTTATCTCAATTTTCCTTTCATCAAAATATTAAATAAATAAGATATTTAACTATGCATCTCTGCGTCTGAGGTATGTCAATCTCATTTTCATAAAAAGATATGAAGATAGTCAAAGTGACACTGAGATTTAAATAAAATGGCTGAAATATCGTAAATCGATTTCAAACCACAGAGAGAGAGAGAGAGAGAAAGAGAGAGAGAGAGAGAGAAAGTGTCAGTAATATAATGTTTTTCAATGTGAGTATTACGAAATTTGATTTACATGCCATCTATTGTTTCAATTTAGATGTACTTTCTAGAATTCATATAAAATGTATACGCGAACAACTTTAAAACAGCGTAGTATAATAGCACAGTGATTACAACTTCATGACAAACAGAATGACTTCAGTTTCACCATCGTCAACTTGCCATTTTTATGTTGCAATACACCGCTATCACCTACATGTATGTGGTGTTTATGTGTCTCCACTGATTCGATACGCAAAAGCTTGTTCTGCGCATGGTCAGTTTTAAAATCAATGCAGGCCTCTGACAAATGAATTGATGGTACAAGGGTTTCAACAGTCTTGTTTAAAGTCAACATATCGCAAATTCTATGGTCGTCATAACGATCTAATTTACAAAAGAACCTGTCATTGGATAGCGTCTTTCGTACAAATTCAGGCCGTTCTTTGCACACAGATTTTGACTACGGAGTTGTCCGTTCACCTGATCAAGATATAGGGCTCAAGACGGATGTGATCGGTCGACAAGGGATGCTTACTCTTCCCAGGCATCTGATCCCACCTCTGGTATGTCTAGGGGTCGGTATTTGCCCCATTCTTACTTTTTGTATTCTTCATAGAAGTTATGAGATTGATCACATTTTGTTATCCTCAACTTTCGTTGAGGTGGAAGTGTATTTTTGACGATTCCTATCGCTTGAGTTATGAGCGTTCTGGATAAGTCATAATGTTTGATCAATTCAAAATAATTGGAAATACTATGAACAGTTTCATCATTATAACATATTCTATAGTTTCATAACTCTAAGAAATATAAGTATGACTTCATTTTTATTACACGTTTATTACAAGTTTGTTACAAGATTAACAAATTGTAACAAATATATTGCATTTAATCCGTTTTCGTATTTGTTATTACTTCGTTACTTGCAGATGTATGTAACACACCCATCGTTTTTCATCAGTTAATTAAAACAGTTCATGAATCGTCTCCAAATGAGATGGTTTACAAAACTATGGCTGAATTTAGAGCAGTTAGATGCTCTTTCTTCAGCTGCGTTGATTCTAATGAATGATGGGAACAAGACGGACGAAAGCAGTGGTATTGAACCAGGTCAAACGTTGGTGAATTTCATTCAGGTCCGTCGAATACTTGTACATCAAACTGTTCCTAACTACTAAAATTTAAACCGAGTTCCTTGTATTGAATCCATTCACGCCGTGGTATAATACCGAGGCTTTATCTGGGCTATGTTTACGGGTTTTCGGACCTCTTTTTTTATTATACTTGTCACTGATTAGCGATTTAGTATCACTGCCTCTGATGATTTCACTTCCTTTACGAAAGGATATAAAACACTCGGAAGGAAACTTTAACAGTAGTTCAATCAAGTTTCAAAAATGCAGGTAAGACGTTTAATGCATCAGGAAAATAAATTACATTTCAGCATCAAAATGCTGCATTTTTCATTTAACGATACAGACCACAAGCTCTCGACGTTTTAAATATGTATAATAAAAAATTTCCTCCTGTAATAGAGCATCGCGCTCAAAATCACGTGGTCTGTCACCTCTGAACGGCGCGGTTTCGATTCTAGCTCGTTCCGATATATGTGAGAAAGTTTGCCAGTTTACTTTCGGAAGGTCGGTGGTCTCCTCCTGGGTACATTATATCTGGGTTCTGTATTCCACCAATAAATACTGGACGCCACCAGATAACTGAAAATTTGTTGAGTATGGCGGAAAACAATAAACAATCATTCAATCCTCCTGAAAAGAAACTATTCACGAGGTACAAATGTGTATCACGCCGCCATCTTGGATTTCATTATTTCCAGCTGCATCGCTTGTACTTTTCGGCGAAAAGTTCGATATAATATGATAATTAGACCTCTACCATTTAGAAACAACTCTGCCAAGGTCTTACATCTCGCATCGTCATAGTGAACTAAAAGTAATATCCATTTATCGGCTATAACATCGTTTAATGTACCAAAATGACAAATGAGAGTTTGTTTACAGGAAGAAACATTTTTATTATAGATATATAAAACGTTGAGAGTCTGTGTTATACACATACAAGCACGTACCATTTTGAAATAATTTATAGATTCCTTATACTTTTTATGATGTCGTTCAGCTGATGCGAATCATGCATCTTTTGCAGATCTTGTCATCCATACTGTCAGTTATCATTATAAACACAAATTGCATTCAAGCCTTAGAAACGCACCACAAAGATCAAATTATCAATCATGACCAAGGCAGAGAAGTGGAGAGTAGAATACTCACTTTACTCAGGAGCTTTAATAATACTGAAATTGACAACCCGACAGGTCATACATTGGAGAGAAGAAATGTGAATACTCTCTGTTCAAAAACACAACGAAGTAAATGTCCGTATATGCAGTCTTTGGACCAAACACAACATCCGTCGATAGCAGAATATTCTCTTTGTCCTTGGAAGATGAAACTCAATGACAATCGTTATAGAGAACCCAAACAAATCATGGAAGCTGAGTGCATCTGTCCTGGATACGTGGATATGACGGACATTTTTTGTACAAATGTGTACAGAGAAACAGAGATCAAGATATTTCTGGACGGATATAAACTGAGGAGTGCACAGGATATTTCTGTTGCGTGTGTTCCATTTCTGTTGAATTGACTAACTTTATGATCCTTCACGCCAGTTATATTTATTCTGTTCTATTCCACTACATATCCGTAATTAGTACATATATTTTCTTTTTTTAAAATAATTTTTTATCTTCTTTTGTGAATAATAAACATTTTCAAATTCTCTGAAGTTATTTTTACTCAATCTTAGACTATATAGGGTTTATAAGATAATTAAGCCCAGGAAACCTTGTGAATTTCTTTTCCCCCACCCCCCAAGGTTCGAGACTTAACCTACAAAAAATGATGCACTGGTTAAATACATCTAACACACAAAATGTGTTTAATTATTTTCATGATGAGTACTGTGAAATGACCATATTGGTGCTTAAATATATTAATTCTATACACCATGTGTCAAGAAGGTGGATTTCGTCATTAAAAAAAAACAAATTTGAATAATGGGCATTAGATAATCAATGCATTATGTGTTGATGCTAGAAATTAGGACAGAATTTGTAACAACCCACCAA